>VZTB01006092.1:540532-585929 GCA_013397245.1 Thryothorus ludovicianus | reverse complement strand
TGCGGGTGCGCGGAGATCGAGGTGGACGCGGCGCGCGGGGACGCGGTGTGCACGGGCTGCGGGTCCGTGCTGGAGGACAACATCATCGTGTCCGAGGTGCAGTTCGTGGAGAACAGCGGCGGCGGCTCCTCCGCCGTGGGACAGTTCGTGTCGCTGGACGGTGAGTGCGGCCGGGCCGGGGCAGGGCGGGGCGGTGTGCGGTGCGCGGAGAGGGGCCCGGGGGCACAAGGAACGGGGTGTGCGGAACCGCGGGCGCTGTGTGCAGAGAGGGATGGGGCACATGGCAGAAGGGAGAGCGTGCTGGGACAGGCGTGGACAGGGACAGGGTGAAAGGGCTGTGAGCGGTGTGGGATCAGGGATGAGCGACCCAGCGGAAAGGGACCTGCGGGTGCTGATCGACAGCGGCGGAACACGAGCCCAAGGCGTGCCCAGGTGGGTGAGAAGGCCAGCGGCATCCTGGCTCTGACAGGAATAGTGTGCCCAGCAGGACCAGGGCAGTGATTGTCCCCCTGTGCTGGGCACCGGTGAGACCACACCTCGAGTGCTGTGCCCAGTTCTGGGCCCCTCAGTTTGGGAAGGACAGTGAGGGGCTGGTGAAGGGTCTGGAGCACAAGTCTGCGATTATTTAGCCTGGAGAAGAGGAGGCTGGGGGGGACCTTACCACTCTACAGCTCCCTGACAGGAGAGTGGAGCCGGGAGGGGGTCGGGCTCTGCTCCGAGGCAATGAATGACAGGCGAGGGGACAGAGGCTTCTGCTGTGCTGGGGGAGGTTTAGGTTGAACATTACAAAAAATTTCCTCATGGAAAAGGTGATTAGACATTGGAATGGGCTGGCCAGGGCAGTGATGGGGTCACCGTCCCTGGAGGTGTTTAAGGAAAGGCTGGCCATGGCACTCAGTGCCATGGTCTGGTTGACAAGGTGATGTTTGGTCATAGGTTGGACTCAGGGTTCTTGAAGGTCTTTCCCAGCCTGATTGATTGTGTGACTCTGCGAGTTCAGGGACAGGGCATGGGGGTGAGGGAACAGTGGGCAGTGTGGGGAAAGGGACAGGAGATGCTGTGCCAGAGGGTGGGGTTATGAGGATGCTGCATGGGGGGCTGAGGACAGTGTATACAGGAGATAAGGACACTGTGCTGGGAGATAAGGACAATAAGGAAAAGAGTGCTGTGCAAAGGGTGTGAGGGACAGACTGTGGAAAACGGTGTTGTGCAAAGAAGGGATATGGATGGTGCATGTGGGAGCTAGTGCTGTACAGAGTGGAAATGGGAGAGGCAATGCATGAGGAGAGGGAGAGTGTGCTGGACAGGGTGAGACAGAAATGGGGTGGGGGAAGCTAGGATGAATGGGAGAAAAGAACTGTGCAGGATGAGAGAGATGCTCTGAGTGTGATGGAGTAAATGTGTGAGAGACTGGGGCATGTGTGTGAGAAGGTTTGGGGCTCTGTGGAAGGGCTGGGTGCACAGGAAATGGGGAGGTAGATGAAATTATTTGGGATAGAGGACAGGGAAGGTTGGGTCAGGTGTTTAATGGATAGAGGGAACGTGTAGGGGCACAAGGAGGAGAAACAGGCTGAGTGTGAAGGGTCAAGAGTCTCCTGTCAATAGTTGAGTTGGGGTGATTGTGTGAATGCTCTGGAGGATAAAACATGGAAAAAGGCCACATCAAGAAGAGACAGTGTTAAGACAGGGAGAGAAGGAAAATGGGTGTGGGGAGGATGTAGTGTTTATAATAGGAGAGATGGAAATGTGTATAAGGAGAAAGAAACATAAGCAAAAGCATGGGAAAGAGCTTAGCAGTGGAACAAGCAGCTCTGATGGATTGTATAGCTGTGGGGAAGAAAGAGGAATTCTTTCTGTGGTGGAGAATGCAGCACTGCAAATTGGAGTTTGGGAGTTTACTGTAGGCTAGGAGTTGTCTGATGCCATTCCTGTCTTCCAACTCAGGGTGCTGGCATCACTTTTTTTATAGCTTATGAGCAGCTCTTGTATCCTTTTTCCTGTTGTGATGTGGAGACTACATTTTTAAGGGCTTGTTCTGCTTTTTCCCCTCCCACCCAAAATTATGCAGGACAGATGGCATGCAAGCTAGAGCACATTTTGGGATGCCTTTATCCTTAAAAAAAATCTAAAGGAAAAGAGAGAAATGCACCATACTGAGGCTTTTTTTTACCCTCCTGGATGAATTGCACAGTACTTTACAAAATTGCTTTAAGGTATAGCCTGTCTTTTTTGTGTAAGTCCTGAGATGCTGCTCTTGGCTAATATTTTTTTCCTGAATGATGCATTAATTCTTTGCTCTTGTACAGCTAGTTACCTGTTAGATGCCACCCTGAAAGAACAAAGTCTAGTGCCCACGCAGACAGATAGGCACCCTAAAGGTGGTGGGTGTGTAAAAATGAAAATGTGATTGCAGCACATTCAAGCATGCTCACAGTGGTTTTATCTGGCTGGCACAAGGTGTGGCTGCAGGGGCTTCACTGTGTGTTCATTCTGTGGCCTTCTGCTCAGTCCCCCTGTGATCTGTGTACTTGGGGAAGTGTTTGTGGAAATGGCAGAACAAAGCTCTTTGTAGGCAGGTTTGTTAAGTTAGTGCAAAGATGAGTGGGGGTGAGGCTGTCCAGAGAAACCGTGGCTGCCCCATCCCTGGAGGTGTTCCAGCCAGGCTGGATGGGGCTCTGAGCAGCCTGGTCTGGTGGAAGGTGTCCCTGCCCATCGTAGGGGGATTGGAAATTGATCTTTAAGGTCCCTTCCAATCCAAATCGTTCAGTGATTCTGTGAGTGCAGGCCCTGTTTCACACCAGAATTATTTTAAGGAAATTTTATATGGGTGACTTATGCTGGTACAATTCTTTACATTCCAAAACAGATGCTTCTGGTGGGAATAATTTTTTTCCCTCAACATAAATTAAACGATGCAAACTAATCTGAAAAGATCTAGTTGTCCTGCAATAATAGTGTCTTCATCATGTATGTCTATAAATGTGTTTATGATTGATTAAAAACCTCTGGAATGGGGAGAAAAGTTTGCTGTGTAAGGAGGACTTTATCTCTTCAAAGGGTGGTGAATTTACTAAGGAATGTGTATTTAAATCAGCAACCATGTACTTGCTGAAAGCAACATTTTCTGGTAAGTTAGACCTTTCAGTGACTTCTGATTATATTAATAAATTTCCACCAAAATTGAATGAAATATCTTAGTCTGAGGCTCCTTGGACTGCGGTCTGATGATCTCAAGAGAGTCAGTCTTACTGTGTGGAGCATTTGCAGTGTCAGAGGTGCCTGAGGTGCTGTTTTTGAGTCCCTGGCTCATGGTTAGTAGGGCTGGGTGTCTTGGAGAACGTTGTCAAAGGTTGCAAAGGGTGAGGGATGTCAGGCTCTTTATTTTAGGGCTGGGAATTGAACGGGGCTTTTGGTATTTGTGGAGTTCAGAGCTGCTGTTTGTGCAACAATATTCCTCAAATCCTTTAAAGATCTGCAACAGCTTCTATTTGTGTGTTATTACATGTTGAATACAGATGGATTTATTAATAATTTATTTTCACCTTCATCATAAAAAAGCAAAAGGGAGTGGAAAGCACTGGGACACTGATTTTTCTTTTTTATATGTAGCAAAACCTTTTATTTTGCCAAGCTACATGTTAAGATTTCAGAATCTTGCATCTGTTTAGTGAAGGAGTGAGTCCTGCACTTCTCCATATTAACACGAAGTGGCCAAGTTCTTGCTAATTAGTCATGCAGAATCCCTATGAAACATCAGAAATCCCTTCCTTTATTCTCTCATGGTTGGAGGAAGGTGTGAGATCACAGTTAAGTTTTCTCTGGCAGTATTTACATTGAGCTAATTATGTGCCTGGTGTAGGAAGCCTCAACACTGATGCCATTCACAGAGAAGTCTGCTGTAGCCAGAGTTTTCCACTGCAGGTGTGTGAGTCTGTTCCTTTCCTTTGTTCTGATGTTTTAGCAGCTGAGCTTTTGTTGTGCTGAGAAAGTGTGGGCTTGTGCTTGGCCATGAATGAGGAGTTTTGCTTTGCTCTCTGTGAAGTCTTGGGAAAATGCAGGCTAGTTAAGTGTGTTGGACAAAAGGGTAGAATCATAGAATAATTTAGGCTGTAGGAGAACTTGAAGATTATCAAGTTCAACTGCTAAGTCCATCCCTGAACCATGTTCCTGGGTGCCACATCTACATGCACAGGATGAGCCAAGAAGGTAGAAGTAGTGAAGGATAAAATATGTGTTCTGCACAGGTAAATTAGAGGGTAACAATGCTTTTTGGCAAAGTGGCTTGCCTTGAAGATCCTTTGCAGCTTTCTAAGGAAGTTGGTAAGTGGGCAAAGCAGTTGGTTGGATTTTCAAGGGAAGATCAGCAAGATATTTCACCAGAAGCATTTTTGGTAAATGTACAAAGCAGAAAGTTGGATTCTCAAAGGAAGGTCAGCAAGATCCTTCACCAGAAACTTTTATAGAATTTGAGCTGTCATTGATAAGGAGAAGTCTTTACAGAGCAGAGTAGCTCTTCAAATAACAAATATAGTCCAGAGAGACCAGGAGGTGCCAGTGAAATTCCATAGAATCTGGACTGATGATCTGGAAAACAGGTGACTGGTGAGTTAATGAGGTTTGTGGGCAATACTAAATTATTTGGGGTAGTAAAGACTGTAGAAGTACCTGTTGCTTTTAGTGGATGGGTGGTAGAATAGCAGATGGGATCAAGAGTTGCTGTGAGAGTTAGCATTGTTCCTTTCTTTCACATGTGGGGTAGTTTCTTCTACATCCAGACTGGCTTGGGTAACAGTGGAAGGAAATCCCTAGGTCATAATGGATAGCTTTATAAAACAAATTGCTCAATGTTCATTCATGGTATAAAAAAACTGAGTGGGGAGAGGAATGTTAGAAGTTAAAAGAGCATGTACAGCATGTCTGCACAGTGTTGAATATCCACAGCATTCCCTCCAGCTGAAGTGCTGTGTGCAGTTCTGGTGGGTTCCTCTTTTCTTCCCCCTCCTCAGGAAAACCTCTAATAGAACTAGAAAAGATACAGACAGAGGATGATGGAGTGATTAAGAGGAGAGCTTCCTGAAGAGCTTCTCAGTTAGAATGACTGAATAGACTCAGCCTCTTCAGACTGGAAAAGAGATGATTGAATGGGGCCATAGTAGAGATCTGTAAGTGCAGTAAAATAACACAGCAAGGATGAGTGGCTGCTCAGGGTCACATAATGCAAAAGCTAAGAAATCTAACAGCTACCTGATTGCTGTAATGGGTAGAAGGTTCAGAAGCATTAGGAGGTTTTGGGTGGTTGGTTTTGGTTTTTACAGGATCCCCCCCATGTGAATGTGAAGTTGTGAATATTAAGTTTACATGAGTTTAAAATGACTGGATAGACAGAATAAAAACGTGTTGTGGCCATTTAAAAAATACATTATTTCTGGTTCAGAAAATCCTTGAACCACAGATTTCTAGACACTGGGAGATTATATGAGAGAACTATCACAAGCAGCTTTCCTCCTGTGTTTTGTGTTACTCTTGTAGGAATGTATATTAATGGACTCACTCAGAGGTAGGATACTGGACTAGTCTTTAGTCTGATTTGGCACAGCTGTCCTTTGAGTCTTCACAGGAAGATCAATGTTTTTTGAGCTTTACAGAGCCAATCCCACCATTCCTTTCAATGCTGTTTGTCTGAAAGACTGGCAAGTCAGCTCTTCTTGCAAGGTACCTGTCACTTCCTGCCTCATGAGCTGGTAAGTTATTTCACTAGCAAGGGAATAACCCCTTCATGCTCTAGAAGGGGCTCCTGTGTATTGTTCTGTTGATCTTTTGAGAAGAAAGTCCTCTGAAAGCTTTGAGATGCCCCATACTGGTCTAGTTAGTTGTAATTCTTAATTCTGTTTGTGAGTGGTCACAGGGGAGAATCCAGCCTCAACACTTCACCCTAGCTATGTTACTGCCTTGAACCTTGTGAAGGCCCTGCCTTGAAATTGGGTTTCTGAACCTGACTGATTTGACCCTGGATAAGTCAGGTATTAGTGGAGAAGGGTTATCATGCCTATTTTAGCTCCAAGGAATTCTGCTGCTTGCACAGAAACTGTTTAAGGCATGTACTTTTCCTAGCTGAGTCTGGTTTTGAACAATAACTATTCACTTCATAATTGATAGCCAGTTCAGACTAGCCAAAGGCATTGTTTGCTCTGACTTAGTAAAAAATTTGGAGAGCTTTTGAATCCTGCTAACTGGAATGAATGTGTCTTGCTTTTTATTCTTCTTCATACCCAAGTTCTTAACAGTTCTCCTATCAGTTGCTGCATTTGGACACATCCCAGCAGGAAGTACAGCAATACAGGTTGTAAGAGTGAGCTACATTTCTCCCTCTGCATTATGCTATAATTGCATCCTGGAAGATGGAGTTACACTGAGCCCTTTGCCAGTTTGCACTGGTTTGATGGCTGCTGCTTTTGTAGAAAGGCAAGTTAAGGGTTTTGTGCCATGTCTGAAGGTTTGGAGTTCACTGTCTGGGTGGGAGTCCCCTGTTCTGTGGTAGTTGTTGGGGGGAGCTGTTTTCACAAGTATTTTCTTTGAAGCTGACAGGAGAAAAACTGAAGCTGAAGAGAGTGAGAGAAAGTTGAGCATGGAGCAAACCTGACAGCCCAGCCAGGTGTCATCAGGCTTTTGTTTAAAGAAGCTGAGAAAGGTGAAATCTGGCACTTCTGACACGACTCAAAGAAGAAAAGTCTCACCTGGGAAGGTTGATTTGCAGGCAGCACAACAGCAAGCTGGAAGATGTAGCTGAGAAATACAGCATAAAGAAAGGATGCTGGAAGGTGTACTGAGCTTGTGATCCTCAAGCATACTGTCTGGGGAAGCTCAGCTTCTTTTGTTCCTGAAATTCCCTTTAAATGCTTGGTAGTCAGTTGAGAAAAGCAGATCTGATAAGCTTCTTGGTCACAAACCAGGTACTGCTGGTTCTTGCTGTCCCTGACCAGCTTCTCTCTGGGGCTCCCCCAAGGCTGCCCATGGCCCAGGGCCCCATCCCAGTCCTCAGGGACATCAGCCCCTGCCCCAGGCACTGCACAGCAAGGCCAGTCTCCAGCTCCTCACTGCCTTGTCCTGCCCACTCATGGACCCTTTAGAGCCAGCTTGTGTCCTGTCTGGCCTCAGCCCATCCCTGTGGCCCTGTCTGGACATTTTGGGGCTGTGTCTGACCTTGTTCCCCCTGCTGGCTCTGACCCTGACCCCCATGTGCAGTCTGATGTCCTGCCTGGCCTCAGCCCATCCCTGGACCCAGGGAGGTCCCCAATGCCCTCAGCTCTGCCTGTCCCTGCCCTGCTGTAGAATTCAGGGTCACATCTCTAGCACAAATTTAAATGAGAATTATTAATAAATCTTTTAACTTGCTTTTACTTAGTGACTAAACCTGGAGGTTTTAGGGCAGTGACAAATACACAGACACAGTCACAGAAGCAGGATTCTGCAGTGGGCACTGACAGCATCAGTTCCTCAGCACTGAGTCAGGATGTCTGGCTCTGGTACAGCAAACATGCATTAAGACTCTGCATCTCCAAATGTACATGAATTTGCAGTGCACTAATTTGAGGCTGGTGGGAGGGAGGTTATCTTCTTGCTTTTGCTCATAAGGGGAAAAGGAAGTTGTGAACAAGTAATCCTTAATACATCAACAACTGTTTATTAAAGTTTATGGTGTAGGAGGTTCCACAACATTAGTAAGTAGCCTGCTTCAAATTTTAGAACATCAAGGAAGAGTTTATTTCGACTATTATAGAGGTTTTTTGCAAATAAATTATAATGAAGTTACTACAGAGATCCATTAGCACTGCCACAAATGCTGAATGTGCACTCTCACTCTGCAGTGTCCCATGGCAAATTTAATGCATCTTTAGTGCTTTAGTAAAGCTGTGGTATGCTCAATGTTTTAGGTATACCTGTGGAAGCTTCCTGAAGTATTTTCTTTATTATTCTGTCCTTAAAATCTTTGTTTTTACATCGAGGCATGTGAGCTACATTGACCCCACATGCAGAACTTGTCAAGAGTTTGCCTTGATCTAGATATTTGTCTTTTGGGGATTGTGGAAATGAAAAGTTATGGTCAGTGAACTGGAAAGAAAAGAGGGACTGACTACACAGAGGAAAAAGCTTACATAAAATTTAAACTGAGCTTACTAATCATTCATCTCTATCTTTTTGTCCTGTAGAACTTTTTAAGATGGACAATTACTGTCACAGTGATTGCTAGTGAGACAGCTGGGAAAGGGGATGAACTCTGTATTTGTATAGGATTCTGTGCTTTTGTCTACTTATTTCTCATGTACAATAAAAGATTCTTGTGTATTTTCAAATATTAAAAAAGTGAAAGGAGTAAGGATTTTGTTTTTAATTGGTAGTTGTTAATTGTTTTCCTTGTATGATATTGATAGACCAAGTCCTGACATTAAATTTTTCGTAGAGTGCAGCCTCAAACAGTCCTGGTCTGGGCTCTGCCAGTAATACAGATGCTAAACTTGAAATGAAAACACCTGGTACTGAAAAGTTAAAATAGTATTAATATCAACAAGTTTCCTTATGTTTTTGGCCTAGCTTTTTAGAGATGACACTAATACATGCAGAGTTTTAATTTTAAGTTATGCAGAGTGGTTATGATGTCAGTTGCAATACAGAGAGAGGAAGTGTAAGTATGCTGGATTTTCAGACCCTTTGATGGAAATCCTGAAGAGTATTTACCTGTTTTACTCTGTGCCATATTTTCTCATTACAAAACTAACTCATAATCAGCTGTCTTGGGAAGGAAGAGGAGGAACTTCCATCTAAAATAATCATCTGCTATATGTTTTAGTGAGATGAATCAAATCAATTTTGCTTCTCTCCCTAAATCCTCCAGGTGGCAATCGTGCACCAGAGTCAATATGAAGCTTTTTCTGGCATTGAGCTTTTTCCATGCTGTCCTTGGGATGGCAACAACAGAGGGTGCTGCTGTCAGCTGTGGCATTGCAGAATAGTGCACATAACTTGGAAACAGACTGATTTCATGAACTTGGGCAGTCCTAAGCTGGGTTGTGGTGGATACAGCTATATTTATCTCTATAGTTGGTAGTTATGAAAATAAGCTGTGATGGAATAGACTTAAAAGTTTGTAAGTTTATGTGGCAGTACTGTTTCAGCAGGCTCTGGTGCCTGATGACCTGTTCATTTCCCTGGAAAAATGAATGAGAAAAGAATTTGATTACAAACTTCAGAACTTGTATCACATAATTCTGCTTTTATAGGTATGCGTTGTAGTGGGAGGCTTTCTTACCCTCCTTTTTACTTTTATGGTGTAACTTCAGTAGGAAGCTCATTAATTTTGTTACATTAGATTATCTTTTCTTCCCTGATTTTGAAGACATTGGTGTGATGCAGTCTGCATTCTTTACCAGACTTAGCTAGATTTTATGCTGGGTCTGTAAATACATATATTTGAAATAGAAGATTGTTTTGAAGAAAGGACTGTTGACTTTTGGGCTTAATTTTACAGGGAAGGATTTGGGAGGATTGGTCCTATCAGACTGCAGGTGCACTTCAGTTCAGGTTACAAGCAGCTTCATTCCCTGTCTTCACTTGCTCATTTATGTAGAGGAAGCAAAATCTGTAATGCTGGGGCTGAATCTGTTTCTCCTCCAGGTGTTGAATCTGAAACTCATCATGTCACTACTTGACAGAAAAGTGTCCTTTAAGCTTCAAATGCCCAAGTGGCTGCTCTTTGCCTCCACTGTGTGGAGTAATTTCATAAGTGCTGTTCCTGTTACCTGTCGTTTTTGTTGCTGTTCAAGATTACCACAGACTTCAAGCTTTGCTTGCACCTTTTGCAGCTCGAGGAGCATTTTTATAGAGAAGCAGAGTGATGTGACTTTGTTTGTTAGGGAGTTGGTGGAGCAGAACAGGAACTGCTGAGGTGCTTGTGAGCGGCAGATGGCTGCTTTTGGCTGATGGAGGGATAGTCACTGTTGAACCATATAATTGTTTAGTTGGAAAAGACCTTTAAGATTGTAGAGTCCAGGTGTTAACCCAGCTCTGACAAATAGTTTAGCACTCAAATGATGCAGGGTTATGATCTGGGTCTGGACCTGTGTGAGCTTTATCATCAAGTTTCCGGACATGATCTCCTGCATCTTCAGTTATGTTGTGTTAAGGCAGTGTAGCCCACTGAGAGGGCCACACAAAAACTGGAGTAGCTGTATTTCTGAGCTGCCTAGCACGTCTATCTAACACCTTCTGTTGCCCCAAAATTTCATGTAAATGTCCAAAGCAAACTTAAAGAGAAAAGGAAGCTTCAGTTATGCATAGCTGCAAATCTGAGTGGGTTTCCAAAAGTAATCATAAAGTCATAGAATATCCTGTGTTGGAAAGGGACTCACTCGTGAAAGTCCCACTCCTGGCCCTGCACAGGACACCCTAAGAATCACAGCAAATGTCTGAGAGCATTGTCCAAATGCCTCTTGAATTCTGCCAGTCTTTGTGCTGTGACCACTGGAGCCTGTTCCAGTTCCCAACCATCCTCTGGGTGAAAAACTTATCCTAGAAGCCATCCTGAACCTCCCCTGACACGCCTTCATGCCATTCCCTCAGGTGCTGTGGTGGGTCACCAGGGAGAGAAGCTCAGTGTGTGCCCTCTCTGTCCCTTACAGGAGGCTGTGACTGCAGTGAGGTGTCCCCTCAGTCTCCTCCAGGCTGGACAGACCCAGTGCCCTCAGCTGCTGCTCTTAGGGCTTCACCTCTGGGCCCTCTACTGCCTTCATGGCCCTCCTTTGGACACTCCAATGGCTTCATGGCTTTTTAATATGGTGGTGCCCAGAAGTGCTCCTGGGACTGGAGGTGAGGCTGCCCCAGTGCAGAGCAGAGAGGGACAGTCCCCTCTGGTGACGCTGTGCCTGATGCCCTCCTCAGCACATGGGATGAGAAGATGGCAGTGTACCTTGGGAGGCACCACATCAGGGAGGAGCCAGTGCATTTGAGTTGCCTTAGGGAAGTGGCAGTGTTAATGTTCAAGATTTGGCAGGCAGTACTTGAAGACACCAAGTACTTCTCGGATATATTTTTGTATGTCTTGAAAGCTGAATGTGAAAAATCAAAAGCCTGCTTAATTCACTTTTGAAGTTGTGGGGGAAGAATGGAAAAGGTCAAGAAATGTAAAAATTGCAGTTAAGCTGGGATGTTAATTTGGTTGTGCCTAGCAATTGCTGTTCCATTCCTTTGTACTTTTTAAATTGCTAGCTTTGTAGGGATTTTTGTCTCTAAATGAATTTGATTATTTCAGTTTTCTTTTTTTAAGAGTTTATCTTTTTATTACCCAGCCGAACAGTTATGTTAATGAGTTTGGTTTGCATTTTGCTTGTAAGATTAAAGCTGATGGTGAGACTACATAGTCAATGGCAACATTAGTTTGCAGTTCTGAGAGCGTAAGTGTTCAACTGACTAGTTTTCTGTCAGTTTTCAAAGACAAATGCTAAGTAGAGATGTTCAGCCTTTCCAGTTAACTTGCTGAAAAATGGGTACATCAATTCTGATAGCAGAATCTGTCTTTCAGATAGCTTTGCTGGTATCTGCTGCAGTTTCTATAGCTTGGAAAGAAATTACTTTTTTGTATGATGTTATAGCTTGATGTCTAAGGAAAAAGAGTCTTAAAGAGCAAAATCACTGAAATCTCAACTTAATTTTGTTTTGTTTATATTATTTTGGATTTTAGCTCCTCAGTAAGTTAAATTATTTAGTTATTAGTATTGTTTATCACCACTGTAAGATTGTTTTGTGCAAGCTTTTTAGTAGTAACAGGGAAACATTTAAAAGTCCTGTTTTGCCAATTATAGTCCAAAGCAGTTCAGTGTTTTGGTGTATTCAAGGATAGAAGGGATTGGGAAGTGGGGACTTTGTGTGCAGGAGGGGGCAATGGTGCCTTTGACACAAGTGCTGGGTGAGCCTCTAGCCTCCAGCCTGCTTGCTCCTGCTCCTGCTCCTGCCACTGATGCCTGAGTGTGGGCTCTCCTGCTGCAGATCAGACTGGTGAGGAAGCCTGTAGTAAAGCAAACCTCAAAACAACAACAAAAAAGGAAAATGGGAGGCAGAATTTCTGTACAGATTTGCTACTGAAGAAATGTAAAACTATTGCCATCATTGGTATGTTTTTTCCAGATAAACCATTCTGACTAAACGTACACCAAAAATGCTATGCCTTCTGTTGTAGCTTGGTAGCCTCCCTCTGGTTTGCTGCATTGGTTTGTTTTCAAATGTTTGTGGAAATACAAGGCTGTATTATTGCCTGTAGGAATGGCAAGGAGACATTGCTATCTTCAATAGTCAAATACAGAGTTGGGAGAGTTACCTCTGTACCCAGTGGGGAGATAACTATTGAATGTTTCTCACTTCTTACTAGGATGAAGTATTTAATCTGTGGGGCATTTATGTGAGCGCTGATTGTTGTTTGTTAAAGGATCTGTTAATGAAATGAAGTTGGTTTCTGTTGTGGATAGCACTGGAAAGTAAATTAAAGGTTATATGGAAAAAAAGCTTTGAAGGCTGATAGTAATTCTATGGTGATATTAGCTTATTAGCTTTTCTGAGTTTTGGTTTTTGTTTGGTTTTGGTTTTTTTACTCAGTATAGTTGTACATTAAGCACAACTGAGAGGAGACTGGAGCTAAAAAAGTCTGGTAAGAGTGAACAGTTTGGGACACAGTTTCTCATCAGTTGTACCTGCCATGGAGGGTCTTATTCAGGTGTGTACAAGAAATGCCCTGAACTGCCTTAAAGAGCCACTTCATTCCCCTCTCTGTGTCTGTCCCAAAGCCTTTCTAGTTTGTTCTGTAAGAGGAGAAAGCAGCCACAAGAACTTGAGGAAAAGCTGTAGGCATCACAGCCAGCAAGATGGCTTTTTTACCTATCCTGAAGACCAGAGTACTTGAATTAAGTAGAAGTCCAATTACTAACAAACTGCTTGTTCTCCATCCTGTGCAATTTAGCTTTTTGGTCTCACTGTTAAGCTGATAGATTCAAATATCCTGCTTGAGGTACCCTGGTTGTTTTTAAAAACCTTCCTGTTTTAGTGGGAGACTATTTTTGTCCTTGGTAGTTTAATTGCCTGTTCTGCAAGATTGGTTTGCATGAGTAGTTCCAGTGACTCCCAGCAATCTCTGCATTCAGGCTGCTCAGCATTGGCATGGATGCCCAAACCAGCCTCTAGTTTATGCTGATTTACAACTCAGACTTCTTTAAAGTCTCCAGCCTTTCAGAGTGTAAAAGTAGCAGTTCCAGACTTGCAGTTTTTGTAGCCTAAGTGTTGCAGTGTTTACCTAATGACAAACTGAAGTTGCTATAAAATAAGCATTACCTCTGTAGTAGCCAACACAGTCATTGTTGAATGCTAAACATGTTTTATGTTCTGTAATGCCAATAATTACATATTTAAATTCTGCAAATGCTTCATTGAATATTCTTCAGACAAAAAATACTAACTAAGCAATTTTTTCCTCCTTTATTTTGAGAAATATTTTACAATACAATTTTACAATTTCATATTCTACTTAAAATAAACATCGAGGGATTTTTGTGGTTTCTTTGGAACTGAGATTGAGAGGTCTTAGGGGGCCATGTAATTTTTATGGTATCCCAAGAAAAAAAATAATTTGCACAGTATTGGTACTTGATGTGTTAAGTACTTTAATGTAGTTGGGCATGTTGTAGATTATACAGGTACTGAATATAGTGGTACAATAAGTTTCATTTTAATATTTAATTAAGTTATTCTCTTTGACATGTCTGGTGTTTGTTTTTTTTTTTCCCCAATAGGTGCAGGGAAAACACCGACTTTAGGAGGAGGATTCCACGCCAACCTGGGAAAGGAGTCACGAGCAAAAACTCTACAGAATGGTACTAGCAAATTTTAGTCTTGCTGATATAAGTTCTTTTTATTAATATGGTTGATACAATTAATTTTTAGTTTTGAATGTGACCTCAAAACCTTGGCAGGCCCCTCATTATTCAGTGGATAAGTCTGTCTAGTGCTGATTTTTCATTGTGCTCTCATTTGGCTGCTACACCTGATTTATGACTTCATGTAGCTGACTGACAAAGGGTAATGGCACCTGACAGTATTACTGTGGTTTAAAAGGGCTTTTTCAAGGTTGATGTGCCCATTGCACCTTTTAAATGTTAAACCTATTGTGGCTTTTTATTTAGTCCGTTTTCAGGGTTCTTGAAATGATTTGTGTTCATTTTTAAGTATAATTCTTCAAATATTTTTGGTCTTAAGCAATACAAGTGTGAGATAATGCATATAAGTAATCATGTGCTTAATCTGGAGTCATTGAATAGAGAGAGGAAAAATGGAAAAAAGGTTTTAGTGCACAGATGACATTAAAATAAATATTCTCATTACGCACTTTACATTTTAATTGAGATCTCCATATTCTACACTCTTTAAAGTGGGTGAATAAAACCAGCTTTTATTTCAGGAGTAGAATGGTCTTCCAGTTTGCTGTTGCACATATCAAGGGACAGGAGTTGTCATTTTTTGGCTAATTAATACTCCTGTCTCATGACTCTGGGAGATGACAGCTGATGGACTGTCATAGCAAAGTCTCAGAAGCTGACATGTAATTAACCAGGGATGTAAATGGGTTTTACTGATAAGGTACTCATTTGGGGGAGATATTTTAAAGAAAGGTATTTTCCTAAATTAATCTTACATCTGCAACTCAACACAGAAAAGTCTTGCTTGTATTATGCCTCCGTGGTATAAGAAGAGTAAGATTGATCTGATATTATATCTTCACAGGTATAGACAGGTTAAGATTGATCTGTGTCATTGAAGTATAGTCAGATTACTCTACTCAGCATTATTCAGCTGATGTATATGCAGATTGTTTTATATACAGAATGTTTTATTCAGCTGTTTTTACTTAAGAGTATTGAGCCCTGTTTGTTTGGCAAAGTAAAGCTTGCACTTTAGGTGAGCTAGTGTCAGTGTCAGGCCTGAAGTTGCTATCTTAGGAATTTTAAATTTCCTGTCTAACATGTAACCTATATAAGCAGTGGGATAAAGCCACTAAATTTAATGAAGTCTGGTTTTGGATTAAGACACTTTAATCAAAACTGTAATTTTGAACAGGCTGTTTAAAAATAAATTGGCTTTTTGTGCATAAGAACTTCACAGTTGTCTGTAATTGTTGAAAAGTAAAATGCTGATGGAAGGAAATCTGTTTTGTTCCTTCGTGGAGTGTTTGAATCCTTCAAAAGCCCTTTTGGTTATGCCAAAAGGTAATCACAAGTAAAGACAGTGTAGGCGTTTTCCTAGAATCTAAACACAGCTTTTTTCTTGGATGAATGTTTGCTGGGGAATATGTCTGAGCATCTTCCTTCCCCACGGCTTTTGTGTGGGGGGCCTCCCTGATCAAAAACAATGATTGTGACTTGGCTAAAGTATATCAACATTGTATACAAGAAATTTTAGTTGCTTTAAATGAACTTATCTCCCAAACAGTCTTGAAACAGGAAAATAATTTGTCTTTTTAGTTTCACCTCTCTGAGGCTCTTTGCAGGTTTTCTTCTATTCTTTATTTCCCTGTGCCTATCCTTTATATAAGGAGCAAGTATTTGGTCTTTGATTTTTGTAGCCATCCTACATTTGTCATGCTGCCAATCTGTCTCTGGGAAAGTTCTTTTCAGTGAGCTAAGTGATGTTCTTGCTCAGTCCCAGGCATGACAACAGCAGTTGATATTTCAGGTAGAGCAATTGGTGTTTGAAAGGCTTTTCTTTTCTGCCACTGAATAATGAGCTGGTTGTCTGCTGCTTTTAATCACACTTCTGCCTTTACATAGCTTTTAATTGCAAATTGAGCTATGGCAGTGAGCTTACAAAATCTCACCCTGTCACTGTGGGCCCATGATCATGGCTTTTTTTAGGGGGGGTGAAATTACGTTAAATATCCATCATGGTTAGACTTGAAAGTGTAGCAAGGTAAATGAACTTACTCTACATATTTTAAAGGAGAGGTATGGTGTCGCCCTGATTTTTCCAAGTTTTCTGAAGCATTTTCTAACTTGATGTTTTTCACTTTTCTTATTCTTTCTCACACACACGGGTGTTGTTATCAAAAGTGTGTTCTGATAAGACGAGGTTGTTTTCATACTTTCTCTTGGTGTGGAAAACAACTGATGGGCAGTTGTCTTGACCAACGGGATAGGAGAGGTGTCAGCCTTCTTCTCCAATCCCTGGTCTGTGTGGAAATACTATAAATACGGAGTCAGATGTTTTAATAAATAGTTTCTAGCCTTCTCAAGAGAAAGTGTCCGTGTGTGTCCTTGCGTGTCCCACAGCGACAGTATGGAGTTGTTCATTGAGTGAAACTGAATTGCACTCTGAGTTGGCTGGATGAAAAAACGAACAAATTACAAAGTTACAAAAAATGCTGAGTTATTTATTTGCTGGTGCCGCTGTGTTGGCATTTGCAGAGTTATCTGTGCTGCAGATGAAGGGCTGGAGCTCGCTGCCGTGGGGATGCTGGGGCAGGACAGCCTGTGAGGGACACCCGGTCCTGCTGAGGTGCTGCTGTGAGCACACGATGCTCTCCTGCTCTGGGTGCTCCATGCAGGCTCCTGCTGCAGGGACCAGCCAGGCCCTGGAAGCAGATGGGGATGGATGGAGTCCAGTGTGTTCAGAGCCCGTGTGTGGTCTGGGAGCTCTGGCAGGCCTCGCTCTGTGCCTGCCCTGCCTGCCAGCGGGGCAGGGTCTGGCCCTGGAGCAGGGACTCGCTGGGTTTTCAACAACCACCTCCCCCTGCTATCCCCCCGTCCCCCCACTCCTTCCCCGTGTAGTTTGGGCCAAATTCTTCCTTACTGTAAAGCCTGTCTTTCCAGGGGAGGTGATCTGGACTCAATGTCTCTTACTTAATTACCAGCAAAGCAGCTGGGCTTGGCTGAATGTAAGATGCTGCTGTTTTTTGAGGCTTTTAATGAAAGGATGTTTAGAATTAGATCAAGAGCAGTTTTGCATTAGAATGCCCAAGGTAATAACTTTTTTTTTCTTTTTTATGCATTCTAAAGTGAAGAAATGCAGAAGTAAAATCTCCCAGCAACTGGTCATCAGTTCTGGACTCTTCTACAAAATCGTGGTGTGCATTGGTGTTTTTATAAATATGTATATTTATGCTCTAAACAAAGCCATGGGCAAACCCTGAACATCTTGTAGTTTTCAGGTTTGTGTAATAATGTCCATTACACAGAACTAGTCTCCCTTACCACACATGCCTTTGCTCTACCTTTCCTCACTATTTATAATGCAGCAGGGCATGGCCATTCAATTTCTCCCTTTCTTTGCTGAGCCAGCTGATGTGTGTGTGTGTTTGTTTGGGAATTGGCTGCTTACAGAAACTGGAGTCTTGTTTACCCTTGCTAAAATATTTATGCAGAGGAGATTTAATACTGTTGTATTTGTTCATAATCACTTTGATTTTCCGAGTGCAGTGCTGTGCTAATTGAGCTCACGAAGCTCCACAAGTTCAACAAGCTCAGGCCCACAGAATGCTTTGTATCTACATACAGACCTCAGTTTTGTATTAAAACCTGCACACCTGTGAGATGATGCAGTGTTGCAGCTTCAACTTTGTTTTAAGGGATGTGGCAAAATAGCTAAATATTACTGATTTTCTGGAAAAGAAGAATTATGAATAAAATACCAGCTCAGAGGGGGGACTCTTTGACAAGACATCTTCCTCTGTTCCTGAGCCTCTTCAAATTTCTACAGTGTTGGTACAGTTACTTCCAGGGCTGAAATGCAGAGTGATGTCTCTTTAAATCCCATTTTATAGTTCCGTGCTGCATTACATAATCTCTCTAAATAGCCAGTTTATTCTTGTTTCCTTGCAGGCAATCTGCTCTCACTATATCCGTGTCAGAGTCGTTGTTACGAGGGAGTTGTTCTTGACTTGGAGCTCTGATACTTTCAATAGTCTTCAGTGAACAAAAAGAAAAGGGAGAGGGGAAGGACAGTCAATGGCATGATTATATATATTATATGATTATTGAAAGTTTCAGTTGCAGATATTCATATTTGATTAAAACTAAGTTTGAAGATTGCAGCTGCATCTAGCTTAATCCAATTTCTGAAGTGTTGTGCTGTGTTTTTAATTATTTCTGTAAGTGAATGTGTGTTTTCCCTCAGTCCTCTTAAATACCAAAACATAGCTAACAGTATTTTAATGCTAAATGGGAAAGCATTTCTGAAGATGTTCTGCATTGCATTTTTTACTCTTTGCATTTAAATTATTTGCTTAATTCTTTAACATTTGTTGTCATCTCATTTAGTAGCTGGTTTGTTACAAGTGATTATGGAGGGTTCTGCTTCCTCCCAGAGCTATACATTGTGAATTAGACAAGGACAATATATTCCACATGTGAGGAACAGAAGTATCCAAATGAGAGGAACAGAGAACACTGTTTAACAAAACTAAAAGAGCAAGGGAAGGGAGAATAGTGAAATCCTAGAATAACTGAGATTGGAGGAGACCTCTGGAGGCTGACAAAATGATGGCTTTGAAGTTGCATTAAGCTGCTGAGGGTCTAGGGCAGCTGAGCTCCACTTATTACCAAGGAAGGATATGACAGAGTTTCCCTGGACAACCTGTTTTCCAATGGTTGGCTTCCCTCACTGTGAGGAATTTTTTTCTTGTGTCAAGTCAGAACTTTAATGAAGTGTGACTCTTGCCTCATGTCCTTTTGCTGTGCATCTCTGGTGATGCAGCTCTGGCTCCATCTTTATAACCTCCTACTGCAAAGCTGAAAGCACCGAAGAGAATTCTCCCTTCAGCTTTTTTGAGACTCAGCAAATTCATATATCAGCAGGCCCCATGTGCTGCAGTCTCCGAATCATTATAGGGACTCTCTGCTGGACTTGGTCCAAGATGCCAATGCCTCTTCTGCAGAGGAGTCCTGAACTGGACAAAGCACTCTAAATATAGTCTGACAAGTGCTCGGTAGGGGATGATAATCTCTTCTCTGGACCTGCTGGCTCTGGGATGAAGTTAACCTTCACCACTGTGATTGGGTGCTGCTGAGCCGTGTTCAGCTTTTTCTCCATGAGGAACATAGATCCTTTTCTGCTGCAAAGTCAAGCAGTCCCCAGCCTGTGTTTTTGCCCTGCAGTTCTTCTATCCCAGGTGCAGAAAAATTGCATTTGGCTCATGAACCTTCTGTCAGCTCATTTCTGCAGCATCTTAAGATTCCTCTGAATAGTGGTTTTGCCCACCAACATACTGGCCACTGTTCCAGTGGATGTCATCTGTAGGCTGGCAACAGAAACCTCCTGGCCTATTGTTCATGTTATTAATGAAGGCATTAAATGGTATTCACCCCAGTATCAATCCCAGTTGTGAGTCTGATGGTGGAAGTGCTGAGCAGTACTCTTTGGACCAGGCCAGCCTTTCAGTCAAGTTGCTGTTCACTGGCCAAGTGCAGATCTCTGCAATTTGGCTACCAGGGAGAATGATGAAATGGGATGAAGGAAGAGCTGTAGTTAGAATTTATCTTGACTGCATTCTGGCTGTTGCAGTTGGACATGATCTACCCTCATTGAATCTGTGCTGGCAATTCCTGGTAACCTTTTTGGTTTCTGTGTGCCTGGATATGGTTTCCAAGTAGATTTGTAGCCTTCCAAGAGGCTGGGAGGAGCCTGACTCACCTGTGGAGTCCTACTTCTCCCTCTGGAAGAGAAGCCTGATGCTTGCTGCCTTTTAGTCAGAGAGAACCTCTTCAAATACTGCAACATTTTAAAGATGGCAGAGATTACTCTTTCTACTGTCTCTCTTTGCATTCTCAGATGTATCCCATCAAATCCAATTAACCTATGTGTATAGACTGTGCTTAAGGGAGCCTTTGCTCAGTCTTTCTTTACCATGGATAATTGCCTACCTCTCTGAACCTGCTGAAGCCCTCTGAAATCCAGTGTTGTAATTATGCTACCCATCTTCCTCACACCTCCCAAGATCTTGTTTATCTTGGGGTGCTGTAACCAAGCCTGCCATCAGACTTTACATCCTCCACCACTACTTCTTTTCCAAAGAGAGGCAGGTGTATCACAGCTTCTGCTTGACCTGTTCCTGCTGTGCTCTGGAATTCCACTGGGTTGCCTGTGATCCACTCTGGTTCCTGTACAGCAGCTGCTGGGGTGGATGCAGTTCACTGTGAGAACCTGGAGGTCTTCCTGCTTTCTAAAGAAGGCTTCATCTTCAGGATCAGATGGTCTATGGCAGGTGCTCCTGACTGTTTCCTCTGGTCTTGCCTCTCATCCAGACCTGTTAACTCCTTATTGGCCTGTCAATCATTTTTCAGCAGAGCTTCACTCTTTCAGGCTGTTCCTCTGTGTAGAATGAAACCCTGTCACCTTCCCTGTCTGTCCCTCTTGTGGAGCCTGTACCCATCCATCTCATTACTCCAGGCACGTGAGCTGTTCCACAATGTGTCTGTAACTCCCCAGTGAATTTGTAGTTTTGCAGCTGTGCAGGGGCTTTGAAGTCTTCCAGACTGTTTCCTTCACTAGATGCAATCTTTTCTTTGACTCTTGCTCCTGTATCAATTCCTGTCCCTGGCTTTGATTTCAATAATGAATCTTTTAGTCTAGGCTCTCTTCCATTATCTTGTCCTTCTTGCCTTCATTTCTGTTGTGATAGAAGCTAATCCTAATCCTCTCATCTCTCTGTTTATAGCACCACATCAAATTTTCTCTTGTTGTCTTTTAAACTAATCATTACTTAAAGTTATCCTTTTCTGGTTTTGCCTCATATCTTCCTAAATTTCTCTACTCACTAAGGCTTTGAAAGACTTCCTCTTGTAGCCAGAGTATTGCTTCAGTTTTACCCTTTGATCTGTCTACTGTCTTGTCCCTTATGAGTCCTCTGTTATCATTAGCAATTTCTCTCTCATCCATTTCCTTCATCTGCACATTTCATGTATTAACTTCCCCCATCTCTCTTTGAAGGAGGATAAGGAGGCATCTTCTCCTCTTCATTTGGGATGATATTACAGGTTTTTTGTGTGTGGGTGTGTTTTGTTGGGTGGTGGATTTTTTGTTGTTTGTTTGTTTGGTGGTTGATGTTTCAAGTCCAACCTTCTCCGTTGGTAAACTTCTTCAGCCTCAACATACCTCTTCCATCTAGTCCTGTGTCATGGCTGGACATGGGTGGCAAAATTTAGATGTCTGTGTGAGCTCCTGTTTCTCATCTCCTTTCAGAGGCTCTGCATAGAGGCAGACAGATTTAGGGTGTGATTAATTTAATCCGAAAGGAAGTCAATGACTCATTCTCTGAAGCGTCTGTTTCTCTTCACTCACTGAAAGGAAGTCTATATTGACTAAGCCCAGTCACTCATCTCTGAAGATAAGGGTGATGAATCGTAGGCTTTGGTGTCTGCTGAATCTGTCTGTATTTGTGTATCTCCTTGTTGACACAGAGTTAACATGGCCAAAACTGAGCTACGAATTGCATCCAACTTTTGCATGTTAACAAGTTCAAACTTCTTCCCACTGAGGCCGCTCACAACTTTCTTTCCTCCAGTCTTGTAGATCCACCCTCTCCAGCATCTGCTAAACCATGGATGTGTCCTAGCCATAACACTCACATATTTGTTTCTTGAATAAGTGTTTCTTGACTTTCATTACTCTTCCTCTCTCATCAGAACATGCTCCAGAGCCAGGAATGCAAAAAAGTTGTGACCTGGAATGCTAATTCTTTGGTCCTTAACTTCTTCATCAAACAATTTTTAAAGGAATGTTGTTTTCCCCTCTGGTTTGCCCTTTCACATTTGTGATTGGTGTTACTGAGCACAAAACAATTCAACAGGGAACTTCCCTGGTGTTACTGGACTTGTGTTTGATCTCCAGCTTGCCAGACCTCTGTGCTTCTGAGGCTTGCTTGGATGTCAGTATGTGTGGGCTTTCCTGGTCCCCTGCTTCCATGCAGGCTCTGGTAAGTTCCAGCAGCACAAGCTTGATGCTGGACTCCCTGGTGGCTGAGTCTTCAGGGTCTCTCAGTATCTTGCACATTTTTCTCAGAGCTTCATCTTCCTCGGTTTGCAGACAACTGCACTAATCAGCAAAGACTTGAAGAGATGGGAAAAACACCTACCTACTTAAAGGAAAAAAACCTCAGGGGCAGAAAACCTACTCTTTAGCCAGCATAAGTTACTCCAAGAATTTGGGTAAAAGCAGAAAATTTTATTTCCCTAGAAATAAAATAAAAAAATGTTACTCTAGAGTTTGATTCAGAGGCTCCTGAGGAAGCTGGGATCTTTCTGGTACTCTGGCTTCTCCTTAAGCACATGGAGAATCCCTTCAATCTCATTTTGCTAATGAGACCCTGCACTTCATCATCTCCAGTTACCTTTGTAAAAAGACCAGTTGAGTTCATCAGCTAATCTGGGACAACCTTTTGGTTATACATTGATTAATTAGTTTCTACTTCAGTTGAAATTTGAAAATTTTTATTGTCTTAAATCTTGACCATTTTTATGTTTCACTGGAGAATGATGAATAAAGTTCCAGTCTTGGAGATGCTTTTGATGTGCTCTTTATCCTTATAGGGACAGTTTAATGGAGAAGAGTCTATGTGTCCTTTAATGATATCTGTTATGTTTCTAAGAAGATGTTCTGGGATCCTTTAAGAGTAGAGGATCTGCTGGAGATAATGCCCAGATTTTGCCCAGAGGCTGATTGACATCTTAAAACTTTGAGCACAGCATTCCACTGGATTGAAATATGTGAGTCAAGCTTTGCTGGTCTTCCTAACTCTGTCCCTGTGTTTGCTTAGCCAGAAAAGGGAAAAATCAGGAAAGGCATTTCTAAAATTCCTTGGAGGTGCTAATTCAGTCTGTATGTGACTGAGTAAACAGAGATTGTCCTGCGACTGAGAACTGTCTCTGTTGTTCCTTTTTCTTTTAATTTTGAAGGTTGTCTTTGAAGCTGAAAAAAAATAAAATTGCAGTCTTAATCAAATGAGTTAACATGACTTGTGTTGCCTTAACTAATAACTAGAACTATCTGCATGTTCAGCTGCTTTGAACTGGCCTGTTTGTGACTCTGGAGTTAAAAGCATCTTTCATGATTCCTTTGCTCTGTCTCCTCTCTGGTCTCTGCTCTGTCTCTTGGTTTATTAGCTGGCTGTGGGCAAGAGAACTCTCATGGCAGGAAAGCACCAATCTCTCCTTCATTTTATCAAACAAGAGAAAACATGCACTCTAAAGTTCTGTACACTTGTGAAGTTTCTTGCTTGAATATTTAAGTTTTGGCCTTTCATAGCTTCAAATTTCTCCCTGTTAAAACTGTCAAACTGTTAAATTTGACAGTTTCTGTGTCACAGTTTCTCTGTGACACAGAGTAGCACGATACTGATCCCATTTGTGGAATTCACTGATGGAGATTTATCTCCCTGCAGCCTTGTGTAGGTAATTGAAACCTGTCATTTCTCTTGAGAGCAATCCTGTACTTAAAGATAGTTTACCTAGTAGGCTAATGTTTTTTAAAACATTTGCTTTTTATAGTACTATCCACGAGGAAATGAACTTGGGTATTAATAGGCTTATCTTCCTTCTTGTACAGTGTAGCAGAAAAAAAGGTGACTGCCTCTCTCCTTCCTCCCCCTCTAGCAATATCTATGAATTTCAGTGCTAGTAATGGGCTTCTTCTAACAAGCATCTGAATTAAGCCATTTTGGCTTTGCAATGTTGCTAGACAAGCTTAAAATATACTCCAGGTAATACAGCTTTGGTTTAAGTTCCATGTAACTGCTACTTTCTTTTTTGATAATGAAAGAATACGTATGTCACTTTTGTGGCATAGGACTGTCTTGAATATTGAAATGTGAGTTTTGAAGTGTTTGTGTCATTTTATATGCAAAACTTGAGAGGAGGAAGGTTGTTGCTTTTTAATGCTGTGTTCTCTTATAGTGCTGAGTTCTTGTCATATGTTGAAAGTGCTTTTTGTTTTGCTCTGTGGCATAAATTGGAATGCTGGCGATGTGTCAGTACAGGAAAGCATTCCCTAAGCTCAAGGGTCTGCAAGTGTGATTTGCTTTTGGAGCAATTGCATTTTTTTGGAAGATTGTCTTTCTGAAACAATGGCCGCAGCACTAAACTTCTGGACTTCTGCAGAAATAACAACAGAAAAAATTCAGAAACTACTGAGTTCTGTATGAGGTGTGAAATATGTGTCAGTGGGAGCTTCCCATATCCAGTACAGCCACACCAGCAAATTTATTAGCAGACTGACCTGTGTCAACCCCCTACTCAAAAGAAGAAACCACCAAAAACCTCAAACCCAGACTCTGGTCCCAGCCTGAACAACAGCTCTGTGCACACAAGCAAGTAATCTTTGCCCTGGGTTGCAGTCCTGGGGTTTGCTGCCCTCCCTGCAGGTCGTGGTGTCAGCCCAGAGGGCTGATTGCTGTGTGTAGGGTTGGGAACTCCTCTCAGTGGTGTTGCCATCAGAATCCTGCAGCTCTGGAGTCCAGTTCCACCATAGGCACCTTGTAACAGCAAAGCCAGTTCAATCCCAGCCTTTCCCATCCCTCAGCTGCCCCTTCCCACCCCTTTCATCCAAATATGCTGGGCCTTAGCTTGGGCAGTGCACCTCTTTACTGGGACAGTGGGGTTTTACAAGCAAAATAAAAAAGTAGAAAGAATCAATCCTTTTTTTTTTCTTTACTTGTTTTCCTTTTATCATTTCACTCCTCCACATACCACCTTAGATTGGAGGAGAGAATGGTGACGTGGAGATGAGCAGGAGCCTCTCAAACCCGTTCTGCAGCAGGAGAGGCTGAACGCAGAGCTGCGTAGTGAGCTTCTCTCTCTCTTTTTTTCTCTTAGTGTTTTTTTAAACGTTTATTTATAACCCACTGTCCTGTTACGTTCAGTTCTGCACAGTCAAAAGTGAAGGAAGGTGTTTTTTGTTCTTTTGGCTTGACTTAATATGAGTGGGAAGGATTTTAGAAATGTTCTGTTCATTGACTGCTGCTGGCAGATGGATGCTCTCCGCTTGAAGTGCCTCAGGCCTTGATATCTTCCGTTTTCTCCCCCTCCCTCCTCCCAGCACACACCCCGGAGTGTGCAGGCTGTGCTAATTTAGTCACAACTTAAAAAGGAGTGATGAAGAAGAAATGCTCAGCTCTAATAGAATTCTTGTCGCTCGTGACATCTTTGGGGAGTACATTTTCATTTCAGGATCCCTAAGGATTTTTTTCCAGCAGTGTGTATTAGATGTTCTGCGATGCTTCGATGGAGCAGCAGTAAAATCTGTAATGCATTTTAGGACCAAAATGCTAATTCTGTTTATATATTAATCAGTTTAGAAAATACAGCATACATGACATCCAGTTTGATATTTTTCAAATATTTTAGTAACACAAACTTGACTGTTTCTGGTTCTAAGGTGGATTTTCTGTCTGAACTACAGAGCAAACCTTTAAACAATCATGTAGTTAACCTAGCATGTTAAAACATTTGAACCAATTACTGTATTTTACTAAACTGAGTGTTCCTATATTAGGGGTTTTCCTTACTTACCATCAGAAGTCAGCTGATGTTAGGTCTGAGAAGTTTGATTAATTTTTCAACAGAATCCGAAAATGTTACCATTTTCTGGTAAAAATTGCATGTATTTTTAATGAAAAAAAAGCGCCAAATTATACACAACCAGACTTAAAAGCTGTTTTTCTGTGCTGATGACTGTGCCTTGGCTTGGTGGATGTGTTTGGAATCCTGTCCATCCTCAATCACCAGGTGGTGCTGTTACACACTGCTCAAAACATGCCTGGAAAATAAGTTTCAGTTCAGCCATAGCCACACTTACTCTACTGTAATTTCATGGGAGAAGTGGTGAGAAAGAGAATTTCTTTCTTTAACCACGTCTTTAAAGTAGAGCCTTTCCTGTAAACTTTGGGTTTGCTCTTGTGAGAGCCGCTCAGAGCGGAATTTTCTCTCACAGAGTTTGACCATGTTTGATGTGAAGATGTTACGTGGGATAATTTAGGAGGTTGGAAGCTGGGTGTGTGGGACCATGTCTGGGCTGTAGCCAGTGTGATTCCTTCTTGGGTGCTGAGATTATGAAGGCTTGCATTAAGGAGTGAAGGAGCATAACATGCAAGTATTGAACGTTTTAGCAAAGGTGAAAGGCTGAGCAGTGATGTCTCTCCATAAGCTGGGCATAACCTGTTTCATGAATGAGATGTAATTTAACCTGCTGAATGTGGAAGGGCAAGAACTCCAGTCTGCTCTGGAAAGACTCTCTTTAAAAAAAGAAATCCAGGCTCTTAATGCACAATTTCTTTTCAATGACTTCAATAAATGTAATGTTTTTTCTCTTACTTAGACTAAAACTTTGCAACATACATATAAAATGCAATAATTTTTTTTCCTCAGCAATTGTAAAGTAATTAGAGTTGTAAAGAAAGGTGCTTTTTTCCTAAGGCTTTGCAGAACTGTCTGTTTATGTTAAAAAGTGGAATGGAAAATTATGAGTTTAGAGTTGCAAACTATTCCTTTAGATTAAGATGTTTTCCAAACCCTCTTTGTACTCAAATAATTGAATCATTTTGGACAATAAAAACAGCCAAGCACTAGGCTACTTAGGCTAAACCTAAGTAGTGCTAAACATGTAGATAGAAATGAAGTTTAAGTAATTGCAGGAGGTGGAAGAATTCTCAAATGCATACCCCTCCTGAAGGCATTATTGTTGCTGTAATTTTAGATGTAATTTCCAACACTAAGAATGTAACACTTGAAAAATGAATGTTATTATTTCCTACACAGAGATTTTTCTTTTAACTTTGTTTTCTCATAGAAACTATAAGCAAATGACATTAAAAAGTAGAGAGGGAAGTACAGCGTGGTCTCCTCAAATCCAAGCTCCAGTGTGGCAAGCTGAGTTTAGCATGCTTAAGCCTGGTTTTGATCCTTGCTGTGTAGACCTGCCCTGGATGTCAGTGGGAGCTTGGCATTACTGTTTGGGACACCAAGTGTGTACCTAGAAGATGGCTTTAATCACCAAGATTTAAAGCTTTCATGCTGTTACAACAAAGCTGTCCCAAACAAACACAGTGAAAATTAATTGGAAGTAGTGCTAAACATGTAGATAGAAATGGGGGTTCGGTCACCGCAACAGGTGTCAGTTCAGAGGATTCCTGCATTTTCAACTCAAAGAGGCTTCTCTGAAGTTTGAACAATAGAAAAATCAAACATGGGTCTTTCTTCAAGGAATGGTCATTAGCACTGAATGCTATAAAACAAGTGGTTAATTATATCTAAATGTGTGACTCCCTAAGAAGTTATATCATGTGAATAAACATATAAATGAATTTTTAATAAAATATATTAGGAATGGGATTTTTAGAAGAAAGATGTGTACTCTTCCTTTATGTTCCCTAATACCACTCTGTTGATTATTTGTACTTTTGGGTAGTATATTATGAAATGCATAATATCAAGAAAGCAGATTAGGATCACAGTTCCAGTTTCTGAGGTATACACAGGGCTGGGTTTGTGGAATCACTTAGGAGGGACAGGAATTACACCCACACCCTCTCCTGTGTGGTTGTCACTCCTTAGAGAGAATGTATTGATTAGTGTTTCCATTGTACCTTAGATGTGCTATTTGACTGCTTTTATAAATCAGTATTCAGGGAAAGCACTCCGTGCATTTTTACTGTAGGAATCATGAATTTGCTACTTTGCTTTTTTGTCTATCCACTTAGGATAAATTTCTGATAATGGGTTGCTCTGTAGACACTGGTCATTAAGTCTGGTCTGAGGCTTGAGGGATTTTTTGATAACAATACAGAACTAAGGAACCTGAGGTTGCTTGTTTCCTGTCCTTACAAAATTGATGTATAAGACAAAGCCACCTTCAATGTCCTTCCTTTTTAGAAAGCATCACATTATCTTGTCTAAAAGGGAGGGAGACATAAATATTGTGGTTTCCAGACACTCTCATGGATTAGCACAGGTGCTGAAGCATGGATGATCATCCTTAAAAGTCATCCCGTCACTTATTTCCAGAGTTTGGCAGAGCCAGTTGATGCATTTCTGTTTCTGTTGGGCACATGTGCATATACATGGAAACTCAGATGCATAGAAATACTTCTACATGGGAAAAGACAATTTGTAAATTAGATTAGGAAACAGTTGTCTTTGCTCCTGACATGTAGTGATGGGCTAAGGGGGAATGGCTCTAAGCTGAAGGAGGTTAGGTTTAGATTAGATATGAGGAAGAAATTCTGCCCTTTAAGGGTGGTGAGACAGTGGCCAATGCTGCTTGGAGAAGCTGTGGGTGCCCCATCCCTGGAAATGTTCAAGGCCAGGTTGGATGGTGCTTGGAGCAACCTGGTCTGGTGTCCCTGCCCAGGGCAGGGGGGGCTGGAGCTCGATGATCTTTAAGGTCCCTTCCAGCCCAAACCATTCTGTGATCTCGTGATGTTTCTGTAATCCTGGACAAAAAATAGAAGCTGTGTGTTACTGATGAGCTTCACTCAAGGCTTGTGGCTGCACTTCTTTCCAAGGCTTGTCTCACTTCTCTTTCTTGCTCTGACTGATGCCCATAGAAAATGGACTTTTTGTCTTTTTTTTCTTGGGTTCTGTCTCAGCACAAAATCTTCAGAGTGCTGGGAGCTGGTACAAGGGGTCGTGGTGGGATGGATGGGGACGATGTTGGATTTCCCCTTTCAGCTGTCATGGGCAACTTCATCCTCTGCTATTTTACCTGATTTATTAAGAAAGAAAAAAGTAGATTTCTTCTAACCCAAGAAGGATAGTGAAAATACTCTTACAAAAAATAAAATTATGAAAAGTAGAGGCCTAGCTAGTCCAGTTGAATCAAGTCTTCAGGCTGAGGTTTGTGTATGTTCTCTCCTGCTTTTTACCCTACATTTGCTGTGGAGTGAAGAGAGGAAAACAGACTTTATATGAAAACGCAGTAGATCACTAATAGCTCTTAATTTATCATTCACTCCTCTCTAATTACCAGCCTCCATTTTAAATGTGAGATGAATCCTCACAATTTGCTAATCCAAATTCATCCTCATTTTCAATGGTGAGGATGAAACTGTCCTCCTATTGTCAGCAAATCAGCATCTATAAATTAAGAGATTTTAAAGGGGTTGCTTTATTACCTGAGCCCCATGCAGCTTGCCAAATCTAAGCAGGTGTTATGTTTGCTTGCTCCCTCATTGTGAAAGCTCAGGGAAAATAGCTAGAAATAAAATTATTGAATGTCAGCAGAAATCTTGTAAGTGAATTCATAGCATGTGCGTGAATAGCTTTGCAAATACAGTCCCTTTCCACCTCAAAAAAATATTTCTATATCTAAAGGTTTCTTCTTTTTAGAAGGTAGGAGGTGGGGAAATAATCTGACATATTTAGCAACACGAAATCTTGTTTTTAAACTTAAATACAAGGAAAATAATTTACAAGGTTGCTTAGTGATGCTGTGGGAAAATGTGTATCTTGAGACTATTCAAAGGCATCTCAAAGTAGATTTAGAAACTATGGTTCCTGACAAGCACTAGAAAAAAAAATACTGCTTCTGGTGCAAGCTGAATCAGTCCTTGAGCGTGTCAAGAAAGAATACCACTTTTCAAGTGATTTTTGGAACAAATCCAGGGTGCTTGTGAGGTGACGTTTGTTGTCTGAGTGGTCTGTGTTATTCCAGCTGGCCCTATACTAAAAGTTAACTCTTGCTTGCTGCCAGCTTCTTTCTTGAGAGCAAATGGGTATCTGTAGCTTTGGTCAAAACAGAGTTGTTAGAATCCTGTGGATCATAAACATACTTCTGTTCCTTTGTGTTCTCTGTCCATGGTGAGTCCACCATGCACTGATGGCAGATGGTCTCCTCAAGGGTAGTTTGCACCCTATTATAGATCTGGGGAACTGGGAATAGAAAAAAATGTTTATTTTTCAGGATTACAGCAGTGCTCAGATGCTCTTTTTGCCATCAGCTACGCAGTTTTCCTACTGTATGTGTGGGTAGTTTGTTTCCCCCAAAACTGCTCTTTACTTTTTGATCTGACACATAGACAAATTTCATTATGAGATTATTGCAGTGTTTGATTCCAGCTTTAAGAAGAGGAAACTTGATGTTGATCAAGGCCTTTGACGCAGAGGGGAAAAAAGCTTTGAGGTTGTTTTGGATTTCTGAGAAGCGCTGATTTGTCATGCCAGCAAAGTCAAGTTGTGGGATTACAGTGACACTGAATATTAAATACCAAATTCAATATCCTAAGAAAACTTCAGCAGAAGATAAAGGGGAGCATAAGGGAGCGTAAGCAGTCACATGGAAATGAAAATCAAGTTCTTAAAAAAGTACATTTGGAATGAATTGTGTCCTCTGCAGTTTGCAGCAGAAGTCAAGGGCTGTCACCTGCCCCCACGGCAGGGAATTGTGTGTGGTTTTCCAGCTCCTCCAGAAGCACTTGCTCCCTGTTAAGCTAAGAAGGATCCTTGTGGCCGATACCCATTCCTGATTCAGCCTGTAGAAAGTATAAAAGGGGACAACATAATAACAGCCACTTGCAACAAGATGTTGTTAAAGTTTGAGTGCTCTGATTTCAAAATGATAACAGGCACTGTTACTAGAGGGTAAAACCACAGTTGATTTGAGGCCCTCAGAAATGTTTGGTTGTGCCAAGTTCAGCTTCCCATCCATAGGGGCATGGCTTTCAGCAGGAGTTGAGTGCTTAAGATAATAAAAGCTGGATTAAACAAAGCAGCACCAATGCTACTTGTAGGACAGTGCAGTAGGATGGCATTTGACCACAGGGAGATGTGAATTTTGTGTGTCCTGTTGCTGTTGTAGCTGCCAGGGACGTGGGTACATGGATGTAAAGTTGTCTTGCACAAAGCTAGGCAGAATTTCATCAGCCTGTCTGCTTTTCATAACACTGGAGTAAAATACAAAAGGTAGGAAGGGCCAGATTATAATTGTTTTGCAGAGGGAAAACATGGTCCTTGAGGCTGATTAATGTAGCAATAGAACTTTTGAGGCCTCCAGTGAGGAGCTGCTTGTAGCATAAACAGGTCTGAGGCAAGCAGTTGATTGAAGTGTTTGTTTATTTTTGTGGATCTTGAAATAGGTCAGTAAATAGAATTTACTCTGTGGACTGTATTGAAGCAATATGTTAGTTAGGTTCAAGACGATGCTGATGTTAAGCGATTCCTTAGGGCAACTTCTTTGATTACAGCTCCATAAAGTTAAAGAAAAAGCTCATTTTGGTGTTCACAGCACCTGCCTGATTGAAACTCTGAGGCAGGTTGTGTTTTATAGTCAGCTTATTTTAAAAAAATTCTAAACACTGTCACCAATCAGAAAATGCTGTGAAATTCAGACCTGTCTGTAGTCAGACCTGGGCAATGTTAAATTCAGATAGATCATTCTCTCAGCTGGTCTCAGAACTATTTTGGGGGTTTGTTGCAATCAATACTCTTTCTCATGCTGAGCATCCTGTAGGAGCAGTGGCAGTATCAGGGGAGAAGAATCCATGTTTCCTTTAATGAGATCCATTAGGTTGCTGCATAGCAATCATCACATAAATCCACTGATTTCTGTTTAAGTCTTTAGTAGTCCGTATGTTCTCTGGTAGCTATTTTTCACCATACTATATTACCTAGAGGAAAAGGAATTAATAATGCATCTAGTCTTGGGTACGTATGTTTAATGGATGATCTCACATCCCATCTTGGAGTCAGGCTGCACAGAAGAAGCCTTGTTGTAATTGATCTTTGAGGTTCAGCACGTAAGAAACAGAAAAATGTAATTGTGCTTACCTGAAATTTTATCTTAACTACTAAGGACTGGCACACAGGAGGTAAGTGGATCACCTAGTTAAAAGCAAAGGAAGTTGGTATCTGAAGATTTGGTTGTGGAGAAAATTTCTCAGATTTTGTTGCATGAACAAGTGTTGAGATTTTTTTGGGGGGGGTTTTTGTGGTGGGATGTGCTGTTAATACAATATTTTATAAATAATTAATGCCATTTAATATTTAATAAATATTTAATTTAGGAAAACTGGAATGGAGTGGTGACTGGAAAAAAAAAAAAAAAAAGAGGCAGAAACTTGAGTAGGGGGATCTTTGCTGTCCAGGTCAGGCTGTTCTGTGTGACTGACAGTGGATCTGTGTTGTTCTGTGTCAAACTGAGCAGGCTGAAGGCTGTTGTAGAGTCAGCAGTGGTGGCTATTTGGGGAGGAAAGGGTGGAAGGATTTTTTTTCCCTTGTTCTGTACACTCAGAATACAGAATGATTCTGTCATGCAAAGCAGCCTGTCTCCAAAGGTTACAATTTTACAAAAGCATAAGAACTTCCTTTAACCTAGTAAATCTTCTTAGCCCATTTTTCTTATATAGCATCATTCCATATCATGAATTTTTCTTGTGTTTTGCCCTTACTGGATTCATATGTTCCAAGCAGTGGGAGTTTCCACCAGTTCCCTTGGGAAACTATTATGAGGTCCAGTGAGTTTTGTTGTAAGGTCCTGTTGACATAGTGCTTACATTTTCCTTTAATTTCATGTTATTAGCCCTTAGGCAAGAACTCATGCTTATATCTATTTATGGCTTAAACTTCCCTCATCTTCCAGAAATCTAGTGATCTTCTGCTTTTCTCTTAACAAAGCATGTCTGATAATTAGGTGAAGGTTCTAAGTTCAATCTCTCGGTCTTTAAACATCCATCCCCTCTTCCCCAGCCATGCTTTCAGTCTTTTTTTCTAGGGTGATCAGGGCTCCAGAGGAGAACAAGGTCTAGTGAAAATTTCCTCATCCCAAGGAGTTGTTAATGTATGAAATCCTATACATAAATAGTAGCCTCATATAAATGGAAGGCATCATAAACATACAGATAAATATTATTCAGATATGCCAAATATTTTCTAAGAGGGCCACAATGGCTCTCTAGAAATATGTCGATGGCATTGTAGTTTTAATTCTTTACTGAAACAATCTGTGCATCTAACTTATATAAATGTTATTGTTTAAAGAAACACAAGGCTGTTCCTGAAATATGTGCATTCTCTCTTTGAACATAAATCTCTTTCCAACTCCAGGCTGAAGCAGATACCACAAGAGACTGAATTGATGAATGGCATCACTGATTCACTACATGATTTAGCTGAGATTTGTGGCAACCTTCAGTTATGCTTAGTTTAAAAAGGAAGGAAATGCAAAGTTGAGGCTGAAACCCTGTCCATAATGTCTTCTGTCATCTCTGGGCAGGACAGAGGTGCAATTACCGAGGGCAGCTGTAGCTTTGATCTAAATGGGCCGTTTGTGGTGCTAAAGGAGAGCAGCCCCTGCAGAATCACACTGCTTGCATGAATGCTGTAGCTGATGGACTCAGCAGCCAGGGACAAGCTAAGGAAGGAATTTAATTCTTTAGCTGCAGCCTGGATAAAGATTGATGCTGTCTTACCTAACTGCCAGGTTTCTTATCCCTTCTGTGTAAAGGAATAAGTATTTGACCACTCGTTAGCTTCACATAAAAATACCTTAAATAAGTATTAACCTAATACAGTCTTTCTTGCTTTTGTAACAGCTCTGTGCCTTTCCCTGCTTGATTTCAGTTCTCTCTTTTCTGCTTCCATTTTTAGATCATGTTTTATCTCTTATCCCTTTGATATCTCTAATAACTCCCTCTTTTTCTTCACCCCCTCAACTACTTCTCTCTGCATCCTTTTGCCTTGATGCCTTCTTACTGTATTTCCATGATTTTTGATGATTTGAGAAATTTGCCAACTAGTTGATATTTATGAAATTTTTCCTTTGGAAATGACTGTGTCATCTTCTTTGACTGCCAGTTGGGTAGGATCTGGATGTGAAGAGAGTGCCCTTTGTTAGATGTTATGTGGAATTATAGGGGAAGAGAAAGGAAAGAAAACCCCAAAGTCCAGGAAACCACCCCCCCCAACAATGAAAATCAGAGCCTGGATGTAGCATGGGACTCACAGGCCTTTTTCAGTCCTGAGGAAGCAGCAGCAACCTTAAGCAGAGGCTGAGAGCAGAGTGGGTATTAGTGTCTGTCTGTATGGTCCTTCCTGCCTGCAGAGTTGGATGATGGAGAGTGGAAATAACTTACCACTAACAGTTGTATTTTGACAGAACAACTGGTGTGCAGAGGAGCAGGGCTGAACTCTAGGAGGGGAAAATTGTTCTGCACGTGTCTGAGGACAAGTAAATTCTCAGACATGTTATAAAAGGTGAGTGTTAAAGGTGGACAAGGAAAGCAGGGAAGGTTCACAGGGATATACAGGGGCCTCTTGGCAGGAAAAGGGAAAGGCTGGACTGGCTTTTATAGCGGGGAATATGGATTAAACAGGAAGGTTGTTTCTGGGGTTTTTTTTAAACAATCTTAGTATGTGTGACCTTATCTAATGGCTGCTGCAGTGCAGCTGGGAAGTGGTAATTGTTCAGCTGTGGTAACTCAATTACTTCTGCTCCTGTCCCCGTCCCTTGGTCTCAGTGGCAGTTCTGGCAGGGGATACCATCAGCTCCTGCACCCTCCATGCGAGGCACCGCGGCTCCCGGGGCTCCTGTCGGCTTCCATGGTGTCTGCCAGGCTGAGAAATGGCTCCTGTCAGCTCTCAGTCCTGCGTGCCTCACGCCAGCCCCGATCTGCAGGGAAGGCAGGAGAGCTGCCTGTCAGCGAGCAGATAACACCGCGCTGATTTATATGCTGCTCGCATCTGCAAAGTTTTCCACTGCAGCAATGGATCCCTTTGTGTTCAAGTCTTCATTTTTGTTTTGCTTTAAAGATATTGGTAACTTTTACCAATGTAGTGGGATTTTATTCCTATCTTGTGCTGTCTTCATGAATTTTTCCAGCTGTGTGGATTGATGGCAGTTGCTTGTTAGTTAAATGCTTTCTACATTGTAAAAGTATTAAATGGGTTCTATCATTCTCATAATGCTAGAATTGCGGGTTTTTAAAACTTCAAAAAGATGATTTTTTTCAAAACTGTCAGATTATGTCATGAGCAAATATTTTTCTTCTTTTTTTCTTGCAGTGATGTAAAAATGATTTGGGGCAGTTGAAGGTAGTGCAATAATGCTGTGTGACAGCAGAAATATTAATTTCTTGTTGTGAAAAGAGTAATAGCTGGTAATTGATACGTGTAAGGGAAAAGGTTTACATGTATATAGATGTAGAAAAATCTCTAAGAATAACTTTCCTTTAAAATGTAATTTTAAAAAAAAATAAAATCGGTGTCCAAACAATACAAAGAAAGATTAAAGCAAGGCCTAACTGGTGGTGCTTTCAGAAGGAAATCTTGCATGTCCAAAAGCTACTACTTTCTAAAAGTTCTTGGTATTTTACTTTTTTCTTTCCAATTCCCTTAATGTGAGACAGGTAAGGGTTATGCTACATTAATCATACATGTGCTCACAGTTCTTGCCAGTAGTGCAGCTTTCCAGCTGTTTCAACTTTGAAACAGCTGCAAATCTTCTGCGAGTAAAAAAATTCAGTTAGCTAAACTTTTGGATATGAAAAAAAGCACATATTTGCTTTCTTCCAAAATGAATCTGAAACGACCTAAATCATTGTAATAGACAAATAACTAATGAGCACGATAGCATTTGTTTGAACTGTGGTAAGTCAGACTTCTGTGTAAGCTGCCTTGCACAGGAGGAGCAGTAGCAGAGAAACTGGAGGAAGCACAGGAGGGATAGTGTGTACTTTTCTCTTTGACCCATTTAGGTTTCAGTCTCACATTTGCTTTAAGTTGATCCACGTGTATGTGGCTGCTGACAGCATTTCTCCTCGCCCCTGCCACATTCTGCTGCTGTGAGGGCTTGGGAGGCTGCTTGTTGAGGTATATGAGGGAACTGGTCCAGATGAAAATTCAGCTTTTTGTGTTGTTTGGGTTAATTTTTAGCACAGCAAATTCCCTCATCTGCATCAGTGTGTGGCCATGCAAATGTCATATTGGAGGTAGGAACAGCTTGGGCTTTAGCTTCACTTAAAACAGTTGTGATCCAATTCCTTCAATGCTGGTGAATCAACGGATAAAGGTTTTGTTTGGGTTTTCTTGGTTTTGTTTTCTTTTAATGTCGGCATTGATTATGGTTTCCCAATGTGACACTGCAAGTGAAGTTCAGTAAGGGCTTTATGAGCAAGAAGTTCTTTAGCTGTGCTGAAGAGAATAATTAAGCAGGTTAAGAAATGAGCAAGCTGCTGTCTGGAGGATGATGGGCAAGATTAGCAATAAGTTAAGTGCAGCCCCTGGATCAACCAGGCTCCTGGTCTGTTGAAGTGTGGGCAGCAGTTAGATGGATAATGGGAATGAAATAGCAGCAGTAGAAGTGCCACCTTCAAGGGGAGCAGAATTCCAGGAACTGCATGCAGAAAATCCCTTCCAATGCCAGATTTTTCAGAATGGTTAGAACAAATTAATTCAAATGGTCAGTTGCTGTATAAGCAAAGAGGCTCTCTACATGTGGGGATGGTATCACAGGATCAGGGAATGGAAAATGTGCTTGAGGAGAGGGGTAGGAGAAGTTACGTGGGTGCTTTGGAGGCCTGTTTTGGCATTTATGGAATACAAGGGCCAATTTTGAGGGAATGAATACTTAAAGGAGTACGGGTAAGTTCTGAGAAGAGAAGTTAACGGCAAATTTTCCAGGTGGAAAAAAGGTAGCTTAGTATCAAATATTTAAAAAGTGGTTGCAGCAGTGACCACCATCTGAATTTTTAAGCCATTAATCTTAAAGATGCGTGGTTGTTCTCTTTAGCTGAATGAGTGAATGAGCCTTTGACATGCTCTGGAAGGGCTTTACCAGGACAGGGGGGAACTGCACCTGGTAGATGGGATACTCTCATGGGAGGCAAAATGGATGGGTTGGACTGTTGTCAGCAGGCAGAGAAATTGAATACAGGTCCCTGTACTCAGATAGTCTGGATCTGGCCCTATAGAGATAAAGAGGAGACATCAATCCTTCAGTAAACAGGTCTGGATTAACAAGGTTATCAATTCACAAGGTTATTTTTAACACAGGTCAGTTTACTGGTTTGGTTTTCCCTTCATCGCCACAAACAGTTTTGCTGGCACAGTTGGTGAAATATCGCAGGGAAAGGGCCAGGAGCTGTTTTATTCTGCTGAGATAACAGGAACAGAGTGTTCCCTTGGGCAGCCCCTGAAGCAGGTCTGCCAGGTGACACTGGCACTGGGCATGCATCAGTCGGAGCAGTGCCAAGGTTCCCAGGATCCAGGTCACTCAGCCTGGGGACTGACACATCCCTCAGAGGAACTGGGGAGTTCTTGTGTGGAACAGCCTGGCTTTGGGCATGTGGGGTGCACCCACAAGCAGATGGCAAGATAGGGGTTTGGAGCTAGGCTCGAGTTAGGCAGGGCTTGGGCACGAGGCCAGCATGGTCATCACTTTCCTCACGGGCAATTAGGTGTTACTGGGAATCACTCTTAGCTAACCTTGATAAAATTAAACTTGTTATTGTGCTGGGTCAGCACTGCTGCAATGTCCTGCTGTGCTGCTACTTTTACTGCTCGTTGGCCTTTTTCCTTACAGGCTCACAGGGATGGAGCTGTTCCTGGCTCCCAGTATTGCGTGTGTGGCTGGAAATGCTGGGTGTGAGCACTGCAGCCCTCGCCTGCTTCCCTCCCTTGAAATGTTTTTTTTTTGTCTTTGTTCACAGGACTCTCCCCTTGATTAGGCTGCTGGGACCAGCTCTCATGAGTGTAGCCCCGCTGGACTGTCCCTGTTGTGCCTTTGTTTGTTTGTTTTACTGATTTGTAATACAAATAACATAGAAGCCTGGCATAGAGCAAAGAGCAGGAAATTCATTCAGGCTTTGAGCTGGGAGTTGCTGAAATTGAAAGATGTGACAAAGCATGCAGGGATGCTCACACATAAAAACTGCTCTTTTTCCCCTTTTTTTTTTTTGGAGTTCTTTTGGGCAGCCTTTTACAAAGAAAGAAAAGGAATGAAAACCCAAATGCAGAACAAAATCTGCACATAAAATTCAGTTGGTAAAGTAATTCAAATTCTAGAAATGAATACTCAAGTGAAAACCCTCCAAAATGTTTCTTTTAATAGAATCTAGTGTTTGTTACCATAACAATCCTTTTTGCAAAAGAAGGATTAGTGCTGTTAACATGACTCTGTTCCCTGCTTCAGGTAGCACTAGTTTTCAGGGCCCCTTGAGCAAATTGCAGAAAGGGGAGAAAATTCACATGCCTGGATTTTGATGATGCACTTTAGTATCGTAATAACAATTCATTTAGACTCTGGCTTTGTACTGCTTGTTATTTCCCTAGAAACTTAGGCCTCATCCAAACAAGTGCTATGAAATAGCAGTGTCACAGCCCCTGTCAGACTGAAGGAAAGGCTGCAGATGAGCAGGCAGAAGCCAGGTAAGAGTAGTGCAGAGCTGTAGCTGCTTGACATTACTGACTTTTAAGGGGTCCAAAAAAAGGTATAATTCCTCTTCCACAGGGGAAGAGAACAAGATGTTTCTGTAGTAACGAGATCATAAAAGAAAGAAAATTGCTTGTAAAGAATATGTCTGATTTTCTCTCTTTTTCTACTTTGCTTCTATTATATCTTTAAGCTGCAGTTTTGCTTTCAACTGCCTCTTATGTAACCATTTAACAGAACCAAGATATTCTGCAAATCTATTTTTTTTGACAGTGATTTCTGGCCTACACATTTTGTTTGGTAATAACCACTGTTTCCTGTGTCAGAATGGAAATTATCTGAAATAAAAGGATGGTAGTGTGCAGTGGTCCTATGTGAACTTGTCACTTCAGGTCTGCTGTGCCAGTTCAAAGCACTGGGGCTGGCATCGCATGAGAAGATGATGGTGTTTCTTTCAGCATGCTGGAAGTAGATGGGTAGAAACACTTTTTTTTTTTAGTAGGCTTGGAACTAAAAGCTGAAAAGGGCCTTTTGTTTTTTGCTGCAGATTCAGGAGCGTGATAAACTTTACTGCTTGGTAGCCTGGGAACATGATTTTGTGTGTTGATTACAGAAGTGCAAGCTTCTCTCTTTTCCCTCACTTCTCCCCCTGCCTCCCCCTCAACCCCAATGGTATGATGAGCCTTTGAGAAATAAATGGGAATTGCGTGGTGTGTGCTCTGTGCATCACAAAATTTCTGTAGTTTCTAGACTTTTGTTCTTTTGCTCTTTAAAGGAAAATTTATTACATTTTACTGGCAAGGGAAAGGGGTGGATTTTTGAAACCTTGCTGTTGGGCTTGTCCTGCCTTTTTAAAAAGACACTGTTCCCTGCCCTTCTCCCAAAGGTACTTAGATACCAATTTTCTTGCCATCATTAAATTGCAAGGGCAGCCTGAAGTATAAGCTTTGACCTCAAAGGTGCTATTTCTTGTGATTTAAAAAAAGAATCCCAGCATCTGTCAAAAACCTGTAAGGCCCAAAAGAGACAATGTTTATGGCAAGTTACTAATAAAAGATGCAACTACTAAGAGACTTGTTTTACCCTTGTATATGTGGTGTTATAACTTGTGCTTCTACATAGCAATTCAGAAAAAAAAAATGCAATACTTAATTCTAACTGTTCCACGTGATATTCCTTTATTGTACTGAGACAGTAGCTGCAGGTTTTTTGAGCAGGGTCATGTTGAAACTTTTTTAAAAGCTGTCCTGTAGGATAAAATGGATAAGAAAGTCAGGAGAATGTTGTGAGTGTTCTTTAACCCAGAGCACAATAGGGTTTAAAGGTATATCAGTTATTTTCCATCCAGTAGAGAAACTCAATTCACTGGAGTTTGTAACACCGTGATGGAATCGGGTGAACACTGAGTGGAGCAGACTGCTGATAAACTGCATTGTAATGTTGGATTTTCCCACTGTTTTGGCTGAGATCCTCAGGTCCTCAGGCTTGTTGCATCCTTGCAGCTGGCTGCACCAGCTCCCTGGGACCATCGGTGAGAGCAGAGTGTGGGCACTGCTGGTGAGGGCTGGCTGAGCTGGGAGCCAGAGCAAAGATGGGGTCAGGAGGGAAACAGCAAAGGCAAAATAGCTGTAAAATGCCACCCAGCTAGCAAGGAGCAGTGGGAGTGGGAGGATGTTCAAGGGCTGATGGCCATAGTGCAGTGCTGTAGGTCTGCTGGAGGGAATTGCTCATCCTCCCAGCCCTGGAGCTTGCAGCTGCTCTGCAGCTCCTCCCTGCACTGACCCTGCTGCTGGGGGAGCAGCATCCCAGAGCTCAGCAAGGTTTGTGGCTGCCTCTGCCCGGTTTTGAGGACTTCTCATGTTGAGGACTGGCAGGATGAATGAGTTTTTGGACTCTTGTTCGTCAGCAGTAACTGGAGCATTGGATAGAGAGTTTATTTTGTTCAGTTGTTTTCTTAAGCCAAATTTCTCTATGTATGAACATCTGCTCTTCAGATACCAACAGATTAAATGACTGTATTTATAGTTAAATAAAATGTTACAGAGACACATTTTTCAGCCCTGGAAATGTCAGATTGGCCATCTAGGCAGAAAAGGTTGGGAGTCACAAAATGACATACATTTGGTTGTCATCTGGCTAGGGTGAGGGCACTCTACACTGGCTTGGTTGTGTACTGCAGTACTGGGGTGACAGCCATTTAGCTGATATTTGCCTTTTCTTGGACTCTCTGAAGAGCATTCTTGAATCTGGGAAGGAACCAGAAGGAGTAAAGGGTATCTTGAAGTTTCCTGTGAAGAAATCTAGAAGCGTGATTGCTAATGCTAACTTTTCCAGCTTTTTTTTTCCTTAGTGTTACATAAGATACCAGAAAAATAGAATTTTGTTGTCATGTTAAATTCAAGGGGTGGAGGTGGTGATGGGGAAACAACAAAGCTTTTGATCTTTCTTTAGTAAATAGGAGACTGGTTACAGAATGTAAATGTTTATCTTAGATGATGCTGTAAGCAGAACGTTTCTTTCTCCCTTCTCACAAATAAGGACAAAACCAAGTTAGTCATCAAGATACACATAATTTCTAGGATGATTCTTGTCCTGAATTAAGTTGCTCATTTTGGGGATAAGCAGCAGTGCAACATTTGTCTTGTTTTTCCACAAACTGTATGACTGATATAATACCACAGAGCAGCTTGAGGGAGTCCTAGTACACAGAATTTAAAGCATTTTCTGGTCTGCAGAAGGCAGAGTAAAACATTCAGAAAAACAGCATTTCCTAAGTAGACAAGTACCTTTCTCTTACATCTCTTTGGTATTTTTGCAGTAGACAATTACTCCTAAAGTAATTCTACTTTAAAATATTGATGGTGGATGAAAAGCTCAGCTAAAAATGCATATATTGCTCAAACAAGCATCCTGTTTTCTTAGGATGGATTCTGATGAATTAATTATATTTCAACATTTGAAATTAAGAAAAGGTTAAATACTCAGAATATTAATGGTAGCTTGGGGATGGGAGCAGCTCAGTGATGAAAATAGCTTATGAAAGAAATTAATTTCAAGTATCTTCCTCTATGTTATTGTGTTTTCCTCTTTTGGTATGTTTTTTGTTTTTGAAGGGAAGCTGCTTTGCTGCCACTGCAAAATGAGTTTTTAATACTCAGGTGCACTTTTTTCCCCCCCAAATGAGTATAAACTGATTCTTTCTTATGGACAGAAGAAGCAGCATACAGACTGTAGAGTGGTAAATAAAATTCTGGAAAGTGCTATTTAGTTGTCCCTCAGTTTTAGAAGATGTGGTATTTGTATTCGAGGCTGGTGAGTGCCAGTCCAGGGCCTGCTGATGGCAGTGGAAAAACTGTTCACCTAATGGATTTTGGATTACCCTTGAGTGGCTTATGGTGCCCACACCTCCCATGGAGGGTGAGGGATCCTTCCTCTGCTCTTACTTCACCATCCAAACATGTTTCACCTGGTTGACCAATGTGCCTTAAAGGATATCTTGGTGGTGAGTGCAGTAATTTCCACGTGTGCAGGAAGGAGAAGCTGCTGCTTTGTGGCAGCTCCTGTTTGCCCAGAGTCCTGCTGACCCCAGCTGCCTGGCTGGAGTTGTTAAAACCAGCAGCTTTGGCAGAAGATTGTTCAGAGGTGAAGCATTTTTACTGTGCTATTAGTGATGATGGTGTAGGGATTTGCATTGAATTAAGATGTGTGGTCCATGCAGGAGCTGGTGGTGTCCTGGGAAGCATCGTGTGGTTCTTCCTGTGAGCAGTGGTAGGCATGGCAGGCACCTTTGTGCCCCTTCCACAAGCTGCTCCTGACATCTCTGAAGGGAACAGATGAGGGTTTCCTGTAAATACATGGGCTGGAAACATCTGCCCGGCACATTGAATTAAAGGATTTTTCTTGATGTGCTGTCTGACCCCGTATGCTGAGGAACCTGAGTGCTCTGTTTTCCTCATGACTTCTCTCATCTTTTTCTTAAGCTGTCTTTTTGTCACATTCTTCTGAAGCTGGAGCTGTGGGGACGGATTGGACCTTGCTTCCCGCATCTGTCCCAGCAGCTGGACCACTTCCTGCCATGAATCATCCAAAACACACTTTTTTTCTTTTTATTGTTTTATTTAAGGGTGAAGGCACATTTGTTTCCTGAAGCCACAAGTTGATCCAAGTAGTCTGGCAGACAAGCCTCAAATGAAGGCTGGGGTGCAAACGTGTTTGGAGGAAGGAAGTGCCTCCCATCGTTGGGATCACGGGCTAGCCAGGAGCAGAGCTCTTTCCTTGTGGACTTCATTTGTGGTCAGAGGAACAGCAAACTCCATCACTTCTTGGAGAGCTGCAGCAAAATGTCTTCTCTGTTTGCACATCAGTGTCAAACACATTGTGACCTCTGGTTTTTGGCTACAGTTAATCAAGTGCTAATTGGCAAATGATGTTAAGGGAGAGGGGCACAATCTTTTGTTTGAGAAGTCTTGGCTATGGCTTGGATCCTCTGTGGGGCTGATGTTTGTGGCTTAGTTTTCCAGAGCTCATTGATTGCATGTGTTTCAATTTTAGCAATCCAAAACAAGGCTTTTTTTTTGTCCTGAGGAGCTGAGGCTAAATAGTTCCTGAAACTTGAGAGATCATTGTATTTCACAAAGAGATGAAATCCAAAATCTGCCTCCTTTATTTTGTCTTAAATAAAAAACGACTCAACACTAAAAGACCCCAACCTAAAAGCACATTAACTGCATAATTGTTAAGCTTTTCTTTTCTTTGTTAACTTTTCTAGGGAAGCGTCAGATTCACCACTTGGGAAACCAACTTCAACTCAATCAGCATTGTCTGGATACTGCCTTTAATTTTTTCAAGATGGCTGTGAGCAAACACCTGACCAGGGGCAGGAAGAGGACTCACGTCATTGCTGCCTGTCTCTACCTGGTGTGTAGGACAGAAGGAACCCCTCGTATCCTTTCACAGTTATAAAATGTAAATAAATAAAATACCCACTTTTAGCAAGCCAACTATCCCAGTTAGACTTTGTTTCAAAGTGTGAAAAGGTAAGTGTTCAAGAGGAAACTTGGTCATTGCTGGTTTTATACATTGTAGTGAATGGGAGCTTTTCCTGTGGTTCATGTAAATTTGTTCCCTTTCTAAATGTACAGTGCTTAATTTAATGCTATAAATGTCACTCTGCCTCTCATCACTAACTCCGAGTTTCTTCTTTTGCAGCATTTGCTGAAAGTATAAAATTGCACTTTTCCTGTGCTTTGCTAGGGTTTATTATTTGTGGTGTATTTTTTTGTTTATTTTGTTTTTCTCTTTTAAAGTAAATGACAGTTAACCCCAAACCTCCTGCAGTGTCAGCATCAAAGAACAGATTAGAGTTCCAGTGGATTTTCCATCAACATATTTGGGTTTCCTTCTGATACTTGTAGGAAGGACAGTATAGCTCCTGTTCTTGAAAAACAAAGATGTTTGATAAATTCTGAAATTTGCTCAAAAATCATACAGGAAATCAGTGGCTGGAGGTGCACACAGGACAGATTTCCAAGTCAGTCCTCCCTGCTTTACCATCCCTATTTTTATTTTGGGGAACTTAATTAAAATCCACGTAAGCTTTAAATACTGATGACTATCCAAATTAATTTGTTTTATATATTTTTATTTATTTTATGTTTTATTTTAGTTGCTGGAATTCAGAATTTAGAATCAATTACTTCTGTTTCTCTGGCCCTGAGCAACCTGGTCTAGTGAAAGGTGTCCCTGCTTATAGCAGGGGGACTGGAATTGGATGTATTTTAAGGCCCCTTCCAACCCCCAAACCATTCTGTCATTTTGTTGTTCTACAGTTCTGTGTTTTGTTCCTTTCTATTTTAAAATAGTATGTCCACATCTTCAGTATTCTGATTTGATGCTTTTTGTAGATTGCTGCTCTCATTCTGTATTTTTGCAGTTGAACAGTTTGGCTTTCCCTTTAAGATTGAGATGATTTTTTTCTTGTAGTTTCAGAAACTGTATTCAGTATTATAAAAGTAGCACTTTCTGATATTGTAGTAGTGTTGTGGTCATTGCATTTGCGTGCTTAAAAAAATGTGGTTTTGCAGGAATAATGGAATCAAAAGGCAGACTTGCCTATTACACTGATCTTTCCTGTAAAGTCTCCATCTGCACTTTGAACAGGAGCTCTCTATCACTGCCATAAAGACAGTGTTGATTTTAATGTGTTACCAATATTTTGATAATACATCTTCCGGGTAACTGCCTGAAAGAGGGTAGGGTTAGATTAGCTATTAAAAAATCCTTTACAGTGAGGGAACTGAGGCCCTGGCACAGCTGTGGCTGCCCCATTCCTGGAGGTGTTCAAGGCCAGGTTGCTTTGGGCTTTAAACAACCTGGCCTGGTGGAAGGTGTCCCTGCCCACGGTAGGGGTGTTGAAAATCAATTATCTCTGAGATCCCTTTTATGATTCTGTGTTATATTTATGCTCATGTGATGTTTAAAGTAATTTATTTACAATTTGTTATTTGATACTTCTGAATGATAGCCCTGCTGTAATATGCAAATCCATTTTTCCCCACTGATTGTGATAAAAAGCATTTGAAGAAATGGGGGCTGTAAGAGGCAGATAGCTACACTGCAGGGTACAGCCATCTCTGCAGCAAGTGGAGCTAGCAAAAAAACAAAAATAATTTACTTAGTTTTTAACCTTCTTTAAAGTATATCAGCAGGTATCTTACTTATGTGCAAGATGTACAGGTCTGGTTGACACTTAATAAATCCCTAAATGAATTTCCCAGCTTTCGTTGTTAAATGGAGGTAATGTCCTGTGTGATACTTCACATGAAATACTAGGAGTAGAGTATGAATAAAGCTGCAAAGATGAGTTCTGTCTTTCTACATCAATAATACTCCACCCTCATTTGCAGTTACTGTGCTACCTGGGAATGAAAAGGTGTTGTGCATGTCCATACAGCTCTTTTTTTTTTTT
>VZTB01006092.1:503351-540491 GCA_013397245.1 Thryothorus ludovicianus | reverse complement strand
TGTTTTGTTTATTGTTTAAAAAATCCATTAGATAAACTTAATTTTGTGGTTGATATTAAGAATTTAGCCTTTGTCACTTTGGGACAGGGAGTTCATTCAGCTTCTGCCTGTGTTCCACCATGGTTTTGTTTGTTTGTTTTGTTTTCTATTACTATTTAAATTCCAGTGTAGTTTAAAAAACAAAACCCAAATATATTATGGACTCTCTCCACAAATTCCTTCTCTGGTATCTTTTCCTTTCAAGAGAAACTTGAAAACCCGAGGGCTAAGGGTGCAAATTGCTGACCTTTGAAATTGGAATGTGTTCAAGGCTCTGTAGATTAATTATGATGATCATTATCAGCATGTTATACTTGTTCCCAGCTTACTTCTGGCAGTACAGACCTGGGCCACAGGAGGCAAGGGTGTTCCCTGGGCAGGTGTAGAGAGGATGGCCATGTGAGAAAGTGCTTTAAAAAGAACTAAAATCCATATTCAGGGTAATAAACTTGCCAGTGGTGTTGGTCTTCTGGAGAAGGTGCTGAGGAGGGCTTGGGAAGAGGAGCAGTACACTGAATAATCCTGTACAAGAGACATGCAGTATTTTTAACACTTCAGCATTTAAATACACTGCTCAGCCGAGTTCCTGAGTTTAAAGTGCTCATTGTCATTGTGTTCATTTTAGAATTCTAACAAAGAAACGTGGGAGAAGTTTAGAAAAGGAAGTTTAAGGCTGAAGATTGGTGAAAGTATTTTAAAGGAAAGAGGTGACGTGGAAGAAGTAGCAAAAGGGCAGCAGCATCCTCAGAACTGAGACAGCTCACTAATTGTGGGTGGCCCAAATGAGTTATCCAAGTGACTTGGGAGTTGTGGAGGCAAGAGATGTTACCTGGGAACAGAATAGTGTAGAGAAGTAAAAGACATCACATTTCTGAAAAAGTTGTGTGGTAGAAGGAGCAAAAATGCCTGGGGAGGTACAGGGAGATGTGGTAAGGGGCTGAAGTGACAAGAAATCTTGTGTTCTTGTGTCAGAACCAAAGGAGTGGGAAGCATTTGGAGAGGGAAAAGAGGATTTAATTGTGTCTGCGAGTTCAGTTTGAGGGAGTGGAATGTATTTATCTGACATGGTTATCTGCTTATTCTTCTTTTTTCATAATGTACATGTCGCCAGCCAGCCTCTGTGAAAATGTGAAGAGTACCATAGCCAAGTCTACTAGTGCAATCTGAATTATGCCTGAATCAACCTCAGCCTGAAATAGGAAAGCATTATGTTCTGCTTGGTTCTTATGCATTATTTAGTTAATGCAAAAATGCAAAATATTCTGGTAACTCAAATTTTTTTGATCTGAAAAAATAGTTCCAGAACTTAAGGAGAAAATACAAATCTATCTGTAGTGCAGCTTTTATTTGTAATCCGTTGGAAAGTTTTGTATATATTATTTGACATGTGAATTGATTTTACATCAGTTTATGGTTTTTATTAGGTTATTTGATACAAACCCCCACAATGCACCCACTTTGGCACAGCTTTTCATTTGCCTTCCTTTATTGCTTGTCAGTGTTAATGTTTTCCAGGGAAAACAGCTTGCTAACTATTAGCTGGATCTGGGAGGTGTTTCATCCTTCTGATGAGTTGCCTATAAAAACTTCAGTTTATTGTTCTCTGCATAAAATGTGTCAATGTGTCTGCATTGCCAATGTCAGAAGCAAAGACATAATGCAGAAAGCACACCTGGATGAGCCAGTGGTTTTTAAACCCCTGGGTGTGATGGATGGAACCTGCTGTCCCCCTCGCAGGGACTGAGTGATGCTGAGCGTTTCCAGTGACATCTGACACTGTCTGGCACTGCCAGTGCTCTGGGCAGGGCAGGCTTTGGCTTTTAATTTGTTCCTTGGAATAGTAGCAGCCCTCAGTTGTTTCTCTTTAGTGTTTTGAGCAGCTTTCCCACCCCTGCACAGTTCGAATGGAAACAAAGGGCGCTGTGGCTGCTCTCGCCGTTCCCGAGAGAGGGAACTTGGGAAGAGCCAGGCAGGGTGTTTGAGTGACTTATGGGCTCAGCTGTCACCTGTGGCTGCCCCAGGGTCACTCAGGAACAATGACAGCCTGGCCAGGATTTTCCAGGTGGGATATCAGTTTGTTTTAATCAGGGAATGTTTCATTCTGTTTGTAATCCTGTTGCTGTACACAACGGTTAGAAAAAGTGTACAACTGTCCACTCTTCTGTGTAATATTTTCCAATGGTACCACCTGGGGTCTTTTATAGCAACGTTTTACATGGTAAATGTCTTTTATCCCACACACATGCACCTTTTTTATGCTATTTATTTATCCTTTTCCTTTGAAGCTCTCTGAAAAATGCACCCTTAGTTGTAAACCAAATCCTGTCTTGTCAGAGCATAGTAAATAAAACCTTTTCCACATGAGAAGAGTCCCTGCAAAGTTCCCTCACGAGCTATCTTGTGTAAATATTCCTCTGTTTGCCTCTGAAGGTAAATTCAGGGCAGGTTTTTCTCCCTCTGTAAAGCTGATCAGTCCCGATAATGGGGGGCTCTGAGCTGGGCAGCCTCTGGGGCTGGGGTTGAGTTATTCAGGGGATCTTTGGTAGCTTTTTTTGGTCAGAGGACAGGTGGGATCCTCTTGGGGTCAGACCGAGGCAGCCAAGTGAGGCCTCTCCTGAGTTGCTTGCAAAAAAACATTTCTGATAAATGTATAAGAAAAATAACCTCTTCAATCTGGGTGTTGGGAGCAGAAGGCTGTCAGGAGGACGTTTGGTGCCTTGAAGTCTTTCAGATGTAAACTTGAGCTGGGTGGGAAAGCAAAAGGAGCTTTTCCTCCCTGGCTTCCTCTGCCCTGTGAACCTCCCTTTTGTTTGAGGGAAGATCACGAAGGCATTGCCGGATCCCAGCAGGCAAGAAGGGTTTGGGAAAAAACTGGGCAGCTGAATGGGGCAGCACTTTGTTATTTCCTATCTGTCTGCAGTACTTGTACTTTATTGCCGAGCTGTTTGAAAGTCTCCTGGTTTAATGTGTTTATTTTCATGTCACAGAAAGGGAAGTTGCGAGTATTTATCTTCATTTCCAGGTGCAGAGCTGAAGCTGAGTGACACATTCAGAGTTACCCAGAAAATCTGTGACGGAATAAGGAACTGGTCTCTTTAATCCTTGGTCAGGCAGCAGCTACTGCCTAACCTTTTCTGCCATGTTGGTCTTTGCAAGAGTAGTTCAGCTAATTCCCTCTCGAGCACCAGCAGCTCTGTCTGCTGCATCTTGGGCAGCTTTGTACAGCCCGGCCATGAGAGCCTTTGATGGATACATTCTTTGTTTCTCTACTAACACTTCAAGGTCTGTCTTTGCAAGGAAAAGGGCAAGACTTCCTTTTTTATTAGAAATGAAAAATTAGATCTCCAGCAATCTTTCGACCTCTACTAAAACTTCCTGGAGCCAGCAGGCCCTAGTGTTCCTGATTAAAAAGTTAACTTTTGAAATTTGGCTTTAATCAAGAAAATTTTAAAGCTGTGGTTAGGGAGGTTAATAAAACCAGTTTCTATTTCTCTCTGGTTAAGGACTTTCTTTTTAGTAGCTGACCTTTTGCTCTTTTTTTATTAACTGGCGTTGCATTGAAAATGTGTTTTGTTCAAGTGTGGAGTGTGACAAGGACATATGAGAATAAAAATGGATTTTAAATTGCACAGCTAAAATACATATAATATTTACCGAGGCAAATTACTTCATTTCACTGTGTGGTAAAAGATGCCAAGATCCTTGTAGTAAGTTGAATTGAGTGTTTTCAGTTGGAACTGACCTACAGTGATCATCCAGTCCAACTGCTTGACCAATTCAGGGCTGACCAAAAGTTATACCATGTTGTTAAGGGCATTTTCCAGATGCTTCTTAAGCACTGAGAGGCTGAGGGCTTTGACCACCTCTCTAGGAAGCCTGTTCCAGTGTTTGACCACATTCTTGGTGAAGAAATGTTTCCTAATGAAGCATCTGCTTGGACTTGAAGGCTTGCAAAAGACTTGTTCACTTAATTTCAAAATGAACTTTTAAAATTGCTGTGATTTTGAGTGGATGAATTTTAGCTGGAAGAGTTTCATCTATTAAGAAAAAATTGCTGCCTTAAATAGGGTGTGACTGTTGTTGCCCCATGTCATTTGCATAGATTTCCAAAGAGTTAGGTGTTTGGTAATGCTTGGCTTTTGTGATCATTCCCATTTAGTACCACACGAGAAAATGCTGGAGATGTAGGGAAGAGGGCAGCCAAGGACAGCAACAGAAATTTAATTTCTGCCTCTTAATTTCTTTCCATCACCCTCTCCTTCAGCCAGGGCTGGACCTGTTGAATTTCAACAGCAGGGCTCATGACCCAAAGCCTTCATATCCAGTCTGCTTTTCCATGGAATGAAGGAGAATTGTATCTTTCACTTGCAGTGCTGCCTCACATATTTTTTTCCCTATAAATAAGTGTGTATAAAGCAAGTGTGGTGCTGAGAGAAATGACATGTTTTGTGTTTCCTCTTGGTGGGAAAGTAAAATTTTCCTTTCCATGTCCTCACTGACATCATGCATTCCCCTGTGTGGCTCTGTCCTCTTCCCTGCTGCCAGGGCTGCTCGTGGGTGGGCAGCAGTGGGACAGTGAGGCAGAAGGAGCCTCTCAGGTATCTCACCTGGCCTCCAGCTGTGTAGGAGGAGAGCCTGTGTTTCCCTAGGTCCTCTGAATGTCTGAGGTGGTGCTGGGTACTGGAATTGCTCCACTTGTGTCTGGTGGTTTGCAGTGTTTTTTTAAGAGAACTCCTCTTGAGGATATAATAACCTGAAGCCTTTCAAACTGGTTGTGTGGCCCTGCACCCTGGGGAACAGGGCTGGGGACATGGTTAGTGGCCCTCAGGTTCTCCTCTTATCCCTTGGAGGGAAAAGCCATAAACCTTACTTGTGCCTGACTCAGATGTGGCAGGAAAACAGCGAGCATGATTGCTGGCTGGAATTATCCTGCAGGGTGCCCTGCTCTGGAAGTCATCGAAGCTTTCTGCTGGGAGACTGCAATTTTAATGTGGAGATCTGTTCTTGGGTGATTTCCTTTGTTCCTTTAAGATTCTGAAAATATGAAAGGGGAACTTTACATTGTGGTGTGTGTCAACTCAACATCTGACTGTTTAAATCCTCGTCCTAAATGCCCATTACGGATGCTGCAGGGAGGGAGGGGGAAAGCTGCTGTAAGTGCAGTAGTGATAATTGACCCACTTAAGAGAGCTGCTCTAATTTTGCATGTTACAGCATCCTGGAAATTCAGATAAGAATGTTGATCTCTCCAGCTAATAGGATTTCTAAATATATCATCCAAAAGAAGCAGGAGGACTGCAATTTTGCACGCATATGTGTGTGCTCAGGCTAGTGTTTTGTTTGAGAAGTGCACACTCTGAAAATTTGCTTTTCTGTTCACTTGTTACTAACTCTGGATAAAATAGAGCTTGACCTTTGGTCCTGCCAAGGGGAGACCTGATCATGCTCCATTAAATTCACTGATGAAATTCTCACCAGCTTTTGTGTAGAGGGGTGACCAACTTTTTTCCTTTCAGGATGTTGGTACACAGCAGGTGGCTCAAATTGTCAGCTTTTCCATAATGCAGCTTTAAACAAACCATCTGCAGAGATGGAGAGGGGGACAGGGTCACAAGATGGCCTATCAAGATTACAGATTTTGGCTGTGTTGATAGCTTTGTTTTCCTCATTTAAGGGAAATTTTGAACAGTAGAGATCAAAATAATACTCTTGAAATCTGTCTGCAGAAATACTTTATTGCTTTACAGAGCAGTGTTTCAGGTCCCTCTCTGGGCAGTTTTTTCTCAAAGCACAGCACTAGAGTGACCTCACCTCCAGTCCTGGGTGCAGTTTTGGGCACCACAATATAAAAAAGACAGAGTGTCCAAAGGAGAGCCACGAGGATGATATAGGGTTGTGAGGGGAGGCCCTATGAGGGGCAGCTGAGGTCTTGTGGGTTCTTCAGCCTGGAAAAGAGGAGGCTGAGAGGAGACCTCACTGCAGCCTGTAACTTCCTTGTGGGAGGAAGAGGAGGGGCACACACTGATGTCTCTTCTGTGGTGCCCAGTGACAGGACCCAAGGGAATGGCCTGAAGCTGTGCAAGGGGAGGTTGAGGTCGGATATCAGGAAAAAGACTCTTCACCTAGAGAGTGACTTGGCACTGGGGAAGTGATCACAGCACAAAGCCTGACAGAGCTCAAAAAACATTTGGACAAACTCTTGGACAAATGGTGTGATTCTTGAGGTGTCCTGTGCAGGGTCAGGAGTTGGACTTTGATGATTCTTGTGGGTCCTTTTGAACTCAGGATGTTCTATGACTGCTGAAAACCTTGGAGTTTACAGTCAATAGAACTGCTGCACCTACATTATTTTAATTCTGGAGGTCCTCTGCTCTTGCCCATCATACCTTCCTGTGCTGAGACAAACAAGAATCACTGTTGCCTTTTGAAATGAAGGGGCAGGATTTTGGAGTAGGTTAACTGGAGCCTTTGTCACTGTGGGCTTGAATTACATGATGTGTGGGTAGGAGAAGTGTTTGGCAACCTTGTGCTCCATCACCATGTCAGGCCTTGTGTAACCCAGAAATACTTACAGCAGAAGCATCTGAGCCATATTTTTAATATGTGCAATACTGGTCTGTTATTGCATGCATAAAAATAATAATTAATGAAATGAATTGCATGGTCTTTCCTCTTACTAATTAGCTTCCAGTTTGGGATGTCTGAACTGATGAGCCATTCTCATGGTAAAGGTGAAACAAGGAAAGAACCAGAAGCAGGGAGCAGGAGAGATACAAAGGCATCAGTAATTCCAGGGGGGAAATACAAGGGACAGCCTTCACTGGCAGCACTGGGAAGGGGTGAAGCTGAAAGTGGTGGCAGAGGCATGGGGGATAACCACAGGAATAATGTCAGGATGAGTTCTGGGTGATGGATGAGGGGAGGGAAGTGTGATGGCAGAGAGGCCTCCATCCAGGGAAATAAATACAAAGGAGTGATGATAAGAAAGGGATCACACCTCTGATGTCTTTGACCTTCAGCGATCCTTGCATGCTTGTGAAAATAAATATTTAACAATCTTCTTAAAGCTTGTTTAAAAGAGGAGATAATTAGATTGGCTCTCTGCTTAATATGGTTTATCTCTGCATCTGAATTTTGGGGCTTATGTCAGCAAAACCAGAATTATGACTGGGTGGTGTTTTGACCTGATGGGAGCTTATATGTTGCTAACAGCAGTTAAATAAAAACAGTGGGGTACAGCCAGTCATTGTGCTCCACATTCTTGCTTTTGTCAGAGGATATGCTGGATATGGTGTGGGATGAGGAGGAGACCCTTCCCCTTCCTCCCCTGCATGGCCACACCCCTCTTAAGGAAAAAAAAAAAGCAAAAAAAAGCATTACTTGATGCTTTGTTTAAATAAATCCTGATAGCAAACATAATCAGTTATGGTTGATATTTTTGATTCGGTCACTGAAAAATATTCCTGGTTGTAGCCATCACTAGTATTTTATGCATTTTAATACTTTAAAAGTGAATTAGAAAATTAAACTCTCTCTTTCATTAAAAGTAGAAGATTGTGTATTGGAATTTTAATGCAGTAAGAACACTGCCTCAGAACACAAATTCATTTTATTAGATTAATTAAGATCAGTAATGCAAAATAGGGTGAACAAAAGCCAGTGCATTGAGACCTATAAGTTCTTCTGTGCTTGCTATCTGCAAATATTTTAGCTTGAGGTTTTCTCAAACTGTGTCCACTTTCATCCTATATTTAAGTCTTATGCATATTTTTCTGTCTTGCAGTTTTTGATGTCTTAAGAACAAAGTGAAGGTATATCAGAGAACCAATATTACCTGTCAAATTTGCTTTGTAAAAACAGGATTCATTCTCACACCTGACCTGGCCTTATATCTTGAAAGTGGTCTTGATAATGATTTCTTACATCCTAATAAAGTATAAGCCTTTTAAAAATGGACAAAGGTCCTTCTCACGAGCTGTCTTCTTATCTTCAGATGTTTGTCGCTGGGATTTTGTTTGCATGATGTAGTTTTCATATGCAGACCTCATACTGGAATTGCTTCTCAATGAAACATTTTTAGCATTTTGTAATTCATGCCAAGTACAATGGTGAGCTGAGCCTTTTCTAACTTTTCCCTGTTCATCTGCCTTTATGGTGAGTCCATGTCCTTCCTTGAAGGCAAAAGAAAATGTCTTTTCAGTTCAGCTGCCAGACTGGCTCAGTATTGTTGCAAGTATGAATGATGTAATACTCAATCACATGGTGGTATGTCTGCTATTTTCCCCTCTTTGAGAGAGAGAATAATCTTTCCATCTTAGCCAGTTTCAAGAGTCTGGGAAAATAGCAGCCTTAAATGGAGCCCAAAAGAACCAAAATCTTGATTTCTTCCAGAGCTTTTCTTTTGAAGCCAGATGTTCCCCATATCTTCTTTATTTTGACTTGCTAATTGGAAATAAGATGTTAAAGATAACGTGTGCTTTGAAGCTTGTGTATTGTGTATTTTATTTAGATTTAATCCTTTAAACATTTGACAATAAAACATAAATTGCGGAGCTCTCATCTTTAGATCAGCTGTAAGTGAATCATTTAAGTTTTCAACATCCTTCCAGTTTGGGAGAAACACAGTAGTCTCAGTGATGTTTTGACTGCATGTGTTAGTAAAGTGCTATGAGATTTGCTAATCAGTATTTTTTTAAATGGAGATATATTGCTGTTTGTTCAATGGAGGAGCAGCTTGGCTCCCAAAAATAAAGTCTTAGCTTATGCCTCAGTAGGGAGTAGAAATCTGAGTGCTCTTCAGATTCCTTTTGTGTTGATAAGCAAGGAGGATTAGTGAACAATATATTTTATGTTGTCATATGTCATAATGGAAAGCAAATTTTGAAAAAGGGGAGATATATAGACTGAAAAAAAAAGCCTTTTAGTGTTGACAAAAAATAGCATATAACTTCTACTAGGCTATAATATTTTTAGCATGCAGAGAAAACTACGCATTATAAATGCATATTCAGCAACATGAGATGTACTAACCAAAATGGAAAAAAAAACTCCAGAACTCCAAACATTGCCTCTGTCTTATTGTCAGGAGAAATTCTCACTTTATCCGTTTTACAGTATTTTTCTCTCTGCAATTGGTCCTTTAAACTTTTTATTGTACCTATAGTGGCCTTGCAGCTTCCAAGGGAAAACAAAGTTGTTTTTGTCATTTCAGGGGCTGTAATGTGTGGCACAACTGTAGGGCAAACAAGGAGCTGGTGTTCCAAGTTAGACTGCAGAAAATTTGAGAGGTTACCTGGACCTGTTTGTTTCTGAGAAAGCACCACTGTGCCCTTGCTTTGCCAGGATTTTGCCCCGTTCTAGATCACTTGCATTAAAAATGCACTTTTTTTCTTTCCTTAATGAATCCATGGCTTCAGAGCAATGCAGTTCTGCCTCTCCAGCTCTGAAGGCTGTGAGATTATAGATGCATTTCTGTCACTCTCGCTTCTGGGCAAAAGAACTGGGCTGTCTAAATTGAGACTATTTCTTTTGAAATTTGCCATTGAAATCACCAGTGGACCATCCTTGATCTCCAGGGAAATGAGGAAAGAAATGCAAAATAACTTTTAGTCATTACTGAGGAAGTCTTTGTTGGGAGGTTTCAGCTGCTGTCTCTCACTTGGTACATGGGATCAGAGAACATTGTTTGGACTTATCTGGAGTTCAAAGTTTGGTTTTCCCTCGTGAGTGCTTTTAAACTTCTGCAGAATCTAAGCTGAATTTTCTTTTCCATTTGAAAACTTCTGGTCCTTAAAGAATCAGTCTTCTAGAGGATGCACCAGATGGACTGCATCTGTGCTGCTGTCTCTGAGGGACTCCCAGATCATTGCATTCTTGTCACATCTGGAAGACCCAGTTCATTGCCAATAATTATTTCCAGTGCATATTCAGATTATAGTTTTTCAGTGGAAAAATATTTTTTGTCAATGTTCAGTTTAATATTTATTATCATTCACCTTTGACTCTAAACACTCCCTTTGGCAGAAGAAAGCAACTCAAGTATTGACTGCTGCTGTTCTCATTCCTCAGACTTTGAATGGGTGGCTTCAGTGTCTCAGCTTTCTCAGTCATTCAGTGGTGAAACAAGAGAATGCCCCAGTCCTTGATTTCTGCTGATAACGTTGGCAGCCCTCCCAGCAGAGCTGTGAACTGGTCACTTTCCTCCTATTTCAACTGGAGAATTTGGGAGCACCATCAGGAGCCAAGAACATTGGCTGAGAGGTAGCATCCACAAGATGAGGGCAGCATCAAAAAAAGAAGCTTCAAAATGTAGCTTGACAGAAGTGTTTCATTACAACAGTCCTTCCTACTGACAGGCTGTAGGGTAGGATGAAAGACAATACAGTGTATTTTCCTCTGTTTCTCCAGCAGAGGTGTGATGCAGGGAAATGTTTGTACAGGTAATGTATCTGAAGGTGATGAAGCATGTAGAAAATCCTGTACCCTGTGCAGCATTGTAGAATAATTTAGATTAGAAGGGGCCTATGGAAGTAATTCCTCCATTCCCTGCTTACATCCTCAGTAGATTCCTGAAGCCCTCTCTGGTTGGATGTTGATTGTCTTTAGCAATGGACATGTTATGTTCTCTCTGGGCTTTACTACCGTCATGCCAAAGGGTTTTTTTTCCAAATATGTAAACAGATTTTTTTTCTTGCTACAATTTTCTCCTGAGAAGAGTTTGGTTCCATATTCTCTGTACCCTCTCATTAGGCAGACAGTGTTAGGTGTCCCTTAAATCCAGGCTGACAAGCCCGGCTCTCTCAGCTTTTCCTTTTTAATCAGGTATTCCAGCCCCTCAACCATGTCAGTGTCATTCTGATGTTGTCCTTGATACCCCATATCTGACCAAGGCTCTCTGGGTACAGCCTCGGTGGTAGTCAATAGAGGGGAATATCCACTTCCCTGGACTGCTGGCTGCACTTTTTCTAACTTTTTCATCTCAGTACCTGTTTGGCCTTTCTCAGTGCAAGAGCCCACTGCTGGCTGCTGCTCAGCTTTTCTGAGGGGACATCCAGCTGCTTTGTGCCAGCTGTTCTTCCCTGCTCAGCCCCAGCCTGCACTGTAGCAAAGGGTTACTCTGTCTTTGCGTGTGAGGCTTTTCAGGAAGTTGAAAGACAGATGCAGCTCCTGTCAGCCCAGTTCTCCAACCTCCTAAGATCCGTGTGAGGGGAGCCCCACCCTCAGCTGCAGGACTGCTGGCCCAGCTTGGTGCCATCTGCATACCTGCCTGGGGTGCCTCTGCCTCCCTTGTCTCCCTGCTAATGGAGACAGCATTGTCCCCAAGGGGTGCCTGCAGCAGCTCTCTGCTAATTGGACTTTGTACTATTAATCACAGCCCTTCAAACCTGGCAGTCCAGCCAATTTAATGCTTGCCTAGGCCAGCAAGCCAGGCCATGATGTCTCAACAGCTTGGCTTTAAGAGCACCGTGGCAGAACACGTGTTCAGCTTTGCTGAAGTCACGGTGAGCAGCTTCCATTGCAGTGCCAGTGTCCCTGAGCTGGTGCTGGTTGGGGGCCATGTAAAGCTCTTGGGTAAACTACGCTTTGCACAGGGCTGCAGCTGAGCAGGTTTTTTGGCTGGTGCTCTGCGTGGAGAATTTCTCTTTGATCAGAGTCTGGAGCTCTCTGTCTTCTGATAGGCAACACAGCAGGGGCTTATTGATTTAATTTCAGGGTTTTTTAAAGTACTAAAACCTGTTCCTGGCTTGCACAAACCCCAGATTCGCTTCTGTAAGGGGAGTTAAAAGCTGAGAGGGGGAGTCAGGGCCGAACACTGCCCATTCTCCTTTTGAAGCTGTTGCTGTGCAAGCTGAAACACGAGAATTGTGAGGCCAGGAGAAAGGCAAACAAGTGGAGTCTTTTGTAGGTGAATGGGCAAGCTTAGAGAGAGGGTATACCTAGTTCAGCTTCTTTCTCGAAGGTTACTCCTGTTTGTTTCTTTTTTTACAAAGTATAATTTTATATTATTCTCTTGACCCAATGCATAAACTGTTGTGGCAGTAGGACTGTAATTCCAGTTTGCCTCCTCCCAGCTGAGGGTCCTGTTGATGGAGGTATAGAATTTATAGTGTTTTGTGGAGAAGGTCATTCTCATCTTTTGAGTGGAGAAACTGAGGCATAGAAGGGAAGCAAAATGACTTGTTTATCAGGATGTAGATATTTTTGTGTCCCGTGTGCATCTATACCTCTTACTGCTGCCTCCCATAATGTAGGAGCCCTGTTGTACAAATTGCTTTCTATTTAATTTTTCTGAGACACTAGACTATACTTTTCCAAGTATATTGGCTAAATACATTGGAATTTTTTGCTAAAATTTCCAAGAGGAGCAAGTTCTGCACTAGCTCTGGTATTGCACTGAGCTTGTTAGCAAAATTCTAGGCTGGATTTATAAATCTCAGTGGCGAGAAAAAAGTTATAATTTTTCTTGAAAGCTTTGCAAATATGACACAATCAGTGAGCAGCTGTAAACATGAGGCTCACAATAGCATTCTCAGTTGTTGTTCAGAGCAGAGCTGTATTTTAGGAGCTTGCCATCAGCGTTCTGGATAATGTTATTTGAAATCACACTGCTGGGTTACAATAAAACTACTGCAAGACGCCGTGAAAGGCGTCTAAGGAGATCTTTCCCAGCATATCACTGGCAGTTTTTATTTTCCCAGAGGCAGATGATATGTACATCATTACTGACTTTTTTTTTTTTTTGCTTTCTCTCATGAAGAATTCCAGCCGCTGAGATAAGTTTACAGCTTCTTAAAAACTGATAATGACAGAGCAGTCTCTGTGCTGTAAGAGAGACGTGAGATAAGTGCTTGCCATTGCTAGAGCATTCAAAAGAAGATAATAAAAGGATAAAAGTTTAAAATGACACTTCAGGAAAATACCTTATTTTCCAGCTTAATTAAAGCTATTTAATGAAAGTTGTTAACTTTTAAGAATATGAGAAATACCATTTGCAAGTAAATTAACTTCAGTATGTTCACTAACTGATGCTGTGCAACATTGTCTTGAGATGCTTTGAGAGTTCCTACCTAAGTGAAGGAAATATTGACAGAAATGCCAACAGAATTCCAATATCTTTGACAAGTGAATTGTACCAGGTTGCTTACTGAATACCTGAATTTTCAGGAGGATATCAGTGTGGGCATTCTGTCCCCTTCCTGCCCTCCATTCTCCCCACACTCCTTGCCCCAGTAAAGGGTTTTTCTTTATCCTTAATGATCCCTTCATAAAGATATGTAACCAGTAACAAAGGAGTTGGCACTCGCTTTATCTTTTTTTTTTAACACCTAAAATTGATATGTGTGCTTACAAAGTGATTTTAGAGCAAATCGGTGCAAAATTGAATTAAATATGAAACTAAATAAAGGATTTTAAAGTTATTGTAGGAGGTGCTTAGCTATGTGTGTTGGATAATAGAAGTATGAAAATCAGGAGTGTCATACTTGAAAGGAGGGACTGAATCTGTGATATCTCTTGCAAGAAGTTCAGGATGTCTCTTAGCTGTTCAACCCTTTTGCACGTTTTGCACAGGGGGACAAATTTCTTTGCTGATTTGCATAGAAAGGATGTTGCTTGGGTCTTTCAAAGGCAGGGAGCTGGTCTGAAAGAGAATTGTTGCCCATAAAGTTAGTCACCTGCCGGGGTATTATAGCTGAAACACATTTGAAAGCTTTTTTCTGTGACCTTTTGGGGAGACTTGGGAGCCCCAGAGTCAAAATGTGTATTATAGTAGTAAGATAATCAGGATATTTCAGAGCATTTTACCAAGGAAGGGGAAACTGTTATCTTTGTTACAAAAACATTATAAAGGATGGAATGTTTTTTGTCGGGCAGTGGCAAAAATGGAAATAGAAATCCAGAGTCCTGAGGCAAAGCCAAGAGTCCCTCTGGGTTATGCCTTTCAATTTCTTGGGAAAGATAGATTCCCAAAGGGAAGCATTTGTTTCCCATCCTTTTGTGTAGATAAAATACAAAGTGTATCAAATGCCTGTGACTGTATTTTCCCTGCTTAACAGATCACCTCAAAGATTTATTCTTGTAATTGAACTCTCTCAAAAGTTAGCTGCCTTTAGAAGCACAGATATGTGAACTCCTCCCACCTGCTCTATTATGCTTGTTCAAGGACCAAATTTAATCCTGTTCTAGAGAAAACCTTTTGAGACATAAATTTGTTTTAACTTTAAAATCCAGTATATTAGGTCCTTGAAGAGAATGTGTCATGTTGAGAATTGTATTCATTTCAAGGTATGATGCATCACTCATCCCTAGCCCTGGGAGGTATATTAAATTGGTATTTGGTATTTTGAAAGTTACAAAAGCTGTTGCAGATCTTTTTGGCTTTTTTTAGTTCTTTTTGAGCTCTGCTCAGTTGGACTAAACAGTATCAGTGAAAGTATCTTCTTACCCTGCCAGTGACAGCTACAGGCAATCTCTCACTTGTGCATTGCTGGGAAGTAGAAGTGAAGACGTGTTTGCATATTGCAACTTGTCCACAGGTTGGTAAATTCAGATGTGCTAACTCAGTGCTTCTGTCTGTTATCATATCCCAAGATACCTGGGTATCTGTCCAGGGAGGTAATTTGAGTTTTCTGCTCTCCTACTGCCAAATAAACCTCCTTTGAACACTTCAGTGGTACTCTAAAGTGCAAAATGCATTATTATATAATTTGGTAAAATGCTTTATTAGTAACTCATTTGGGATATGCTGCTATTTATGAACCATAAGGCAGCTCTCTGTAATAAAAACCAAATTCAGCATACCTCAGTGCTGTGAGGACTTACGCAGTTTTCTGCTACAGCGAGCACGCAGGAATCTTTTTTTAGGTTTAGTGTAGGCATTTCTTAAGTTGAAAGCATGGGCTGAAGATTTTTCAACCCACTGATGTAGTGCATCAGTTTATCTTTATGTGTTTGTATTCATTTTATTGGTAATACCTAAAGCAGGCTGCTTTGAGGAGTTCTGCCACTGTAAAAGTGAGGTGCTGTCCTGACTTCCAAGCACTGCTCATCCTGAGAGCCCAGTTTCCAGCTCCACACTCAGTTCAAGTTCTGTGAGAAGCACAGGTGATTGGGGAAGTTGCTGTGAGTTACTGTAATGCCTTTGATGGAACTTTGATCACTGCAAGGATAGTAATGAACAGTTTGGTAGCACCTGTGGAAGCATTGCTCCACCCATGCCCCAGGAGAGAGCCAGCCATCCATGGAGCCATTACACCTGACATCTTCCCAGTGGAGTGCTGTGGGTGTGAGGGAGGGTGAGAACACAGAGAGCTCTTCCACCTGCCCAGGTGAGGTTTTCTGATCAGCAGGAATACACCATTAGGGGGAAAGGTATTCCTGTAGTGCCCCCTTCCAGAACACAAGGGCTGCCTTTGGTGCAGTGCAGGTGATGAAAGGTTTCTGCAGGTACCTGCCTGTGGGCATCTAACAGAGAAGGGTTTGTCATTGGGTTATGTGATATATGCAGAGATGGTTCTTTTAAAGGCCTTTGAGAGTGGGAAATTTAACACATTCCCACCAAAAGCCATTAAGGAGCCAGCAGCCTCAGAAGGGCAAGGATGCAATTCATTCCTTTTGAAGCTCTATTTTCTCTTAAAACAAAGGCTCTAGTGTCAGGAATTTTTCTTTTTTTTTTTGCTAAATGAGTGACAGTGTTTTATGTGTATGATATTAGATCATGCCTATGCCTGGATAAATCAAGTCCACTGATCCTGGCAGGAAAGCAGCATCTGAGTTGTGTGCATGTCCCAGTCTGGGGACAACAGCTGCCATGCTGCCATCCCAGCAAAGGTCTGCTGAGATAATTCACCCAGGAGCACTTAATACCAATGCCTTTGCCTCAGTATGGGTAGGAAAGCTAAGATGTAACACCTGGCTTCTGGCATGGGAAATGTAAAACATTCTGTGTCCAAAAATTCAGTTTTACTTTAATTTAATTGAGCACTGTAATGCTACTTTTTTTAAAGAAGGATAGGTAAGTGCTTACTGTGGGTAAAACCAGAGCAGTGCTGTGACAACTCTCACAGGAACTGTGTTTGTGCCTAAAACAAGGGAGGTGTTATCAGTTTTATAACGTTTTGGATTGCTATAAAGCAGTTACTCTGCAGTAACTGCTTACTTTTTTCTCCTTGCTTGTTTCAAGGCTTCTCTTTCAGATAAGGTAGGTCTTTGTGTTTGGAGCAAGCTGGGGAAAACTGTGCAAACTGTAAAGAGAAATTTGAGAAGGTGGGATGGGTGTCAGAGAGATTGTCTCAGGCTCTAGTTTTGGAGAATGCTTTAAGCCACTGTGAGCTGGTGCAGCCTCAGAAAGAAATTATCTTGCTTTGGCCTTGCTCTCTCAGTCCTCCCTCAGTCCATCCCCTGCCTTTTATCAGCCCAGGTGCTTATGCAGTTACATGTGAACTCGGGAGTTAGTCCAGCTGAAAACAAGCAAAATAAAAAAAATCAAAGAAAAAGCTGTTAATTTCAGACAGTTCCTTTGGCTGATTTGCCATGTTGCTGCACAAATAGCAGCCATGGGGAGGGGGTGGTAATGAACTGCAATCAAGCTAGTTATGGCATTTTTTTCTTCCTTTTTTTCATATTTTTATGTATTTCCAATTGTATTTGGAGTTTTCTGTAAAAGCAGAGTGTCAAGCTCTGATTCTGCTGGTTTTCCTCTGCCACCTCTGAGCACGCAGTGATTTTCCTCTGCTGCTTCTCTCAGCCAGCTGCTTCACGTTTCCAAATGTGTGCATTGCTGCTGTGCTGAATACTTGGGAGCCATCTCAGAATAGTTCTTCTAAGTCTGCACCTCTGACTTCTTTGGAACTTTTCTTTCACTATTGGTACAGGAGTCGTAACCTTTATAGACTTTGTACACACAGAAAAGAGAGAGAACTGAACTCTTTTATATTTACTTACATCTTTACTATCCATGTCCTCCTCCCCAGCTTCTTTGTAAAAGCCTACTTTATTATCAAATTGTCACTCTGTGCAGATTTTTAGACTGTGCACTTTCATGCCTGCTTTTGTTTTCTGCAGTAATTTTACAATTTATTCTGGTTTCTTCTTCCCCTTGCAGCTTGAGCTTTGCTCCTTTCCTGCTGCCTCTCTCCCATTCTCATCTGCCAGCCCTGCTCTTCTTTTAAGTTCTTCCTTAAACCTTGCTTCTCCTAGCAACCTCTCGTTTTCCCTCACCAGTGCTTGTTCAATTTACTGTTCAAGGGACAGGGTCTCTCTTTCTTGTTTGGAGACTTTTTGTTGTTTGAATATAGCCAACTGTTATTTATACATGGCCACATCATTCAAGTTGAAGATTAACCTCGTGTCTCTCAGAACTTTTAAATTAATATTTACATTTTCATTCTATGCCTAAATTTTCTTTTCCCTAAGCAAATATACTAACTAGATTATCTTTCAGGGGCTTAGTATGGATATTCTTTGCATATTTTATCCCTTTGATACCCTGTATAATTGCGAGTCGGCTGTACAAGCACTCTGAGACAAGAAATGTGTTTTTTACTTTTTTTTTTCTGTTTTGTTGCACTGTATTATAAATTTACATGTGACTGTTAGAAATTTACATGTGACTGTGTAAATACTTGGCACTATCCCACAAAGCAGGTTTTTTACTTGAAGTCAGTAACACTGGGAACACAGCTTAGCCCCAGTCCTTTGAAGACCACGTTCTCCAAGGGCAGCATTTTCAGAAGAGCTGAACGCTCCCTGCGTGTTCAGCCAGCCTGGGTGCTTTGGAACATGTTCCTCTAAATGGCAGTGACTCTGAAGACAATTACTGAGAAAAGCTGGAGCAGTAATTCAGGGAAGAGTGAACTGTTCGTGCGTTGGAGTCTGAAGGTTGATGGAGCTCGCAGGCCTTGGATCCCTCTGGTCTGCAGCAGCCCGGATTTGTCTGCAGCTGCTGGAGATGCAGGAGGGGAGAGCTGATGTCAAAGGCTCTTCAGGTCTTAGGGGAGCCAGAGAGCCCCACTTGTAACCCTTCCAGTTAATGCCATGGGATCAGGCAGGCTGAATGCAGCCCCAAATTCATGTCTGCCCTGGGATCTGCCCGGTGCTTGCACGATGCTGAATTGCTGAATTTCTGCTTTGCCTTAGCTGTGGAGGTAGGGAGGCTGCACATGCTGAAAGAGAACAGCTGCAGGAACATCCTGATAGGCCTGGGGAAGGAGTGAGGCACTGCTTTTTGTTTTCAAATTGGGGATTTTAGAATACAGAATCTAGAGCGGCACACTTTTATGAAACTCAGTCGTACAGCTGTGTGCAAGGAAGAAAAAAAACGCCGCAGACCAAAATGCAGTTCTTTTTCTATCATGCATTAATCTACACATAAATAAAGATTGCTTTTTATAAAAACAGCATTTGTGCTTAGCAGTTTGATTTAAGTGCTGTTTTTATTTGTGAACTCGAGTGCAGCCTGTGCTACGTGGACTTCTTTGCAGAGGCAAAATTGGAGACTGAAGAAATTTTGGAAGCTGGCTCTGTGGGGATTCAGCCTCGAGGCAAAGCTTTCATTAAAGTTGTCAGAAATGAGTTTTCTACAAAAGAATTGAGTTTGGATATTATTTTCTAATTGTTTCAGTTAGGTGTCATTGCAAAGAGAAATATTTACTTTAAATAATTAACATTGTCAGTCAGTCTCAATTAATGGCTAATTAAAATGGTGAGAGTTTGTAAAGCAGCAGAGGTACAATTGTGATAAGTCATAATCAGAAATCATATGGTGTATGAAATTATGGAAGGGGAAGGTTGTGAATTGGGTGTTGATCTGAAAGGTTGAAAACTGGGTTCTGGGCCAGCGAAATGCCATCACTAGTTTTTCACTGGTGTCACCCCACTTCCATGTTCACCCTCCCTTTTGTCTTATCTCCATATGTTTCTTAAAGAAAGTGCTTCTGGGAGGTTCTCATTTATTATTTAGTTCATCCAGAAACCTGATACTGAAATTGCAAATATTTATTTTCATTAAGATCTTGAGAAAATTTTGTTTTAATATTCAGATTTTTTTTTTTATTTTGCTTTTCAGACATGTTTCCTATTAGGCTCTGCTTTCTTTGCAACCAGCTGAATTGCTGCTGCTGAGTACAGAAAGCGAGATTATGTTTAAATATTTTTATATATTTAATGGATCTGGTTTTAGTTTTGGTGAGAAACAGAAAGCATTTTAGCCTAAGCTGAATAAAGGTGACACTTCATTATGGTCAGCAGGACTTTTATGGATGTCACATTTCTGCTGAGTGGCTTGCAGTCACAGTTCCTTGGCACTAGTCCTCCTTCCATGGTGTGGCAGCTTTTGTAGTAAGCTTGTAAAAATAAGTAAAAACTGTTCCAAGGGTAACTTACAAAAACTAACTGAAATAAATGCACCCTTTGTCTTCCCCCTGCTTCTTAACACAGGCCTGTGTCTCCCAGATATGACATCCTACTCAGTGGAAGAATTTTGAAACAGTAGCATGAAATAATCTGAAGGTTTCCTGATTATTGTAGATTGTTAGAAACTAAAGATTTTAATTTTTTAAAGTTCTCTTTTTAGGAGGTTAACAATTTTATTGTAAATGATAGCTGTTATTTTAACAGCATCTTACACAATTTATTCCTGCAAATGGCAGATTTGCCTCCTGCTAGATGTTAGTATTGAAAATCAGGGAGATTTTGCTGCACAAGTACTTTGGGATTGCTGGAATATGTGAAATGTAGGTCTCTCTGAAGTACAAATACATGCTTGTTTTGGTATTTTGGGTTTTAGGTTTCCGGTACTTTTCATTTCTTCATGAACTTTTGTTTCCTCTGGTGCTGAGAATGACATCATTATTGCTGTGAACCATGGAGCTCTCGTATTACCCACAGATTTTTGGATTATAAAGGCAGAAAAGGAACATTTTGGCCACTTGATCTGACCTTTTGCATCATGCTGGCCAAAGGACTCCCTTGAGTTTAATTTTTCGAAATAATACCTTTAGACTTAGCTCATCCTGATTTAGACATTTGGACATCTCTCGTGATGGACAGTCAGTTGCATACCTTGGTGAAACTTGCTTAAATAATTAATAGCAAAGGAAAAGCAGTTAAAACTGTTAATGCTTTTTTTTTCTTCCATTTATATTTTTTTTTTTAATTTGGGCACATTTATAACCTAAGTCTCCTTGTGCCCTGTTATTTGCATGAGTATATTACAATACCAGTAGCTTTCCATCCCTTAAGGAGCTTTTTCCATGTGGCTAGCAGTCTCCATATTTAAAATGATCATTGTTTTCTTCCAGCCTCAAAGAAAACATTTATCTTACGATTGTATAATTTTTGAATACATATTAAGTATTATCTGCTGTTTTCAGCTGTTGTTGTATGTTCTCCTGAACTGTTCCAGCTCTGAAAAGAGTTTGAAAACAACGGCCTGTTTTTACAACCACTTCCTGCTGATAATCGTGCCCACAATATTCATAGTAAAGGCCAACCCAGTGCTACTGCATGACTCAAGTTTCCCCTTTTGCTCTGCAGTAGTAGCTGCACATCTAATCAGAGAGAGAGATTGCTAGAGGCTGCCTTAAATGAAATCCAGAAGTGCCACATTTTTACTGTGACCTTTGCTTACGATTTTGGTGGACATTTGAATTAACTTCTCTGAGGAGCAAGGGAGCTAACTGTATGTTTAAAGCATCTATAGTGTGCCTGAACCCTGCTTGGGAATTTCCCAACTCTTCAGCTCTGATCTTGTGTCATTATAAATGCATCCCATGCTCTCTGTTTCTTCTTGGACAAAAAGGTGAGGTTGTTCTCCTTGCAGCAATAAAGCCTCAGTATTTGTAATGTGCTAGTAAGTTTGGATTTTCCACCAAAGTGTATTTAACAGGTTGAGGAGCTTGAAGAATACTTTGATATACAGATTTCATGACTGTAACTGAAATTCCTGGGTTAAAAGCTCTGGCTCACCTAAAATCTGAATTAGCCTTTGGCACTGACTCTTGAGTCCTCTGTCTCTAGTGAAAGCAGCCAGGCTCTAGGACCACTCAGTTACTCACTTTGGTGCCTCAATAACCTATGAGATGCTTTTCTTATGGTGTTTCAGGGTTTTTTTCCTCCTAAATTGTGGTGAGATCCATCAGATATGAGTGATAATTTTACTTTGTCTTATTGGGGCAGTATCTCAGGGTGGGCATAGAATAATCAGGCACTTCAAGTCAATAATGAGCTGAGAACATTTTCAGACTTTGAGTATTTCTTGAGCACAAAATTGGCATAGTGATTTCTTCCTAGATCTGTTTGATGAGCTGACAATTATTATGGTTCCTTGGCAATTGCATTGCTAAAGTCTTTCCATTTTCCCTTTTTTCACTTTTACAAAAAAATTTGCACTGAATTCAGTATTGCTCTGTGTAGATTTCTAAGCTGTGTATTTTACAGATGGTTTTTGTTAGCAGTTTCCTTACTGTGTTAAAATTTCAGATTACTGTAATGTCTTGCGTAATACTACCTATAATGGATTTTTTATTTTTTTTCAGAGCCATACTGAATTTTCAGCTAATTAACTACCCAGCTATGCTGTGGCTTTTAATGTGGAAATTAATTTCCACCAAATAATATTAACATAATGTATTAAATTTTGTAACAAATTTGGAGTACATTCATACAATTTCAAATGCAAACTAAGGGTAGAAACGCTCAAGGATAAAAGTTCTTAGCAAGGAAAATGTTTATGTATAAACTGATTACGTTATCTGAATTACTCTCCTTCCACAGCTGATAATGTTTAGGAGAAATGTGCACTGTATTACTCTGGCTTACTTGGAGAACATTCACTAATACTTATTTTACCACAGTATGCACCAAACTACATTGGTGTCCCTGCATTTTATTTAATGCTGGATTTCTTAACACATTGCTGCGTACAAAATCTCACATACAGCCCTGCACACAGGTTTTCTTTGCCTGCCTCACTCTCTCCCCTTTTCTCACACTTTACCCTGACACTCCTTTTGATAATAAAACCTGAACCTTTTTACAACATTGTAAGCCACACCTGAGCAGCTGATAGGGCATCCAGCATGTGCTCATTAACAGCAGCAAAAGGGCTACCTTTGCACCTTGGGCTTTGTGGTGCTTTTTTTTCTTTTCCCCCTCTATTTTGGGTACTGTTTAGACAATGCATCCATAAGTGTGCTTGCTTTCAGTTAAATCTAATGGAAACTTGTAGTGGTTTGGCTTGTTTTTAACTATTATGTTTTCCAAGTGTGCCCATAATGAGTAGATGGTGATCTAATATTTTGCAGCAGCACATGATATGAAGGGAGTGAAAACTGAAAGGTATCAGCTGAACTGCTTGGCTGGGGAAGGGAGCAGCCAAAGCAGCTTTTCCTTCCCAGCTCTTTGATGGGTCCTCATAGAAGAGAACAGAAGAAACTTATTTCTGTTTTCTTATTTTTCTCTTCTGTCTGTGTTTCTGGACTGCCATAGGAGACTGGTGATGCTTTATATTCTTCAGTGTAATAAGAGTGTTCTGTCTTGATGCTGTTACTGGTTTTAGTTACCACAGACTAATAGAATGGCCTGAGTTGGAATGGGCCTTGAAGATCATCTCATTCCACCTCCTGCCATGTGCAGGGACACCTTCCACTAGTCCAGTTGCCCCATGCCCACTCCAGCCTGGCCTTGAACACATCTAGGGATGGAGCATCCACAGCTTCTCTGGGTAACCTGTGCCAGGGCCTCACCACCCCCACACTAACAAATTCCTTCACAGTATCCAATCTAACCCCACTCTGAGCTTGAAGCCATTCCCCCCTGTCCTGTCACTACAAGCTCTTCTCCATCCTTCTTGTAGGCTCTTGAAGGCAGCAATTAGGTCATCCCAAGGCCTTTCTATTCCAGGTTGAACAATCCCAATTATCTCAGCCTTTCCTCATAGCAGAGCTGCTCCATCCCTCTCATCACCTTGGTGGCCTCCTCTGGACTCTCTCCAGCAGGTCAGTGTCCTTGCAGTGCTGGATGCAGCACTGCAGGAGGGCTCTCAGCAGAGCAGAGGACCCTGCTGGTTCCACTGGGTGTTCCTTAGGCTGCAGGATATGGGGAGTATTGTAGGTGTTGGCTTGTTCTTTGAGATAACTTGAGCAGTAAATTCAGCAGGTGCTGGCCGGGTGTTTTGGGCAGCTGAACAATTAACTGCATGTTGGCTGTTAGCATAAGTGGTGAATTGACCTAACCTGTATTTGGTTTCTTTGACAGTTAACCTAGATTTATTTCTTCCCTTTCTTTGGCTTGCTAATGAAATGAAATTAAGAAATACTGTCACTTTCAAGAAGCATGTATAGTCCTTGACTTTTTTCACAGACATGTTACTTGACCTCAGTGACCTTCTTCAGGTATTGTACCCTTTTTTAATTTCACTTTTTTGTTTTAATTGTCAAAATTTAAGATGTTTTCAAGGTGTTTTCGTTTTTCTCTAAAAATTCGGAGTGGAAAATCACTGGGTTTGGAAAGCTAAGTAATTCTTCAGTAAAATTAAATGTCAAAAAAATTTTTTGCTTTTAATGCTGCAAACAATGTAGCAAAAGTTCATATGATCCTTTCATCAGGATTCAGAGTCACTGCAGTGGCACAGGGTCAGATGCTGCATATTTTTAAAACAACAGTTGTTGAAGACAGAAATAACTTTTTTGGTAGGTAATGCTGTGTAAATGTATTCTTGCACTTCAGAACTGTGTTTTATTAAATGCATTTTGAGAGAAATACGAACTTGTTCTGTCTTTAGAAATAGAAAGCTCTGCTGGCATATGTTGTCTTACCCTCATTCTCTCTGCTACAACTGTTTTACATACAATGTGAGTAGGTTACTTGCATCTATTTTTGTCCTCCCAGCTGTCTTGGTAAATGGCATCCCTCTGAAGACTATTTATTGCTTGAAGCAATCTGCTGGAATTGCAATAATCAAATGAATCCTTAATTCTGAAATTTAGTAACTTTCTTCTCTTTTCTAAACTCTGATTGAATTATTTTGATCGTTCACGACCAAACAGTACATGTGTAGAATGGGAGGTTTGTTTCCTTCTAAACACAGGTAATTTTTCATGGTGAATGTTTTGAAATAGAATGATCACAGTAATATGAAGAACAGTCACAATGTGAGCTGGAAGAGGAGTTACTGTATCTGTAAGAGGAAAAGATGTATTGTCAGCAGAAACAGACGAGAAAGATTGAATGATTTATCTTTTCCCCTCTGTGCATTCCAGCCAGAAAAGATGCTGAGATGGGACTTATGAGGACCAAAAGGTTAAAGAGGGGTAACTGAGGAGATGGGAGAGACAGAAATACATTAGTAGTAGGGAAATAATCAACCCCTGAAAGAGAAAAATCCAAGATTTCGGTATCTCGATTTGCATTTAACTGTATCTTCTGATGAGCTCTAATTTATGGCTTCTTTAAGGTGAATCTGAGCAAACAGGAATGTTGAATGTTATTGTTAACTCTACCTATCCAGAAAGTCCTGTTTAAGAATACATAAATGAGTTTTTCAGGTTCTAGCTTGATGGTTTTATCCTCCCACCCCAAGTCTGTTAAAAAAAAACAAAACTCAAACAAACCAACCCCCACAAAGAAAACCACACAGAAAACCACAACTACAAACCAAGCAAAATAAATAAATAAATCAAACCACCACGGTAGCAAAACATTTGTGTCCCAGGTAGAAAATTTCAGTATATTCTGATTAGATCAGTCTTTGCCCACAAAATCTGGACCTAAAAAATAATTAGTTTAATAGAAATAGTTCATTACATGGTACTATTTTACCTTGAACTGCCTCTTTTTTCAAGGACTACTCTCCCACCCTGAAGTTGGGATATGTATGTCCTCAAAGAAGAAGAGAGCAGTAGTAGTAGTGGCAGTGGTATTACCTTTCCAAAGTATTTAATTTGTTCATACTCATCTGTACAAATTTGTCATAGTGGTCCAGGTAACTGTTTTTCTTGGTGAGATGAGAAAGGTGTTGATTTTATATCACAAGAAAATCGTATCTGAAGTCTAAAAAATGAGCTACTGCTGACCTGCACCAACTCTTGCTTAGAAACTAATAACGAATGTTGAGATTTTTCTTCAGAATGTTCCTGATGCAGCTCAGTTGCAGTGGGAGGTGAGGGACCTGCAGAGCTCTTTGTCATCTGGCTGCAGAAATTTTGTAAGAAAGTCACCACATGAAAATCCTTACAGATTGTCTTCATGAAGGCTACTGAACTACTGAGCACTTTGAAATAGGTTTCAGTGCATTTGAGGGTGAAAAAAATCATAGAATCTTAAAGAGTGGAAAAAGACCCCCAAGATCACCAAGTCCAGCCATGAGCCATCCCCATGTTCACCACTAAACCATGTTCTGAATCTGCTGTTAACTGCAACTCAGTATTTGTTTAATGACCTATCTTCTATTCTTTCTCTCTTTCTGATCTCTTTAACCTTTTATTAAAAAAAAAAAGAGGTAGAGGAAATCCTAAGCATGACCTCTTAGGCTCCGGTTTGTACTTTTTGTACAACCCCTCTTCCTGTCTTTCTTGAGTTGCTTTGGGACTTAAAATATATAAAAAAATAAAAAGCTGTCCCCTACATGTAAGGTGCTTTTAGGATAGTATTGTGCTGCTAAAACTTAGCAATAGAGACTAATTTTCACTGTTAATGGCAGTCTGTTTAAAAAGTCATATCAGTTTTCCTCTTATGCTAATGACTGAAATGTGGGAGTTGTTCCACTGGGGAACTTCTGCATTTTCATAATAACTTTTGGAGCTTCAAAATTGCTGCCATCTTGGGAAAAGACAAAAAATTTTTCTTATTTTTTGGGGTTTTTTATTTTTTTTCTTTTGTCTTTTTTTTTTTATTGGAAAGACAATTTCCTTAATACATCTTACACCTTAGAAATCTCCTGTTGAAAGTGTAGTTGGATCCAGAATTCCTCTGATACATTTGGACTTCAGAGCATGATCTGAAATGAGCTGAAAATGTCCAGAGCACTGCTACAAATCAGACTCCTTCCTTGTGCTGAGCAGTCGTGCTGCTTGTTGATTGAGTTGGAAGGACGACCAGTCATCAGTCTCTGACAGGGAAAGTACTTGCTTATATTTTCAGATCCTGCATTTTACTTGCAAATACAGTCCTTAGAGAGGTCTGCAATCAGGCCTTTTGTTTGCTTTTTTGTTAGTCCAATCTAAGCGACAGGCCTGGCTTGTTTAGGAGAGCTGCAAAGCCTGTCTAGCCTTGGCCAAGTTTTGAACAGTTTAGGTTTTCTCCCATCTTTCCAAGCATCCCATTCCTTGCACCTGGAGAAGTATTTGGCTGAAGTTTCGTGTTGTTGTGGTGAAAGGCTGCCTTTCACACCCTCAGAAATGGCTGGGGCTTTTTTTAGTCTCTTGTCATCTGCAGTGTCTTTGCAATGGGGTCATAAAAGACTTTGGGGAGAGGGGTTGGCAGCGCTCTGATCCCCACTTTCAGCCTAGTAGAATATGATTTTTAGCATGCCTTGTGGTGTGTCCTGCTGTTAAACAAGTCTGATGTTCACTGAAGAGATCTTGGACATCTGAAGGGCCAGGCTCTTTATAGGAGTGTGCAGCCCAAAAATTACCAGCAATGGATGTAACTAATTAAAATGTCTCTATTTGATATCGAGAAAAGGTTTTTCACTATGAGGATAGCCAAGTGTGAAAACAGGTCGTTTAGAGCAGTTTTGAAATTTTTATCCATCAAGGCTCTCAAGATCCAGAGCAACCTGGTCTGTTCTTGTGGCTGAGCCTGCTTGGAGCAGGAGGTTGGGCTGGAGACCTGATGAGATCCATTCCAACCTGAACTACACTGTGGTTCTAGCTGAGGGAAGAGGATGCACAAGAAGTGAAAATCAGTAACTAGTATTTGCTTGGTCTCTTTTCCACTTAAACACAACTCTTACCCCTATTTTTTCATCTGCAGTTTGTCTAGTCAAGTAACAGTACTTGCTTGTCTAGAAGGATTTTTATTGTGAGTTACTTTTGAACACTTGTTTTTATTTATTTAATCTAAAGGCAGCATTGGTCTCCCTGACTCCTCTGTGATAGTTGCAAGTTATTACTCTTTGACTTTCTTGCAAAGATGGTTTGATAGTATTTACTGTACTGCTGTGGTATTGGAGGAAGATCTCCAAGAGTACCATGGATGGGATTAGCAGGAGTCTCCTCTGGAATCCCCAGACTGAAGGCAGTGCTTTAAAGCCCAGTATGAGAAGGAAGCTGCTTGATTTTGATTTATGTCTCTTTTGAATGATATGACAAGCTGAGTTTGGTACTTGTTTGTATTTTTGTGTGTTACCTTTTGACTGCTCTAAATGCAGTACTGATCAAAAAATTAGGAAGTTTCAGTTTATTGCATGGAGAAAGATAAAATAGAGTATTCTTATAAAGACTATGCTGGTTTGCCTCAGTTTTTAATACCCTTTGTTCATTTAAAGTTATTAACATGTTGACTGTATTTGCCTTTATTGCCCCTATGCAAATTGCTGTTGATTGAGTTAATTTAAACAACCTGGTTGGGACCTTCAGGCATTACTACACTAGAAATGTTAATAATGAATCAAATAACCACAGGTGCCTCTTTCCCCAGCAACAGACACTCTCCTTAAAAACTCATTTGCTTTTCATGCTTGCTTAATTATTTAGGCAAGCAGCCATGGATGTTTCACAGTGTGAATTCTCATCGTGTTCCAAATGCCCAGTCTTTGTCTTTCTAGAGGAATATCTTAACCACTGTCACCATTTGTATTAATTTGCCAGAATGCCACACTGTGGTCTTGAAAAGCCTATTTGGAAATTGCTTGTAGAAGGGTTATTGATTTATAACTTTATGGAGCTTATGGTCAAACAAAAACTTCCATTCAATGGTGGCAGCTTTATTTTTTGCTGCTGTCCAGAAGTTAACGTGACCTGGTAACTGTATGAATGGGAAATTCCCTGTTTCCCTGAGAGAGTTTAAAATTCTGGAAGGTGTTAGACTGATGAATTCCTGTGTTACTGGAAATGAGGTGTTTGTTGTTATTTCTGAAAGTGGCAGTATATTGGTATTTGTGAACAGATCAGGCATGATGTGAAAGCAAGAGGAAATTATGAAAGGATAAGAGTCTCTCTGGAAGTGTCCCTTTGAAATCAGTGTCTGATGACTGACAGATGTGAAATGAAAAGACTGCCTCCAAAAAATACTGTGAAGGGCAAAGAGCGTAACAAGTAGAAGGATCTTGTTGTGAAGATATAACTGAATAATTGGAAGCCATTCCTTCAGTAAATGCCCCTTTTAATTAACATAATGTGTTTGATAATGAGAACAGAAATTAACTATTGGTAAAGGACAACATCTTAGAGAATCTTAAGGTCCCCTGTAAAAAGAGGTTTTTGAGATGCCTTGGTGAGCACATGCTTTGTCTGAAACATGTGTTCCTGCTAAAAAAGCTACTTGGTTTTTTGCTTTGCCTTTTTTTTTAACAAAAACTCTGTGATGGGTCAACATGCTTGTAAACTTACTCTGTTAAATATGAGTTGAATGTAAAAGAATTAAAAAAAAAACCTGTCAGGGTATGCAGGTATTTTAAAATCTCCCCTCTAATAGAGGTTGACACCCCTCTTTTGCATTAAGTGTTGATGCCTAAACCTAGTGATTGTATCAAGTTTAGGAAATTTTAGTATCTGTTGAAAATCTGCAAAAAGGAGCACAAGTCTTATGAAAATGTATAAAACAATTGTCTCACTTCAACAGTTTTGATTGGGGAGAGTTTGGAGAAATACTGTTTTTCTATATGATTCTTCTACAGTGAGGGGAAAAGAGGCTGAAGTTGATGTGGTAAGCTTTAAACCTGCACTGATTCAGGTTTAAGCCAGAGACATCCTTTTAGAAGGGCATTTTTGTTTATTCACCATTCTAAGAACTCATATAAAATTAGATTTTATAAATGCAAATGTCATATGATTCTAAATTTGGAACATTAAGCTTTTGATGGATTGGAGTATATGAATTTTTATAAGAAGTTCTTAATGAAGAAAGAACTAGAAATTAAAGTAGGCCTCTAAATTAATTCTCTTAATTTTCTAAGCTTAATGGAGTGCAGAAAAACCAAATGATGAGAGTAAAGAAAGACCCTCTCTAAATGCCTATTTTATATCATATCTCTTTTATCATGGGATCTGTGTGTGTGTGAGTAATAGCTAAAATCAGTGATAGCAGACTAAAATTTTAGTGAAAGGGCCACCTTCCACTAAACCCAGGAGATCTTAAATATCATGTTTCAGGAGTTCAGTGGCATTACAGATTTCTGGGTGAACTTTGTGCCACCTTTAATTTTTTAATTTATGAGAAGTGCGCTCCAGAACCTGTGAATATCTTTTAACTTAGAAAATTGAGAAGCATATTGGGAGGTCCTGAAGTCCTTTTTCCTACTGATTTGCCAGAAAAACTGGAAGCAATTAAATATTCCTGATTCTTTTTGTGACCCTGGCATTAAAAATGTGTGAGCTTTATGAGGAAAACAATACAGAACATGGACTGTGCTGTATATTTTACTTTCCTTCTAAATTGGTACTAACCAGAAACTACAAAGAAATGGGCTTGTGAGCAAAAGAAATTCCCTCATTTACCATTTCTATTTTAATTTATTATTTTGTGCAAATATACTGCCTGCTCCTTTAAGTCAGACATAAAAACACTGATGATGTGGGTGAAGTGGAAAAGCAGGTTAGATTTAAGTGCATTACTTCTCAAATAAATCATAGATCAGGAGACCTAGGCCAAGGAAAGAAGGATAAATAGTCATTGAGCACATTTATTATTCATTTGTCTTTGCTTTAGATTTAATTTGGCAATCGCTTTGATTGTTAGAACTTCACTAGTAAAAAATACCTGCTTCTTTATGCCTCTTCATATTTATTTGTGCTTTATTATTGCGTTTATGGAAAGTTTGCTTGGGAGGAGTTTCTTAGAGAATGATGTGGTTTGATGGTTACAAACATCAAGTATTTGGATGTCGTGACGAGGAAAAAGTCTAGAAGGAAAAATACTTGTTTGGATTAGAGTTTTATGGGTTTTTTTCTAGACTAATATGAGAGAACTAGATGAGTTTGTGAAGCCTCTAATGGAAACGTCATATGTACTTGGCTCCACTGAAGTAACTTTATTGATTTGTGCAGTGAAATCGTCCTTGCAGAACAAGATCTAAGTGATGCAGTTTAAGATTTATAGTAACTTGGTCAGCCAGCTTAGAAGGCTGAAATTACAGCCAAACCCTCCTTCTCTATGTTAATATTTTTTAGACAAAAGGTCAAAACAACCCATTTCGAGCTTGCAGTGAATCCAAAGCCAACTGAAATGCTGCAGACATTTTGCTTTAGAGATATCTGCTCTGTCACTGTGGCTCAGGGCACTCAGGCTCCAGTATGAATTGCCAGATTCAGTAGGTGTGCATTTTTTTCCGTATAAAATTTGGTGACTTTCTTTGTAGAAAACAGACTTCTCATTCAGTGGGTATGTTTTGCTCTTTTCCTTCCACTAGAATAGTGCTTCTGTGTTGTCTGCTGTTTCAGGAAGGAAAAGGGCAGTAAAATTTAAGGCTATATTTTTGCATCTTCTAGGCCAGCCCAACCATTGGTCAGACACAGCATGGAATACACTCACTTTTCACTAAATATGGAATGAATTACCATCCTATCATGTATAATTGATTGCACAGTCACTTTCAGGATGTGTGATCATTCTGAGGGTTTCTTTGAAGTTCTAATTTCTGATTTTTTTATATATTTGAGTAAAAAAACACATTAAGAACATTTTCATATAAACATTTTGAAGGGCTATGTCAGTTGTTCAGGGGTTTGGTTGTTGTTGAGATATATTTTATATTTTAGCTAGCTTGGTAGAGCCATCTATACACATGGGAGGAAAGCCTGCTTTTAAGCTAATGTTGGCAAAGCTCTTTGATGAAATGGAAAGAGCAATAGTTTTTTTAATTCCATAGGCTTGTACCATAATCATCACTGAGTTGTGTAGTTGATTGCTAAGTAAACACCGTCACTATCCAGGCATTGGAAAGAGAGGGGCAATTTTGTTCCATAAAAGCAGTAGAGTGTATTTACCATTGTTCAAAACAAACCAAAAACCTACTTGCTTGGAGTGTAGGAGGATGGAGTTTTTTATATTAACCTTGACCTTTAAATATGCCTTGGGGGAAGCAAGGTGTTCACGGAGCTCCGTGGGAATGTTTGAGACTGATGGGGAACTGGAGTATATCCTGCCTTTCTGCTGACCACAAAAACACATCTTAAGGTAGAGAAAGAGAGCTTCCTCAGACTTGTAAAACACAAATAGGGTTGTCTGTGCTATAAATTGCAAATCAAGAGTATGAAGAGTAACTCCTTCCCTCAATTTACATCCTCCTGGGTGCAGCAGGGAAGGAGGGGAGTGGAGCAGAGCTCTGTCCCTGGTGCCTGAGCAGGTTTGCTGTGGTTTAAGGATTTTCTGATTTTTTGTGGGTTTTGTTTGTTTGCTTATTTTGTTTTGTTTGTTTTTTTGTTTTGTTCTTAATGTTTTTAATGTGATCTGAGGCAACATCCAACAGCAAGATATGACAAATAACCCTTGGGGCATGTAGCACCACTCCTTCATTTGGTGAAAAGCTTGGTGTGTGCTTGTGCAATACTTAATTATGCCACTACAGATGATCATGCAGAACCGAAATTTGCACTGACTTGTATTTGCTCAGGTTTTGTAATGGTACAAGATAAATGACACTTTATATATACTGATATTACATTGAAGTCTACTTAATGCCTTATGATGTAATGTGACAACTCAAAAACTATACTACAGAGCAGCACTGAGCCCACTGAAGAGCATGATGAACAACTTTCTGTAATTTTTTCAATATAAACTTACACTTTGATTTACAATGCTAATATGTGCACATTTTGACAAGCACTCAGTATCATCCTGTATATATGAATATTGCTTGTATAACTTGAATTTTTTTAAGCAGGTTAAGATTTCAAAAGTTGGGGTTTTCTCCTTTCCATATAAATGTTCTATTAAAAACATTTGTGGTTTAAGATTTACATAATCTTTTTTTGATTGACGCTTTTTTTTGTCTTTTAATAGGTCAATGTCTATGTGCTGGGAAAAACTTTCCTTGTGTTGGCCAGAGAACTCTGCATAAATGCTCCAGCCATAGGTATTTTTTTAATGATTTGACTTCTGATTATTTGAGTCTTTTTTTGCTATGGTTACTTGAAAAAAAAACATGTATGTATGTATGTGTATATACACAGTATGATATGTTAATACCCAAGTAGTAACTTTATAGTGAAGCTGGACTCAATCCAGGCAGAGGAGCATTGCTGACTATAAGAGCCTGTTCTCCTTTATGTAAGAGCTTTTTTTGGAACTAAATGCTCTTTTCTTTTGCAAATAGTTTTGTTGCTTTTTCCAAGAGTAATTTGGGCTATGCTAAGACAATGGACTGACGCCTAACAAATTTGTGTGTGTCAGCAAGCTCCTACAGGCCTGTCACGCTTCAATTCCACAGATGCAATATTTGATAAGTATTTGCCAAATTTACTATCTGTCCATCACCTGTAGATGAGCTGCTCAGTGCTTGAAATACAAGTGGCTTGGTGGAAAATGAGGTGCAGCTTTTTTTCCAAACATGTGAATAACTTCTAATAAGCCAACACTGAAATCAGAACTGTGACAGGAAGGTGGGTTTTAACCTGTTGAAAGGGTAGAGAAGCCATTCTTTAGGTTGTGAGTTTAAGCCAAGGGAATTTATGCCAATTCCAGTTAAAAGAGTGCATTTATAGTGAGGCCTTGTGACTGTTACCCACCTCTGTGTGGGAATTATCTGCCTGCATCTTTACCCACTCTCACTCCCACTCTCCTAGTCTGTACTGAGAGAATCAGATGGCTGTGTTACAGAACAACACAGGCACACCCCTTCAGCTGCACTGGGCTGGCACAGGACTGCTGCCTTTGCTGCAAGGGGAGCAGCAGCACAGCTCCAGCTCTGCTACAGGGGTCTCGTTTTCAGCCATTCACTTCCCTTCTTGCTCTTCATTACTTTTTTGGTCTTTTTCTTAGTGAGAGAAAACAGGCAGGATTTGCATTGCAGCTTAGTTTCAAGGTGAAAATTAATGCAGCTTGGGAAAAGGCAAACATGTTAGATGTAGAGGTACTTGTTATACATGGGAAAAAATACTGATTTAGATTGCTGTTTGAGTACTCTCTTCCAAGCTCATCCTAAGATTTTTAAAATCCAGTAAATATTTCTAATTGGCTGAGCTGTATGATCATGAGACTTTTAAGAAAAAAACAAGTACTTTTATCACTTTCTGAGAAAAGTACTAGCATAAAATGATTGCTGATAATGTCTGTTTTCCAAAAAAGAGCAGGAGGAAAGATCCAATAACCTTTTCTTTTTTAAGATGGCTTATTTCTAATTAGTAATCTTAAGTGAACCTAAACACCATCTTGCAAGTATTTTTCTAATGCCTGCTGCTCTGTATAAGGATGGGATGTAAATCCAGATAGTGTCTGCCAGTAATACAGCCCTGGGCTAAATTTGTGATGCAGCCCTGTCACTGAATTAATTATCTTCATCTGTGTGTCTTGACTCTGGCCATTCAAGGGGGGGTGTAGTTTGACAGGTGCAAGTGGCAGTGTTGCTGTTTGGTGGGCAGGCTGGAGGTCAGAGATGCTGCATGTGAAGGGGCATTAGGAGTTTTCAAACACAGCCACAGGATGATTTTGCTCAGCTTTGATTATGCTGATGGCTTGTCTATCGTCAGCTTGGGCAACACACAAAAAACCCTGAGCTTCCTCAGATGTCAGCTCCTTTTCTCTTGAAGGGAAAATGAAGGGTGCTGATGGATAGTTTCAGTTACCAAAAGAGGGAACCTTCCTATTTGCTGGGTGTGTATGCACACAGGGAGTGGACTACAGTGTCATCACCCCTGTTAGCTGTACATGAATTAACACACATGAGCCATAAGGTCAGCAAAGATCAAGTACACAGGATTTAGGGCAAGTAAAAATGTTTTATATTTCACAGATTCATAAACTGCTCTAGATTAGAACATTCTGGTTTGAGTCAGCTGCAGTCTGCAAGTTAGTTATCTATATACAAAATAAATGCACAGTACGTGCAAAATTTAACATTTTTCTGCATGTTGCAGTCTTAATAATTAAGTCAAATAGCTTATGAATAAATAAAATAAGATTAAATTCAAGAGCATTCCTTCACTTATTTGTATAGCCTGATGTAGCAGATAGGTAAGTAGCGAAACATTCCATACTGCTGCAGAGTTCGTAGTAAAAACAAAACAAAACAAAAAAATCCCTTAATGTGCATCATTGCAGCACTGGAATACAATCAAGGTGAAATGCATCATGCATAGAAAATGAGCTCAGGTATTTGTCCTCCTTGTACTCCGGTTCCATTAGTACTGTCCGAGGAGCACTGGAACTGGAACGTCACTTTCCCGCACTGCACTTCAGTCATTCCCTCCTGTCCAAAGTAACTGAGTTCGTTACCATCGAGAATAGCACTTACATTGTAAAACGTGTCTTGCTCAACCTGCACAGGGTGTTCAAACCACACCGAGAAGGTGTTACTGGAGCCGTCAGAGGTGAACTTTGTCAGATTTTGAGCAAGGACGACACCTAAGCGCTTCAGTTCGATTTTGACGCTGTATTCAGCTTTGCCACAGCTGGACCCATACAATCCCAGTCCTGCTATAAATATCCGTTTGTCTACGGCAAACTGAATACTGTCACATCGCCCCCGGTACCTCCACTGATTGCTGCGATACGCAGACGACTGAAACCGGTGGCAGCGCTGAGGCACGAGTCCTTTTCTTTTCGTCAGGGGGAACTCTAATTTGGGTTTGTTCGCGGCCGTGTACCACAGGAATATGTTGTGAGTCTCCTCAAGGGTGAGGATGTCGGACTGGGCAGCTCCGTTGGCAAACTCTTCCAAAGTCATGGTTGGAATCCGCACCAAGTACAAAGCTTTCCCTAATACATTCCTCTTGTTGCGTGGCGTAACCGGCAGCCCTTGCCTTTTGCATTCAGCCTCTGCCCAGTTGAGAACAGCCTCGAAAACTACCACTTCCTTGGTGTTGAGTGCTTCCCGGGTTACAATGATCTCTAGTGTTTGTTGATCTATCTCACAGAAGCCCTCTGACTTCAGTGCCATTTCTGCCTGAGCATCAATCACTTCCCAGCAGCGCTGCGTCAGCTCTGGCTCCTCGAAGAGCCTGCTCTGAGACAGCAGGACACAAGCGTTCTTCGCTTCTAAGCTGGTCTCCAAAAAATTGACGCAAGCTTTTGCTAGGGCCGGCACGATGTACTTCTTGGCGGCATACAGTGTAGCCAGAACTGTGTCAGCTTCCAGGTCTATTTCATCACTATACATGTATCTAGACGGGGGAGGGGGGAGGTGGAAAAAAAAAATTAGTTTCTCTGGGAAAAAAAAAAAGTAGGCCATGAAAATAATCTATAGTCGTCTTTACTGGCAGTGAATCTGACATTCAATATTTGTCAGCACATTAAGTAAACAGCAATAAGTGCATATTGCACAATGTCAATTAGGAGATGTATATTTTATAAGCTACTTAGATTCTGTCCATGTAATTAGCAGACTTGTAGTGGCCACTTACTTTAATAGGATTAGAAAGGCTGCAGGTTCCACATCTGGTATATGGATTTCAGATTTGACCTCTGCGAGATCGCCATAAAACATAGCGTAGAAGACAGAGCTACCAACTGCCAAAACATACTAGAAAATAAAGAGAGAGAAGCCTCAGTAACATGGATCAGGAACAGCTGAGCGTGCTGCTGGCTTTCCTAAAAGCTACATTTAGCGAAAGTTACAAGCTGCAGTGGAAGCAGAACGCTGCCTTAGACTGCTCCCTTTAATTGCAGAGTATGTGAATTACTTCTGGGATTAGACAAGAGCTATAATTAGGAAAAAAAAAAAAGTGGAACCTAGTTGTAAGGCAGGGGGAGAAGGCGACCTGCACAGCAGCATTAAAAAGCCAAAAAATTATCCGCACAAACCTTATGGGCAGGAACTTTCTTGGATGCCCCTGGCGGGCCCACGATGAAGTGAACGTCAGCCATGAGTTCGTTATTGAACATCAGCGCGTTCCTGCAAGCAGGGGAGGGGGGAGAAGCCCGGTTAGCCGCGGGCTGCCCCTCGCCCGGTGCCCCAGCCTCCCGCCGGCGGCCCCCGGGGCTCCAGCCCATCCCTGCGCTCACGCCTGGCCGGGGCAGGTGCACAGGGCGGGCGCCTCTCTCTCTCTCTCTGTCTGTCTGTCTGTCTGTCTGTCTCCCGCCCGCCCGGGGAGGGTCCGGCGGGCCTGGCCCTTACCTCTCCCGCAGCGTGGGATGGAAGGATTGCCAGTTGGCGCTCTCCAAGTTGTTGTTGTTGAGGTTTTGGAGCTGGGGCGGCGGGGGCGGCTGGGCGCTCTGCTGGAGCTGCAGGGCGTTCTTCTTGCTGTTGGCAGCGGTGGCGGCGGCGGCGGCGTTGCTGTTTGCAATGTTAGTGTTGGTGCTGGCAGGGTAAAGTTCTGCAGCCATCTTCTTCTTCAGGGACAGGGGCACTATCTCATAGCATCCTGGCACCTTGCCGTTTGACCTCACACTCTTTTTGGACTTCTTTAAGGTCTCTGGAAGCAGAAGAAAAAAAGTCAAACACTTCATGATCCTGCCATTGAGGCAACCAGGGGGCAGTGGCATGAGCAAGAGAACTAACAGATCCCAAATGCGAGTCCCACTATCAGGATATTTTGTACGCTTCTAGATGCAGGATGGCCTTTGGTTTTTTTTTTTTTGGAGTGTGTGCCCGCTCTTTGGTTACCGGCCCGACGCACCTTTCCGAGGGGAAAGGGGTGATGCTGTGTCGGATCAGTGCCAGCGCTCACCTTGGCTTGTGGGGGGGTCCCAGCCTCCACGGCACTGCCACGACTGCAGCGGGGAGCCCGAGCGGGGCCGGCAGGCAGTTCCTTCCCCGAGGAACGGGGAGGGACAAAATAAAAAAGG
>VZTB01006092.1:157834-502648 GCA_013397245.1 Thryothorus ludovicianus | reverse complement strand
GGCGCCGCCGCTCCGCGATCGCCGGGCGGGGGAGCCGCGGGGGCACGGCCGGGCCGGGGCTGCTCGGGCCGGGGGACGCTGCTGGGGTTCGTCCCCTTCCCCGCAGCCGCCGTGTCCCGCCCGAGCGCGGCCCCTCCATCCGGACCGGCCCGCGCATCCTCCGGGCTCGTGCGGCGGGGACTGTCCGTGCCCGCTGTGCCCGTTCCCTGGGGGGATCGGTGCTCGCTTCGCTGCGGGGCCTGCCGTCTTCGGCGGGGAGCAGTCTTTCGAGCACAACTCGAAATTGTTCTTACATCCCTCCTAGTGACTTGTGTGGCGTCGAAGTTCTTCCAACAAGTCAGAATTCGGATCAAAAGAGAAGGGAAAGTTTTCAGCAAAACACACGCTCCTTTCTTAAAGCATGAAATAATGTTTTACTTGTGATCTGATGCATGGCCCTCAACATCCCCTTCGAGGAGAACCAACGGGGTTTTGCCCGACCGTAACTTGCTCACGTGTGGAGAGGTCGCTCAAAGTCAAAAGGGACCCTCCTGCGAGCAGGGTGCCCTCGGTGCACCCCTCCCGGTTTGGTGCCCCTGGAACGAAGCAATGTGTTTGGGTTTGCAGCTTCTAACATTTATTTATTTATTTCCAAATGTTTGCATCTATGCAAACCCGGACCTATCTATGCTAACCTGGGCTCAGCCTCTGATTTATATATTCACTGTCTTACTTTTTTTGATTTCTTGAAGACTTGCTATTTAAAACCCACCCACGTATTCATTTTCTGACTGTTTAGTAGCTTCAGAATTCAAATTAACGATGTGCAATGTTTTGTCAAATGACCTGTGGGCATGAATGCCAGCAGAAATGTCTGAATAGCTACAATGCAAATGTGTAAATGCTCCCGAAATTCAGCTCTGAAACTCAGCTCCAGAGAGGCTGAGAGTTGCTCCTTGCAATCTGTGGTGAATTTACGTTTGGCATGTTTCATAGGATGGCAGCAATTCTGGTCCAATTGGAGTATTTTTAAACTGGCCAAAGTTTGGTCCTGTGAAGTTTGACTCCACATAAATAACGAATTGATTGACTAGTGATAACTGAAACAGTTTTTTCCTAAAGGTGAGCCTATTTGATTGCATTGTGTATTCCTATTATTAATTCAGTCCAATTGCTAGAGGGTACCCCTAACAATGCTGAGTTTAATTGTTGTACCTCTCCAAAGCGAGCTATTGAATATTACTCCATTTGTGCTAAAGCAAATAACAGGGTTACAAAGAAAATTGCCGGGGGGGAGAGGGAAGGCCTTGAGCTGTAGTCCCTCCCAAAGATGCCAGGTGGATGCTTTAGGAAAACAATGGAACCTCCATACCCCCTGGCACCCCCAGAGCTCGGGTGGGTTGAAAGAATGAATGGAGAAATAAAGAAACACCTTTTGAAGCTGGTGATAGAAACTAAGATGCCATGGGTATGGCTCTTGCAAGAGTAAGGGCCAGACCCAGAGGAGATACTCCATTACCTCCCTTGGAATTGATGTTGGAGTTCCTTACCCTTGTAATTCTCAGCCTAGTGGGGAGGTGGAAATAAGTGGTGTATATTTAAAATAATGTGGCCAGGATACTGTCTGCTCTGTTCTGGCACCTGAAGCTGGGCACTCTCCAGATTAGAAGAGATGGAAAAGCCAACCAGGCATTGCTTTGTAACATTACACATGTTCCTATAGTGCCAAGAGCAAAGTTTAAATATATGTTGAACCCCAGGCTTCTGGAAGGTTGGGGTTTTTGTTGTTGAATTTGGAATATGTCATTTCTCTAAAGTAGAGCATCATAAAATTTTCTGCACTTGGTGAGCAGAGCACCTGTCCTTAGAATCATGGGGATTAGTAAAGTTCTCCTGAACCTTTGATTTTTTTGGGCCATCTTTGGGAGAGGACTGCAGCCTGGAATTTCTTAAGTTTTGAAGGAGTTTGAGGTTGGAAGTTCTTGGTTTATAAGTGCTTTCATTTAAATGCTTCTGCGGGGCTGATAGGCATTATCACCTGTGGTGTGATCTTGGTAATTATGGATAGCAACAGGGCATCATTGTTAGAACTTGGTGCTAAATGAAACTGCTTTGATTAGTTGTAAATCCCTAAGATTTTTCCAGTGTTTTGAGCTGAATTTTCATCTTTATCGGTTTAAGTGCCCACATAGGGGATCAGTAGAGGAAATTGAGTTGAGACTAATAGTTAACAATTTACCGTACATCATGGATTTTCGGTCAAGTGATAAAAGGCTGGCAGGAAATGAGAAATTGATATCTCAACTAAGAGTAAACATGTGTTAACTGTAGCTTTTACAAGATTGTTTGATAAATTATAAATTGGTTCAGGCAGAGCACAATCTGTACTGACATTTTGGTTAGTTTGAAGCTGGTAACACCAACACTTGAAATAAGTTTATACATCTGGCAGATCTGTGGCCGATGTAAATTGTCATAGTGTTAATGATGTTAATTGGGTTCCAGCATTTTATGCTGATGGAAGTCTGCCTTAGTGTCTGTAATAAACAGTGGGTTTTATTCTTGGAATATGAATCTGAGAAGCAACTGGAATTAACTTTGAAGGTAACTAGATTTTTATTCAGGAGGATTTTATGCAAATAGATTTTTTTTCAAGCTTAGTTGGTAGTTTGGTTTGAGATGAAACATGCAAGTTACCTTGTTGCTTTTTGAGAGATGTTAGAAGAGAGAGATGGTAGAAGTTTTGGGAGAGATGGTAGAAGTTTTGGGCCTAAATCATGTCCTCATTCTGCAAAAGCTTTTGTAAATGCTTCACTTTGGACGTTATTTCCCGGATACCAGTAACACTGCTCACATGTCAGAGTCAGGGTGTGCAGCCTTGGATGCTGAAAAGTGTGTAAGAATGTTTGTGCAGTGCTTTAAAGATCTCCTGAAAGAATCTTAAAAAGTGCTTCTAAAGCTTAGCAGTAGAGGATCTGCCCAGCAGCACAGTCTGTGTTTGCTGGGGTGAAGCCAGACAAGCACAGCAGCCTGGCTGCACTGCATTTCCTAAATTGATGCTAGAGTTAGACATAATCGTGTTACTTTCTGTTGCAGACCCGTGTTTGTACATTCCCCGTTTTGCACACATGCTGGAGTTTGGGGATAAGAACCACGAGGTGTCCATGACAGCTCTGAGGCTGCTGCAGAGGATGAAGCGGGACTGGATGCACACCGGCCGCCGGCCCTCGGGGCTCTGTGGAGCAGGTATGTCACAGCCTGGCTGTGTCCCTTCCCTCCTCTCCAGCTGGAATGGGAGAGCCTGGAATGAATGAGGACTCCCCCTTTTCTTTGGTGATCTCCATATTCTAGGGGTTTTGTTCTGTCAGGCATCTGCAGATTATATAGGTCTTCATCGAAATAGTTTCTGAAACTATAACTTCATTTTTGCCCTTGCTCCTATATACTTGCTCAGCCCTTTGTAGCTTACAGTTTGAATTTTTTTTTAAGCTCCTTTCTGCTGCTTTTCTTGCCCCCACTCTGCAGGCTCTAGCTGCTAAAAGGTTTTTTTGTCAGCTAAAATGACACCATTAGTGCAAGCACTTTGATTTGTGTCTTTACACAGTCTTATGCAAGAAGTGCCCTCTTTGACCTGTTTTGTGAAATTATTTTTCTCTCTTTCTTCATCTTTTTCCAAGATCCATTGCTGTCATGATGCTTGCATAAAACCTATGGGTTTGGGAGGCCAGGTTAAAAGATAGTAGCCAGTGGAGTCAGAGTAACAAAGCGTGTAGGTAGTCACAGAGTTCATGTATGTGCTTTATTTTATTTCAAAGATCTTACATGTCTATGCATAAATGACAAGTAATGCTCAAACCTTTGAGAACCCAGGACTATGCAATTTTTTTGACCTTTCTATCCCCATTTTGTTAATAGTACTTGATTGTTGCACATTGCTAAAAATTTGAGAGAGCAGTCTGCTCTTTGATGTGCTACATGGGCCGTATCCACACGAGCAAGTAATTTAATTCAACAGACACGGATCAATAGATGGAAGCAGGTGGTGCTGAGCCCCCTCCATCCATCCATGCAATATGCAGCTCACGTGTTGGACTGTGGACTGGGTTTAGTTTGGTTCCCTGGCTTAAAAGTCTGTGCCACACATAGCTTGAACAACCAGTTGTTAGTTCAGCCCTGATGTTCCCGTTAGGAGCACTTTAAACACATGCCAGAAGTGGAGCTCTGGTTTAGTTTCCTCTATAAAAAAGCACTTTTTTTATGGTTAAAATTGCTCTGTGCAGTGAGCTACTGCATGATGAGTGGGGGTGGTGCTACAAAACAGAGCTGGTGTTCTGAATCGACACCCCATGTAAATGCAGCTGGTTATCTGGTTGTGTAGAGGGTTTTGGAGGAGAGCACTTGGGCACCAGCGAGACAGGGATAGTGGTGGCAGCACTGAGAAGGCCATCCTAGGTACATTCAGAGTTTCTCTGGAGATCTTTTTATTTGGGACAGGATTGAGTGAGTTCTGCTAAAAAGATGGTAACTGAAAATAAGTGCTCATTGAAATGTTCTTGTGCTGTAGATAACCATGGTTTCCCAAATGTTAGAGCACAGAATTTTTTCAGGGTGCAATTTGCACTCGGCTTAGTGGGTAGAAAGCAAAGTTTGTGCAGTCAAGTCCATCACCAGTATTGAGGGACACAGCTGAGCATAAGCATTTACAGCTCTTTAGCTGAAGGCAGAAATAAAGTGAGGGTAGAGTTACCTGACAGTTTTCTGCTTTTCTTCAGGAAATTTCCCTCTTTTTGGTATTAACTTTCCCTGCTTGTTCTCTAGCTCTGCTAGTGGCAGCAAGAATGCATGATTTCCGACGGACTGTTAAAGAGGTCATCAGGGTGGTGAAGGTTTGTGAGTCTACATTAAGGAAAAGGTCAGTGCAGTCTTACTGCTTTTATCTTTCATTTACAGTACTGAACAGTGATATAGTCTAAAATAAATGTACATTGGAGAAAAGCAGGTTATTTTCATAAATGTCATGAAGCAAATAAGTATATGTTTTGGCTGGTCATTTTAAAGTAGTAACACCTTGCCTCTTATGTAAGGCCTCAAATGCTTAGCAAAGGTGGTAAGGAGCACTGTGCCTGTTTAACAGGTAAAGACTTGAAGGCAAAATAATGCTCTGTCAGTAATATTAACAGTATTGTCATGTCCTCAGAAAAAAATAATTTATTGATTTTCAGAGCTGACTGTCTGCTTTCAGATTTTTTTTTTCATTAATCCAGAAGTCAAGTGATGAAAAGTCTTGTCTTTATGCTGTTATTGAACAGAACTTTTCAAAATATTTTGCCGAAATGTTCATTTTTGGTAGTGTTGCACTGCTAATAAAGAGAAGACAGCACAATGAATCTAGTGAGAAGTTCAGCGAATGATCACCTGAAAGTGGGAATATTCCAAGTACCTTTTATGTGGTTATTTTTTTAAAGATCAAGTATTATTTTCCATAGTTTAATGATGTAAGCAGATACCCAGTTTCTGTCATTTTACTTTTCAAAAGTTGTAACATACTCTTTCCCCATAGGTTGAGTTAAAAACGCCCTAACTGAAATACCATGATTTCTGTTGCCCACAGCTGGAAATTTTTCTATCACCAATATATTCTGATGTTTGTTCCTCCAAGGTCTGTCTTCAGAAAACTTCCTTAGTGTCTCTTTTCACCTTGCTGGAATCAGCTTAAGCACATCCAACTGAACCTAATACTTGTTAAAAATATTCTCTTATCAATTGTGGAAAATGTTTTTGGCCCAGATCTTCATTGGTGGAATGATGCTATTTTCCAACAATGCATGGGTGCTATAGGGATAAATTTAAAGTGTTTTAAGTGCTTCAAGGTACTACAACTGTAATGATGGAGGAGTACCAATGCCACTTTTTTTCCTCTGGCCAAAAGGTCACGTGTTTTAGCTGTGCATTTTTTTATGATTAATGAGTTATGCACCACAATCTACTCCAAGATGCTTCGGTTGAATAGCTAAAGAGTTTGTACTTACTAAGAAAATAAGCATAATAAATTAGAATTGGAAGGAAAATTAATTTCAGCAATTGTTTCAAGCGAGAAAATCTTACTTCAAAATTCATGCTTTGAAATGTTTACTCAAGTCACACACATCAACTAAAATGACAGCCTTATTTACTTTGACAGGGTAAACGTGACAGCTGAATTATTTTCAGGCAGCTATAATTACAACTATTTATCACGAATCTATAAATTTGATTGATGTTTTTCAAATAAGAGCACGTTATATAGTATTTAACGAAGGCAAATAAAAAAAATACCTTTGAATAACTCTTTCTGCACTCCAGTTTTTTTCCTGTTCTTTCAAGAATTCCTTTCAAAATGCCATCAAATAGAAGTTGTCTAAATGAATAAGAACTTATTTCACATTCTTAAAAATTCCTTTGCTTCTCAGTTTGATGTGCAGTTTTATTTCCTTTTAATTATAGTTACTCTGGTTGGTAAAGAGTAGCTGCTGCTATGTTTTATAAAGGTGTTGGATGCTGTGCTCTCTGCTGATGTCTTTACCCTGACAGCTGTGGAGGTGAAACCCAACCTGAGTCCAGATAATGCTGACATTTCCAGCCTGCAGGTTCTGCTGTGTGGTTTGATTTAGCTCCCAGTTGGCTTCCTGGGGAGGCACAGACCACTGGAAACTGGGTTTGCTTTTGGTGCCTCTGGCAGAGATCTGCAAGGGAAGGTCCCACACCACGTGTGTCTGCCTGGGGGGAACAGGAATGTGGGGATGAGGATGCAGGAACGATGCTCTTTAAGAAATCCAGATTGGGAATTCCTTGGAATGTTTGGGGAAGGACCTCAGCAAGGGGTGGCAGCCCTTCCCTGAGAAGGAAAGGCCTTTCTGGTCCTGGCAGTGCAGCTGGTGGGACTGGATTTGTTCATCCTGTTGTCCATCACCTGGGGAGCACCAAGCCTGTGTCCTCTTCCACTGCTCTGAGCTCTTAGCAGGGGAATCACAAAAATGTGAACTATCTCCAGGTCATAAAAATTCACAACCTGGTCATCAGGGGAATCTGTTTTGGAAGGAAAAAGTGACAAAGCATGGCCCGTGTGTGCTGTCACTCATCTTCCAGTCAAGAGTTCTTAATTTGGGCATCAGTTTGGTTAGAAAGCAGTGCTGTTTTTAATGTGAGTGAATTGGAAGAAAAAACTTTGTAGTCACTTTGCAGGGCCTTCTAGCTTTATGTTTTGAAGCACACAATTAAAATGTAAAGCTTGTTGCTGTTGTTGAAAGCGAACTTATTAAATATTAATAAATGCACTGATAATTCTATCTCATTTCCAGTCTAATTGAAATTATATTAACTTATATATCACTTTATATATTCAAAGTACTGTACAAATATTAGCTAATTAGTCAAATTGTTATTTTCTATGTAATCATCCGTGGAGGTAGCAGAAATTAACTTTTAATAAACCCAGTCCTTTTATTTAGTTCAGTCCTCACATTTGTGCCTGTGTTCAATGCACCTGTCTTCACCACTGTCTTTTTAACCTTTAAATACTCTACCCCTTCATCTTTTATTCACCTCTTGCATGCTTTCTCTGAATTCTACATTTTGTGTTACCATCTTCAGTAAGAATAATTCTTGTGATACTTGTCCATTGTGCATTATCTAATACTGTGCAGCCCTTACGCCTGTTTGAAGATCTTAGGCACTTCTCCATAGAAATTAAAAAAAAAAAAAAATCAGCATATCTTTCTTAACATTTGCGTTTTGGTGCTTTGACTTCCTCACTTTATCTTTAAATTGAACTGCTTTTTGCATAAAAAATACTCCTTTTCAGTTCCATAAAGTACTATCTGCTAAAATACTTATTTGTGATGAAGCTCAGAAGCAGTAAAGCTTCATTTAGAAGAAATTGGAATGAAAGGCTGGAATGGGTTTAAATAGCTCATTTTTGAGGTGAATATTTTTTTCTCACAACTTCATAACCTCATACTGTTTTGGGAATTAAGACAAGACTTATTACCAAGGAGCTTCTTTTGCCAGTTGTAGATGCTGCAGGGACTTTCATAAACGGGGTCCTTTGCTTATGTCCTGGGGACCCTGTTTCCACTCCTTCAATGGCTGAGGTGGTAATTTTCTGGGAAAATTAAAGATTTATGCGTAGAGATAGATGTCCTGAATGTACTGCCTGCAGCTTTTCTTTTCTTTTTTTTTTTTTTTTTTTTTTAATTTCTGAAATATCTGTCTGGCATAAACCTCGTGTCCGAGCTCCCGGTGCTGTCTCAAGCTGGACCAATGCCTGTGAGAGCAGGCAGAGAGGAGCTGGTCTCTGCAAGAGTCTGGAGTCAGGATGAGGAGGGAAGGTACAGGGACATGGGTGGCTGTGAGATTATTGTTATTTAAAACACCAAAGGCCTGTTGAGGCCGGGACTGAAGGGGAAGGTGTGGGGCAGTCAGTGTTGGGCTGTGCTGAAAGGCTGTGGAGGGTACCCAGTGAATCAGTGAGTGCTGCACACCTGAGGTGTTTGGGCATGGAGGGGCTGGGGGTGCTCAGAATGTCAGAGTCATGTGAGGGCTCTTGCCTGAAGTGTGATGTGGAGAGAAGCTTTTGGAACACCGGGAAATTTATTTCATGTAAAGGACCTTGTGGTGGTGTCTGCTCTGATCTCAGGTCAGCAACCAAGCAGCTCCTTTGCTGGCTGCTGCTGCCATAAGCTAAATTGAGAAATATCTCATGTCTCCAGTTAAATCAGTTCAAGTGGCTTACAGATGATTTCTAGAAACCTTTCTAGTTTGGTGAGTAAAATACAACTTGATCCTCGTGGGCTGATACTGCGTACCTTTGTAAGTTGGATTGTCTGGTTTAATAAGAAAAGGTTTTATTTCTGAAGAATCCAATTTCACAGACAATGTTCCTTTTTATAAGTCCAGCTTCTATACAGTTAGCAAGTTAATACATTAATTGGATTCCTAATATATTTTAGTACATCATACTTAAAAATAAAATTTCCAGATTACTTGATGACTCTTATTTTTGAAACAATCAGTAACTTATTCACACTAACTCAGGCTTAGCTCTTATAAATAAGTTTTCCTATGTTTGACTTTTCTCATCTGAGTGGCTGGTAAGAAATTAAACAGCTCTATTTTTCTTTTCCAGGAGATCATAGAGTGCTTTTGACAGACCACAGCAGAGGAACCATGCTAATGAAGCAGAATTTTTAGGAATGCTAACACATTTTGTTTCATTAGCATGGCGTGAGCGTTTGAATCAGGGGGGAGAAAGAAGAATTTTCAGGTGTTTTAGACTGACAGAGTTCGGGGATGGCCAGGGATGTGCTGGTGGGATTATCCAGGGGCTGACAGTGGGCCACAAGTGTTAATGCAAGTTAACTCTGTGTGTGAGCATTTGTAGAATCGGGGCTTTAAAATTTATGCTGACAAATTTGTGGCAGTTTTAAATCTCTGCATTGGTGTGAGCAAGTAACAGTTACTGATTCTAAAGGGTGCTTTATTTAGTACAATCTCTAGAGATACCTGTTCTTAATACTTAGAGAAACATCAAACAGTTGCCAGCAGATGAGCCCCATAAATTATCAGTCACCTATTAATTGGAAGTAAATGACTTTGTGTGTATGCTCTTAGCTCATTGTAAAAAGAGGTGATGTGTAATAATGTTGGAAGTTGTGGAAAGGTGAGTATTTCTCTTTTAACAGTTGCATTTGGCTGGGAACAGACAGACTAATTTAGCACAGCTTGGGTGATAAGTTGTAAGTTGTAAAACCACAGCAACTGGATCTCCTCTGATTTTGTCCTTACCTTTAGTAATGAGATACACATTCACAGAGGCTTAAAACTACCTTTAATATTACTGCAAATACATGTATAATTATATATATGTACAATGTTTACATATCAGGAGATTACTCTTCTATTTATTTACTTACTGTGGCTACTGGAAAACTTCTGTTGTGCCATGTAGGAAGCATTTAATAACTATTTTAGATATGTGTTCTATATTAAGTATCACTTTTAGGCTATGTGTTTCCATACTTCCATAAATAGTTCATGTCTAAACATTGTATGGCTTGGAAAAAAATGAGGAGAGGATGATGCAATAGGTTGTTATATTTGTAGTTATAGAAATAGTGATGATTTGAACACCAGTGTGAATTCTGAGCTTCTCTGCTGTGAGTGCTCAGGCTTGGAGTGGCAGGAAGCACTGATGAGGGTTCAATTAAAACAGTGGGGATGTTCTGCCGTATTCTGGTTCTTCACTAAGAGTACACAAAAGTAAATCCCTTACTTTTCCAGAGTTTGGAATTGTCTGAGGTGTCAAATCAGCTGAGGCATTGCTAGAATATTTGTAGTTGATACGACAGTTGAGATTATGTAGATATCATGTAAGTTATTACTTAGGGTTTTAATTATATTGTTCATTTGGGAAAACTCAGGGGAGTTTAATTACTAGCACCAGTTTATCTTGCAGTAAAGATTCTTTTTCATGTATTTCTGCTAACAGTGTGGCATATTCAACTTGCTATTTTTCTAATCCATTGACAAAATACTTTAAGTACTTTAAAAGGACCTCTCACAACAGGTAACTTAAATGCTGATGGCTCAGGCTAAACCCCACATTCCCTCTTTCAAAAAACAGCTGTCTCTGAAGTTGTAATTTGTTTGTCCTTCTGTATGGAGACCCCTCTGCTCATGCTGCCTGCTTTCTAGAGCCCGGTGCTGAGTGTGTATAGGTAGAAGGACACTGTGGCTGTTCCTGAATGGTCTCTGCTTAGAAGTCCCTCTTGAGCTTTGAACTTGGGCTCCTGAAGCATTTTTTGTGAGTTGGGCTCCAGAAGTCCTTGTTCTTTTGTGTGCTTTGTTGCACCCCACCGCTGAAGAATCTCAATTAAACATTAAAACCAAGCCCTTAGCTGCATACACGAGTCTGCTCTTTCCATCACTGTAGGCTGGATTCAGGAGTCTCCACTGGAGGGTATCCCTGGAACAAAACAAAGTAAAAAGGACATTGCATGTAACTTCAAAATGATTGACCCATTTTCCCTTATTGGGAGTTAAATTAAGTGTGAACAGAATCGGTTTACTGGTTTGTGCACAAAAGTGCTTTATCAGAAGCAGAGGTGTGGTTTTGTCTGTAAATGGGTGAAACAATAACTGTGGAAACTTTTCTTTGTAAAAAAGGGTTGGGGTTAGAGGCAGATGACACCAGGCTCTGGAAAAACTTTTCTCCCAAAGGAATTTTCTTGAAAGAGTTTGCTGTGAGAAACTGTAAGAGGCTGATTTATACTGGAAGTTGAATCTTAGCCTGAGCTTTAGTGGTTGCCTCTGCTTTCGCTATAAATAGAAAATCATTGTCTGCCAAATTTCAATTTTTAGAGTCTTTCTGAATTGGTGCCAAGGAAATAATATTTTAATTTGTATATCTGTTTATTTTCCCTCTGTCTGTGCATAACTTAAAGAGGCAACTCTTATTAGATTTTTTTAGGTTAACAAAAGTGAAAAATTAACTTGGATAGCATTTTTATGTGGGCCTTAAAAAATAGCCTGTAGCTGTTTTTTTTTAATGAAGCCACTCCCTTGCCCCTGAAATTATTGTGTTTATAATTAAGGTTGTGTCAGTTTTTCTTAACTGCCAAACTAATGCTGCTTTGTTTCATGTGGTGCAGACTGCTGCAGCATCAGTTTGTTGCCTTGGTGGCATGTGTCCAAACAGTGGATAAAATTAAAGAAATGTTTAAAAATATGTAGACAGGATATCAGCCAATGTAAAATGTTGAGGCAGGCGAATGGTTGGCAAACGCAGGTATTTATTTATATCAAGTTACAGGAGAAAATGTTGAGTGTGCAGCTCGCTCTCCCACGGAGATGATTTTCAAGCTGGGATCCTGACTGTCAGGGATGGTTCCTCATTTTGGGAGAAGGGTTAGAGCCTTGGGGCAAGACTTGAGAGAAGTGAAAAAATGGCATGCTGCTCTAAATTTGCCTCACCACCAGGCTGTGCTTAAAGTGTGATGCTGGCAGCCCTGGCCAGGGTGGTCAGCCCTGCCCCCTTGGCTTGGGTGAGGGCTGAGGAGAGCAGGGCACAGCTCTGGGTGCTGGTGGCCTGGTGAGGTGGCTGACCAATGCTGTGCTGTGGGTTTGAGCCCCTTGGCAGTGAGCACGATGTAGTTCTGCCCTGTCCTAGTGCAGGCACACTGCAGGTGTTGGGAGAGACCCATCCTGCCATTCTGGCTTGGGGTGGAAGCTGGTGCTTGGGCTGGAGCTTGTGCTGCAGCTCCAGCCCGTTGGCTCAGCCCAGGGCTGATATCTGATGGGTGCAGAGTATGTGACAGTGACGTGACTCAGGTGACACTGTGGGCAGGAGAGGGACAGACAGAGCCTGGGGTGTCTGCAGGGCTTAGGTGCTGACACCCAGGCATGGTCATCCTGTTCCCAGCCTGGCTTCATGGGTTTTGCTCCTGGTGTTTTCCTGTGTGCTTGGCATACACAGAGGTGGTGCTGCCTTGGTGGGGCTCTGGCAGCTCATCTCAGAGCAAGACTTGGATAAACAAAGTGTGTGTCTTTGCCAAAGTGCACCTTGGCTTTTAACACTGGGAGGAGAGTAATATTTTTACAAGGTGAGGCTGGCTGGGAGGAAGAGTCTTGCTGAAGTGGGGCTGCCTGTGAGTACATGATTCATTCGTGGAGAGATGGATGGCTGTTCTTTAATGATTGTGCTTGAGAAAATCCATGCTCCTCAAATGATACATGGGTTTGGCACTAAGTGAATCCTGCATTAAAATAATAATAATAACAGTGCCCTAGCCAGGTTTTCCCTCTAGCCTGATAGATGTGGCTCCCACCTGGAAGGTGGGTAATGCATGCTGGAAGCCCTTTAACGCCAAGAAAGATTTCTAGTCTTTTAATTAAAAGCTGGGTGCTGCTGCTGCCAACAGCATCCTCCTCTCCTTTCCAATTTGATCTGAAAGAGAGGAGGAGGGAGCTGGTCTCTGGTACTCTGAGGGAAGAGTTTGGGCTGTCAGTCACTCTTAAGTACATGGCTAATTTGGGACTTTGTGGAGATGCTTGAATTCCAAAAGCAAGTCCAGTTTTTGGAGGCTTTCTTCTCTTCAGGAGCACTAATTCCAGCTGGCTTCGTGTGCTGCTTGCTGTTGGAGTCACACAGAGGTGCCTGGCTCTCTCTGTGCATTTTGTGACATGAGATGCTGCGTGTGGCCTCTGGCCCCTGCTCCAGGGGTGGGATGTCTCTGGGCAAAGTGTCCTGCAGTTGCCTACACCCCTCCCAATGGGCTGTCTTATCCTGCTCCTCAGTTTATAAAGGATGAAACACAGAGACTGATGAGGATATAGCAGGAGAATGTGGCCCTGTGCTCTTGGCTTTGACCCTGGTGTTGGCTAGAAACTGAATTTCTGTCCTAGAGAAAATTCCTTCTTCAGAAAGAGTTTTGTTGCAACCAGAGGTAGAGGAGAAAACTAAGGGGAAAATCACAACTGTTTTTTCGGGGGGGAGAGAAATGCAGAAAGGTCCTGTGCTGAGAGCACTGAATCACCATTTTTAGTTCCCTAGGTTTACAGATGGAAGCTGTTGTCAGCTCTGCTTCCTCTGAAAGATGGGAATATTCCAGGGAAGCAGCTGCAGACCCAGCATTGCCATTTTCCCATGGAAAATGTTGATATTATTAAAAGGGCACTTTCTGTCAGAGAAGCATTCTGCCAGACGTTTCCTGACCTGGCTTTGTACTTAACCTTTTGTCTCATTTTCTCCATCTGTGAAATGGATGTGCTTATTCTCAGCCACCTGTATAAAGTGCTGGTATTTGTGGATTAAGTTATGACCACGTGGTCTTATTTAAGATTGAATTCCTCTGAAAGACTCATCTGCTTTCATGGCAATCCCCCATGGAGCCAGTCCTGTCTCTCACATAGGTAGGAACTTCTAAAATGCAAACATTAAACAAATCTAAAGTTTATTATTGTCAAATTATGTTCATCCATCTATTTCATCCGTGTGATGTGCAAATGATCAATTTATTTTACCACGGCTTCTGTGTGTCCTGGGAAGATTATTTCTTGTCCCTCTTCCAGCCTGCTGAAGAGACGTTACTTTAACATTTGCTTTGTGTAAATTAATCACACTGACATATCAGGAAGATTTTTGAACAAATTCCTAAGCTAGGATGATAGATATTTTATTTGGTGACTCTGCTTTGTTGTTGCTGTTGATAACAAAAGCAACGAGAGGGGAGGAACGAGTTGTGTTTCTTGTCTTAGTTTTGTCTGTACTTAATGGACCGTAGGGGGCTGCAGTGTTTCTGTTCAGTCTTTGTTCATCAAGAAAAAAAGTGTCTTACATACTCTAATAAATCAAAAGCTAATTTGGGATATGAAAAGATACTTTCTTTGCAGCAGATGAAACAATTAGTAGCACTTCAGTTTTAATATAGTCTGTGTTTGAGCCAAAGTTGCTAAGGATGACATGTTTATTCCACAGATTGGCAGCTTGCAAATTTTGTTACTTTCAAAGGAGTTATTAGAGATGTTTTGGTCATGTGCTGTGTGGTTTGGTAGGTTGACAGAGTTTCAAGATACACCAACCAGTCAGCTAACCATAGATGAGTTTATGAAGATTGACTTGGAAGAGGAATGTGATCCGCCTTCGTTTACAGCTGGTCAAAAAAAATTGAAGATACAGCAGGTAAATTCTGAATTTGATGGTCTTTGTGCTTCTTTCCTCTCTCCTGTCTCTGTGCATTCCCTTTTGAATTTAGTTAATGCTAAATCCTAACTGACCAGCCCTTGGTAAGATTTAGTACATTTATGTTGAAGTTCTTGAGAGAGGGATGAACATTAATTAGTTGCATATGATACCCATTAACTAATGATACTTTTTGGTTTATTGGCAAAGGGATAGTGTCCCAATTAAAAATGTCACAGGATCAGAAACCATGCACTGCATTTAAGGTGGTTGGGAGAAGAGCCATTGCAAAGAACTTTTTAAAAATAAATATGAAAACAATAACCCATTTACTTTAATGAGACTGATGGTGGTTTTGTATGGTACAACACCTACTTCCACAGAGATTATATCTCATGTGGAAAATGTACAAATCATGAGCTGGTAGCAGAGGAGATTTTACTGCTGCCATGGTCAATTCTTACATTATTGGTTTGTAAGGGTTTTTGCTTGTTCTGTGCTATCATTTAAAGGTCTGTAGGGGTATTAGTGATGTTCTCAAGGACCAGCCAGGTGCTGGAGGTCAGAGCTTCACTCTGCCATCACCAGTGTGCTCTGTCTGGTGTGGGCACTGCAGTCTCAGCACTGTCCTTGCACTGCTCACACCTACAGGCACACTCACAGAGTCTAATTGCTGGAGAATGAGGCCTTTTATTTACAGCTTGCCAGAGTGGAGGCTCCTTTTGAGGGATAGAGATAGGGGAGATAACATTTAAAATGGGTCAGTTTTGAGACCTGTCTGTCATGCCTATTTGACATTACAAAGTAATTTCAGTGGTGATTCAAAACCTGCTTGTGCTTTTGAAATACCCTGCCATTCTCTGTCTCTATGTACAGCTCACAAACAGTTTAAAATTGTGCATTTTTTTTTAAAGTAATTTCATGTTTGTTTTGTTTATTGTCATTTCAGCTTGAAAAGGCATTATCAAAAAAGCTGGAGGATTTTGAAGGTATACGTTGTGTTTAGTGTAACATATCGCTCATTTCTTCAATATTACATCAATGATTGCTGAGTTTTATTTTTATTTCAACACCACAGGAGAAATATCGAGCTACCAAGATGAAATAGAGAGTGAATTAGAAAACAGTAGACCGAAAGCAAAAGGCGTATTTGCAAATTTCACTAAAGATGGTAAGTCTATAAAGTCTTATGACTCCTTAAATAGTATTGAGCTCAGCTCTGGCATTCTGAAGTGTATGGACATTATGGTGATAAATGTGATCATATATGTGCTTGCCTAGTACAGGATCTCTTGTGTTGGAGTTCTCTCTGCCAAATAGGTGGTTCGTAGATCAGTCTTCAAAACAACCACATTGTTCATTGCAGGAATAGTTCATTAATGATTTCAGTTGTTTTTCTTTCCTGGTGCAGTATAAGCTTGGCACTGGCACCTGAGAATGTTTCTTTTTATCACTGAAAGTGCAGTGGACCAGTATCTAGACCCTTCTGTCGCCAAATTCCCCAGTTGACTTCCCATATGGAAGGGCTTTGTGCAGGTTGAACTGGCTATTTTTAATTTGCAATTATACCAGGAAATAGCTGACTTCTCTCACAAAGCCCTTTTACCTAATATAAGATGATGCTTCTATTTTAAATTGTGATTGTAGTCACAAAAATACATTTTAATAGTCAAGGTAATGAATTTGAAGAGCATCTGGAAACTCCATGTATTCATACATTGAACTAAAATATTGTGTATTTCTTTTACAGTTTTCCTCTAAAGATTTTTATTCTTTAAGTGAGCGCCTCTATTTATTTAGTTTCTGTAACAGATGGTATGCAATGATCTGTTGGTTTTTTTCCCCTTACAGATTCTATAGAAGATAATGCCTCTAGCATACTTGGAGAGGAGGAGGCAGAAGATGAGGAACTGGAAGCAGCTGCTAATCATTTGAACAAGGACTTTTATGATGAACTTCATGAGAAGGATAGAGTTAAAAGAAATGAAGATGGGGAATGCAGAAATGGAAATGAAACTCTTGTAAGACCCCCTGCACTGGAATCCTTGCTTGGCCCACTGCCCACTGCTGCTAGTCTTGGCATAACAGAGTCCATCAGAGAGTGCATATCCACGAAGGACCAAGAGCCTGGTGAGTAGGAGTTCAGCTCGGAGCAGAAACTGGACACAGGCAGCCAGCTGAGGGTTTGTTGAGTCATTGCCATGTATCTTCTTGGTTACTGTGGTAGAAATTCTGTGAATCACTGAGACGTTGGGGTACAGGAGCTGCGAGGCTGGATGGGACCAGTGGCCTTGGTTGTTGATGTGGTTGTTGACATCTGCTCTTCTGGAAGCTGCAGGAAAATCTGGGGTGCCTAATTATTTTCTGAAGCCTGAGAATGTGTATCTTTTGGTTAAGCTGATAGTTGATTTGCAGTCATATGATAGCTGATGGGCATATTTCAAGCCATGCGCTCTCAATTAGGAAATTGGAGGAAGCAGATTCCTGTAAATATGACTGGAAATTAAAACCCAAGTATGAGACTCTTAGATGAAGGCAGACTTTCTCAGGAGACATTTTACTGGAGTCAAACATGCAGTCTGTCTCTGATTGAGAATCTTTGTAAATGACAAACATTTCAAATCTTTGCGAGAGGAAATAATTGGTGTTATGCTTTTCTTTTCATATGAACTTAAGCGTGTGCTGTGCTGGTTTTGCTCCATTTTTCTGAAAACCCACAGATCTATTTGCATCATACAGCTCTGTATAGCACAATGGGAGTAGGACTGATCAACTAAAGCAGCCAGTTTTGCCAGAGCCAGTATTGCAAACAGTCATCCAGGCAGGTTTGTTTGCTTTTTCATACATGTGTTTGAACATGGAGACAGCAATTTTTTTAAATTCCTTTTGCATCTTAATGACTCTGAAAACAACATATCTAAGGGGCATTTTATTCTTTATCACAGTTAATTTTTCCATCATAAGACACACCCATCTGAATCTGTTTTGTCAGCTTACTTGGAGGTCTGTGTAGCAGAACATTTTGTTATCCAAACTGTTGTGATGCTGATTTCTTGTTCAGCAGTAGATGAACTGAACGCATTCAGATTCTTATTATGTTAGTGTTCAGTCTCCAGAAACATAGCAGGGTGATTGCACGTTTTTATTTTGTACAAACAAATTCACATAGAGACAGTTGAATGGTTTTGGTTTTGTTTTAATTACGATTAAGAAAACGGATGGCTCATGGCTTGTGTTTCTCCTGGAAATCAGCGGTTCGTGTCGCAGAGAGGTCAGTCATGGCTAGAAGCTGTTGTTGTCTGGTTGGCCAGTGACCTGTAAAAAGGAGCTCCCAGTGATGGACATTTCTCAGCTGGCTTTGCTATTGACCATTTTAATGGGCAGGCTGGGGACTGAGTGTATAAATGAAGCTGAGCTGGTGTAGCCAGGGAGGTTCCTCTGAGTTGGGCTTCAGGCAGGTGGGCAGGAGAGTGCAGGGCTGCTCATGCCATGGCTTGTCTGCCTTTGCTGTTTGTCTTCTTGCAGAAGTGGAGGATGTGCCAAATGAACTGAATTTCGAAACCAAGCAGGTTTCAGTATGTTCACTCTCTTCTGCATCTGAGAAATCATTGCAGGTGTCTGAACAAGTACTTATTTTCTTAACATGTTGTAGAGCACATATGCAAAATTACTGTTTTGGTATTATTTTGATTATAGATCCTGCTCCAATCTTTGTTGGATTTGGAGGTTTTCTTTGGGTGGTGAGGAAGGTGTTTGAGGGGATTTTAAGTGGGTTTCTTTGTTGTTTTGTCTTGTTTCATTTTTGTGACTCTCCTAATTTATTTTAACAGTTTAGAAGTTTTGTGTTGAGTCTGATTCACTTTGGTTATGCCTGTACTGCAGGGTAGTCAATCTGGGTGCAGTTCCCAGCCTCCAGGCCCTTGCCATGTAGAGCCTGTGTGATGTGGGTGCATCCCAGTGATGTGTGCATCATCCCCCTGAGGACCTGGTTTCCTTTGGGAAGTCAGCTGTGCTCAGGAGCACAGATGTGTTTTGGGTGAGTGGAAGCCAGGTCTAGCAGACAGGTTGGGAAGTATACCTGGCTTGCAGCTGGCATGTTATTATGCAGAATAAAGAAAACCTCTTGTTAAGGTGCCTCACTTTGGTTACCTTTGTGTCGTGGCTCTGAACCTGATGAAAACCATTGTAGATGATTCTGGCACCTCAGGCAATGTTGTTGAGTTCTGCCTCATAGCTCTGGGAAGTCTGGGAAGGTAGTATTTTCTTTTGCCAGACAAACTGGTACAGTTGTAAAACTTAGACATTTTCCAGGTTTGTGGGCCCTTCTTCAGGGCTGAAAAAGAAATGACAGTTTTCAAAACTAAATGCAGGATGAGAGCAGTTGTTCAGAGTTTAATTTGAGATAGCACAATTATAGATTGTCTTGAAACAAAAGTAGTTGTTAAATATGGAGGGAGGAGGAAAAATTCACAAAATTTCCTGCATTTATCCTGTTTATTTGAATTTGGTTTAGTGCAATTTATATTATGAATCTCAGCTGGCCATGTCTTTGCTGTGGTAGTTCATGTCCCAAGGTCTAAGTCCACTGAGGAGGGAGAATGCTCTTGTAACACTGAACTCTGCAGGTGATGTTTTGGTCCTTCTCCACTGCTGTATAAGTCATAAATCATAAATAAATTTCCTTCCCTCAGCCCTCTCCATCCCTGAGTCATCTCTCACTGTGTGGGTCAAGCTGGGCTGGAGACCTTGTGGAGCTGATTCTGTATCTCCTGCTGGGCTCCCCGTGGTGCTGGATGGGTGTATCATGTCCAGCCAGGTCAGCAGCTGGAAGCAGCGTGCCTGGTGCTGCATGGTGAGGATACCCAGCAAACTCCTGTGGTGATGTGCTGCAGACAGGGCAGGTGGCTCCTAAACAGGAGCTCAGCACACAGGTGCAGTATGTGCAATGCTTGGCCTCCTTAAGTGCAGGGTATCTCTCCTCCTCTCTGAAATGATCTCCCTTCCTCAAAAAACCTCTGCTGCAGGTACCTTCTACAAAGTCTTTTCATTTGGCTTTGGCATGTGGTAATTCAGTTTATAATTGCCTACATCAGCTGCTTTGGGAAATCTTCCACCTTTGTGCAACAGTGGCAGCAGTAGCAGCAGCAGGTTTCTCACAAACTGCTTATGCAGATAAGACTTAGGTGCAGAGCCGAAATATTAAGAAAATGTAAGTGTATTTTTGCTCCACTTACAATTGGTATTTGAGCAGTGTGAGCTTGTCTGTATGAATGTTTTATGAAAAGCACAGTATTTTAACAAATTTGCATTACAAAGACAGCATGTAAGGTACCGGGTTAATGAGTCTGAGGCAGTAAAGTGCTTAGAATAAACACTACATTTGACTGTTTTTTTCCTACAAAGTGTATTAATTTGCAGAGATTTTAAGCTGAAAACTGTTTTGAGTCTTTGTAAACTATTTCTCTCTTATTCTTCATGATCAAAGTGCTTTATGGTGAGATCTCAGTTTCAGAGATGGAGACTGGGTACATCAGTCTGTCCATTTTCCTGGCCATGCAGCATCCCAGCCTCCTCTCCACACTCTATGTGCTTTTTCTGATTCTCAGTTCCTCAAAAAAAGGGCACCATTTCTTTTAGGAGACTATCACAGTCAAATGTCATGGAGTTCATTCTCAAGAAATAACATCCTTTAGTGTGAAATTTCTCTCTGCAATTTATTTTAATGTCCCTTTTTATACCATTTCAAATATTTTATCATCTTCCTTGGTGTTTCATTTTTCTCTTGCCACACGAAGAAAAAGTGGGGAAGGTCTGATAATACAGAGATAAAGGTAAAATTCAGCGTGTAAATTATCAAATGAGTTCATATAACTTCCCCTTCATAATCTGGGTAAGGTTTGAGACCTGATTTAGGTTTTGTTTTGAGTCGAAATTCACATGCAGTCACTCAGGGCAGTAATTTCAGGTGATGTGTGTGGTGGGTGGTGACGTGCTCCTGCACGTCCCCATGAAAGCAAGCGGCTTTAGCAGTGAGCAATCGCCCTGCAAGTTCCATCTTGTGCCTGCTCAGGCACCCAGCGAGCTGCACTCGCTGCTGATTTCACACAGAATACATGGGAAGGCTTCACAATTAGCAGTTTGCTCATTTATTGCTCCTCGTGTTTATGCTTCCATTACTGCTGCAAGCATAATCTGACAGGGGCTGAGGTTGAGAGATATTGCCATTGATTTCTGTGGGTGTTAAAGACCCCGTGCAGGCAGTGCTCATTGATCGTGGTCCTTGTCCCTGTGTACCAGCACTGTTCAGCTTCTTATTCAAGGAGGATGTGAAAAATGGCTAAAGGTGATCTGATACGAGGTGGGGATGGGCTCATCCTCCTGGGTCTTCTGCATTTCATCCCCTGCAGCTGCCAGCTCCCACCTCATACTTCATCCTGGCCTTGGGGCTTTGGCAGTCCTTCTGGGATCAGATTCAGCTCCCTCACCAGCAAGGAAAAGTACATGTATGTTCTATCCTCTTGTTTTTTCTGACAGCAGCAGATGACCAGTGCCAGCAGCACTGTGGGCAGGGGAGATTGCAGAAATGTGACATCTCTGGCAGGATCTGAGCTGCCATGGAAGGATGCTTTAGGGTCTGCAGGCATGTGCCAAGGAGAGTTGTTGACCCCATCCAGGATCCCAGCATGGGTTGCAGGATGGTGAGCAGCAGGCTCGCTGCTGGTGCTGTTGTTGCTCCATCAATGGTTGGGTGTTGAATCCCTCTTTGTACTGATTTCTTCTTCCAGCATCCTTTCTTCCTTGGATTTTGTCTGAACACATCAGTGCCAACTGTTTGGAGATGTATAAATGTGTATGTTACAACTGAAAGGTCTGTGTTTGTTCAATCTTGAGAACAGATGTGTTAGGGGAGGCTTATCACCATGTTCCAGTATTGAAAGGGCGGCTACAGAGAGGATGGAGATTCATTTTTTGCAAGGAAGAAAGAAAGGACAAGAGGTAGTGGGTGAGATTTTGATTGGACAGAAAGGAAAGTTTTTTCATGATGAGATCGTCCTTTGGATTAATTTCCCCAAAGAAGTGATGGATACCCCAAAATAGGACACTGGTAAGATTTGCCTGGACAGAGTGCTGGGCTATCTTGTGTAGACTATCAAAGGTTGGACCACATGATCCTTAATGTCTCTTCCAACCTGTTATTCTTAGATTCTATGATATAATCAGTAGAGAGAACATTAGGAAATCCTATTACAAATAATTGCTGCATACTTGAGAAGTAAAGCTGCTGAGTTTAGTGCTAATTGTGTTACATATTGAAGGGACACTTGGTCATCAGTGCAAGCATGCGTGTCCCCATCCTGACAGCTCTTCTGCCCCTGGCTTCAGCACCCCCATTGCTTCAGTGGTTGCACATCCCACCTGTGGAAATGAGCCCTGTGCATCACCTGCTTGGTGCCACCTTCCAAAAGGTGGCAAAGCCTTCCACATGATTCCAGTTTGATCTTTGATCTTTGTCTTCGTGTGCCCTTTGCTCGCTGGAAAATATTTTCTGTGGCAGGGCTAGCTCTTTCCCAGTTCTGAGATCTAAACAATAAAAACCTTGGTACAAGCTGATCTTTCTCCTCTGGCCTCTGTGTGCCTGTGCTTGGCAGTCTTGATAGGCTGTATCCCTGATTGAGCCTTCATTATGCTGTTAATGAGATGTGAAGAGCTTGCTGCAGCCAGCACGGTAATACAAGACCACCAACTGCTTTGAATGCAGTTTTTTGATACCTGAAGTCTTGGGTGTGAATTACAGATGACAGGATTTTCTTCCTTGGCTATGTATGTCACTCACACACAAGTACTGTGTGTGCATGTCTCACTCCAGAATCTGTGTGCGTGTTTTTTCATGCAGGATCTTTGCATTTCATTAAGGGATAGGAATGCCATAAATTCATTCCATATTCATGCCTTGAGTGACTAGAAAGGTTAAGGGATGAAAACTAATCCTTCTGGCTGAAGGATTTTTAAACAAATTTAGAGGGGTTTTGGAGAGAAACCTGCAGTTTGTTAGAGCCATCAAGGGGATAAATTTGAGTGAAAGCATAAGCTGAATCATGTGAATACATTTTTATAGCATTTGTGGCTGTTTTAGGAATTTTCCAAAGGATTGGTTGTCGATACAGACACTACCTGTAGGAAAATTCGTGTCATTTTTGTCAGAAGTCTGGGTCGAAAAGATGTGCCTCAGAGTAATGGGTGCTGGGGTCAGGAAAAAGTACTGGAAATTTGGGTTCAGGTTCCTGAGCCAAATGAAGACTTATCTGTTAAACTTGGCTGCAGTGCCTGTGAATGAAGGCCCTTAGCACCTGGCTGACCAGCCTGGCTGTCCTGTTATCTCCCTCCTACCCCAGCTGTTTTAGAGGAGAAGCTTCTCTTCTCTTCTCTTCTCTTCCTCTCTCTCTTTCTCTCTCTCTCTCTCTCTCTCTCTCTCTCTCTCTCTCTCTCTCTCTCTCTCTCTCTCTCTCTCTCTCTCTCTCTCTCTCTCTCTCTCTCTCTCTCTCTCTCTCTCTCTCTCTCTCTCTCTCTCTCTCTCTCTCTCTCTCTCTCTCTCTCTCTCTCTCTCTCTCTCTCTCTCTCTCTCTCTCTCTCTCTCTCTCTCTCTCTCTCTCTCTCTCTCTCTCTCTCTCTCTCTCTCTCTCTCTCTCTCTCTCTCTCTCTCTCTCTCTCTCTCTCTCTCTCTCTCTCTCTCTCTCTCTCTCTCTCTCTCTCTCTCTCTCTCTCTCTCTCTCTCTCTCTCTCTCTCTCTCTCTCTCTCTCTCTCTCTCTCTCTCTCTCTCTCTCTCTCTCTCTCTCTCTCTCTCTCTCTCTCTCTCTCTCTCTCTCTCTCTCTCTCTCTCTCTCTCTCTCTCTCTCTCTCTCTCTCTCTCTCTCTCTCTCTCTCTCTCTCTCTCTCTCTCTCTCTCTCTCTCTCTCTCTCTCTCTTTCTCTCTTTCTCTATTCTTTCTCTTTCTCTANTTTTTTTTTTTTTTTTTTGCCTGTTGTGTTATTTCTGCAGTGGGCAATGTGTCTTTTCTGTCTTGAATTTCTCCAGTAAAAGCATGGTGGAAAATTAGCTTTATTTTCGGTTTGAGTAGCGTAAAAGCCTTACATTGCTCTTTGATGGGTCTAACCAGCCACTTAAGGCTTCATCTTCCCTTGCTTGAGGAAAAAAAGGGCAAAGAGCTGCTTTTTCCTCTGGCTGCTTCAGCTGGCTGCTGGCCACAGGCTCCTTGGAGAAGGAAATGGCAGCAGGGCTGTGTCTCTGGCTTGGAGAGGTTGGACGTGTGGAACAGGGGCTCTGCTGGGTCATTCCCTGTGAGATAATTGACATGTGTGTGCTGTGGCATAGATCCTGCTGTTTAGAGGAGCAAGGAGAAGCAGTCAGCCTCAGCATTATTGTTTTCCATTGTGTTCATGGGAAGTCCAGGTCTGCTGTCACCTGCTCTAGGCTTAGGCTTAAGGAGCACAGAGCTGGGCAAACAGGGAGGAGAAGCTCAGCTGGGGCTTTAGAAATTGACTTTTTTCTGTACCTAAATAACAGAATTGCAAAAACAGTTGTTCCCCAAATATTAAGTGAGGGTTATGTTTCATGGTTGGCTTACATGCCTCAGCATTTGGAGGTGCCAGTCTAAGGTTTTCCTTCTGTTGGGGCTTCTTTTCAAGGTTCTCCCCTCTCTGCACTCCTAAGGAGCTGAAAAGATGTTGGTTGTCTGCATGGGAGCTACTTCCAGGGGCATTTATAATTTCTCCTGTCTTTCTGGGGGTCAGTTCTCAAGGAATCTGTGGAAGTGTAACCATCTAAAGAATCACCATCCTGCTCTTAAACCTTGGCTGAAATAGACCCATAGAGTTACAGAATGGTTTGGGTTGGAGGGGACCTTTAAAAATCATCTAATCCAACTCCTCTGCAGTGAGCAGGGACATCTTCAACAAGTCCTGGTTGCTCAGAGTCACATCCAACCTGACCTTGGATGTTTCCAGGCACAGGACATCCACCACCCTTCCCAGGGCAGCCTGTTCCAGTGTTTTACCACCCTCAGCCCCACAGACTGCAGACTAAAACAAGACTGGGGAGGTGATGTTTGGTGGTGATGACTCAAACACCTACAGGCACTCAGAAAACCTGGCTAAAAGAGCTCTGCTGGTATAAAAATTGTTTGATCCTTTTCTGCACCTGCCAGAACTGGAGCTCAGTATTGCTCAGTTATTTGGGTGGGTGGCCCATTTGCAGAAGAAACAGACATTCCTGCCCTGCCCTTTTGCCAGAAAGGAAGAAAAATCACCAAAAAAATCAAGTGAAATTTTTCTTTAGAGAACTGTGGAAACTGAAACGTGTGGAGGCTACAGAAAGGACTCTTAAGTTTTCAGGGAAAGCTGGCTGCTGAGGGGGATGTTATCCAGGCAATTCATCACAGTATCTGAAATGTCAGGAGAGGAGACCTGGGTTCAGTTCAGGGAGTCTCCATGGTCCCAGTTGTTATTGAGAATAAAGACTTATTAACCCAGGTCAAGGAGCCACCAAACGTGCCCTTGGAAGAAGGAAATACAGCACCGAGAGATTTGCAAGGCTTAGCTACTTTGGGTTTAACACGATGGGTAATAAATCTGTGCAGTGCTGTGGTGGATCCTGACCACTTGGGTTTGTCTGAAAAAGCTAAAATAATCCTCCATTTAGTACTTTATTTTCTCGTGGTACAGGTTCAGCTGGTAAAGGCAGTACCTGGAAACTGAAAATCCACCGGAGTAAACCCTTCCAATGGAGTGCTGTTCCTGCAAGGTTTTAAAGTTTTTCTGCAGCAGTTGTGTTGGTTTGCTTTTGTTTAGTAGCTTTGAATTTAGTTTGAAAAACTAATTCCTATATCCTCTTAAGGATTAACTTCATCACACCCCTAAACACTTCATCTGTTTTGTTAGTTGGTCTTAAATCCGTGGGGCTGTCACAGCAGGCAAGATGCATGGGCTGGACTGTGACTTGTGTAGATGACCCTTGTAATTAGGGATTTCAGCTGTGGCACTGTGGGCTGGGGATGACAACAGCCCTGAGTTTAGCCTTGTATAATTGTAGTTTGACATTTTTAGTTTGCTAAATGCTTTCATTACTGAAAGGGATGTATTATCCAATAGAGGAAGAATATTAATGTTGACACTGTTGGCAATTAAAAACAATCCTGGAAACTGAATTTTACTTCTCCTGATTGCTTTTGAAATAATTTGTTTTTCAATGTTACTTTAGGATTGGTTCATTTATTAGGTCTTTTTTTCTTGTGTGACAATGAGATAATTGCTATTTATTTTTTATCCTGCAAGCAATTATAATCAAAGCAGCCAAATATGGAGTCTGCTTTGACCTGGAATCAGAGTGACCTGTCAACATGAGGCTACTGTAGTCTTCTGCAGCTTTTCAATTTAATTTTATTTCACAGGCACTCACTAGAATTCATTCAGCAGGGCTGAAATAATTGTGGGTAGAGTTTTTGGTGTTCATTAATTACAGTGGTGCAGAGCTGAAGACGTGGGCAGATAAGAACAACTTTGGGTTGGTTATTAATAGCAAAAATTGTGATCTTTTATCTGGAGTTGGGTGGACTGTGTTGGGCCCATGTCCCAAGTGGTCAGAGGAGGAGATACTGGCAGTCTGCCAAGGGAGGGGTAGCTGCAAATTAAGGGAAAATTGCAAACAATTGCCTCTAGGGAGTTTCTGCAGCCAAGTTTTGCTAAGAGGAAGCAGAAGATACTTTATTTTTGAAGTCAGCAGTTGTAAGGTACGGCTGGGCTCTCATATTGAAACACACATGTCCACATAAGACTGTACAAGTTGTTTTCTATTACGAAAGACCTGGACATCTACAATTGTGTAGCAGGAATAAGGGAATGAATATGAAATAAGAGTGAGTAAATAATGCTGTTAAATAATACCTGGAAAGAAATTTGGAACAAGGAACAGGGCTCTTGAGATGCAAACAGCTGTGCAGGGGGTGGAAGGATACTGTTTTCCAGCAGATTCACTACTTATATGCCATATTTGATTTAGTTATGGTGGGGAAGTGACTGTGTACTCAGATGGGAAGGAAGAAAGATAGTGCTCTGTGACCAAATCCTTAACACTAGCATGGGATCAGGGCAAATGGGTGATTTTTAATCATTATGCTTAATGATTCTTATTAATTTCTGGCTAAAAGTGAAAAATGCAAATCCACAATGCCATCAAAGTCATGTATTGAAATGCAGCAGCATCTTATCAACATGAAATGATGTCACTGGTGGCAGTTTTATATTCTGGCAGTGGCTTCCATTAAATAAAACATACTTCAGTGAGAAGCTGCTTTTCCATGAAGTCTCTCTTCTCACTTTAACCCAGAGTTTTTTGAACTTGGTGGGAGCACTGCTTTTGTGTCTCACAGCTTGATAGCTGCTGCAAGACTGCCACAAAGCTCCCGTCCCAAGTTCTTTCCCTATTTTATGCTTCACTGTTTGGATTTGGCCTCAGTTTAAGACAGAGCAGGTATTTTGGGATGTTGTGGGTGCTGTTGGTTGAGAAGTGCCTTGCCACACTGGCTCATCCCCCTCCTATATCTGCTGGCATCACTGCAGGTGTAGTTGCCTCCCTCACCCAGGTCTATCAAAAATGTCAGAGGCTTGTGCAGGCTGTTTTAATAGCAGGGTGATTTGGATGGATGTGTGTTAGGGAATGACACCTGGGCAGGTGGAGGGGAAGCAGAAGGAAGAGGAACAAGGCTGAGTCAGGAGGGAAGGAACCAGCTCCCCCAGTTCAGCTGGGGCTGGAGGAGCATTTCAGAGCATGGCAGCAAAGTGTATTTTGAAGGCTGAGAGTGGCATTTCTGCTTGTGCTGAGGTTCCAGTGGTGGGAAAGTTTTACAATCCATCAGTGACTTGAAACTGGCAATTTCAGATATGTTCTTGCCCGAGGTCACTTTACATGCAGGGTCTTTTTAGAGAGTAAGGTAGATGCTTGGAAGTTCAGCTTCTGAAATGCAGCATTTAGAAATCTGGGAGCAATGAGGAAGTTTGGTTTAACAAGGTGGGGAGGGAATTCAAAAAGGTATGCTGAATTCTCTCCTGAAAAAGCCTCCTTTTAAATTTAAAGTTTATTGCTTTATCTTGACTTTCAGAAAACCTGCATGAAACTTCCTTGCCTTTGAAAGCTTGCTAGAAACTCTTGAAGTACTTTGACTGAAACAGAAAATTTAATGGTGAGGCATTTTGAACACCGAACGATGTTTGTGGGCAGGTAATTTAAACAGGTACTAATATGAAACAGTGTTGTACTTGAAAGGCTACAACTGGTGTACACACATAAATGGGGTGGAATATCACTGGGAGCAATAAAATCTAGGGATGCTTCATACTTCTTTCATTGCAAACAATTTTTATGGTATGGCCTGTGAAGCAATTGAAATGCAGAGAGCTGGCACATCACTAGATTGATAATTCCTCCTGCTACTTACAGCCTATTCTCAGTACAGATGTCCCCAATTCTTTCTTTCTATGACATTAAAGTTTCTTGTCTGCTTCAATTTCATGCCTGCCTCAAACGTAGCATTTTTCAAAATTGTCCCTCCAATTTATTTTTTTTTCCTCTTTTAAAGTTTATATCAGATGAAACCTAACTGCTTGTTTCTATCCCAAGGTTTACACTTAAATTTTTAACAAGCTCATTTTTAAGATTGGTCTTCCTTGAGAGAGCACTTGGCTGATCCATCAATAATTATGTAGTAATAAAGCAACTGTGTAAAAATGACACCTTCGTGCTGAACAGATTGGTTTGCAGAGCCACTGACAAAGATGAATGTTTATTACAATTTACTACTTTTGGTTCTGCAGATGCAATAGAGCTATTTTCTTTTTGGCTTAAGTGTCACGAAAAGTAATTTCCAATTGTGGAATCTTTATGATAAGTATGTATAACTAGGAGAGCCCAGACTGACTTTCAACTACCAGCATGAGTTTGCAATGCTGGTAATTTAGGAAAAAAAAGAAACAGAAATTTTTTTACTTCATTTTGTTGCTGAATTTTTTTTTTAAGCAATCACTGGGACAGAACACACAGGGAATCAACCCTATAGTATCATGTAGTTACTCTTCTGAATTAATTGCTATGATATTAATTGTTGATTCTTCAAAAATTGGCAAGTTTCCTCATTCTCTTTGCTGCATCCAAAGATTTCTAATGTTGATTTTACTAGAATGTGAAGGAAAATGTAATGTCTAAAATTAACACAAAAGCCTGAAATTGCTGTTCTTGTTTCTTTTTTTTGTCTTCTTTTTAAGTGCCAGCACAATTAAGACTGTGATTTAGATGACTTGTATTGTTCAAATCTGTCCTCTCCTTTTGGGCAAAATGCAGAATAACGTATTCTGTAAGTTTTTAGGGCCAGGAGATGCATCATTTCAGTCAGCCAAGCTGGTTGATCACAGTGTTGCTGTGATGATGAAATTGTCTCTTGGTAGCAGCTGAGAAACACCTTGAGAATTAAACTTCTGTGGGTGCAGGTGTTGGGATCTGTGCCTGCCCAGCCTCTGGGTGCTGCTTTGCTGGATTCCCCCGGCTCATGCTGGGCTATGAATGTCCTGGCACAGCCACACCAGTGCCTGCCAGTGCTGTCAGAGCTGTAAGGTGCTTTCATTGACCTGCAAACCTCTCATGGCCAAAGGCCAGAATTCCTGGGCTCTTTCCCACTGCTGCCAGAAATAATGACTTGGCCTGATGTTGGCTCTGTTACTCCTGGTGATGCCTTAGGTTTTAGCTTTTATATTTTTATATTTTTTTATTTATATTTTGATTTTTTAGNCCAATGGACCAGAACTTGTAAAAGTGTGGGACCTCTTGATGGACCATTTTGGGGCATCTTGGGTGTGGTCTGGCTGGACTCTTGTGAGGCCCAGGTGTGCCCATTGAGGCCTTTCAATAAATATCTACCTTTTCCTCTTGCTCTGCCTAGTCTCTGTTCCAGGTCAGCCTCCAGAAGGCAGCACTGGTTTGGAGGGAGGGGTGCAGGTGCTCCTGAAAGGCCCTTGAGTGGCAAAGCTCCAGCTCCATCCCCTCGGTCCCTGGGGGCGATGGCAGAGCCTGGTGCCAGCTGCTCCTCAGACCAGTTTGCTGCCACAGCCCTCAAGCCTTTGTGGCAACTTGTAGCTCCCTCAGCAAAGGCTTTCAACCCAGGCTATTAATTTCAGATGGCAATTGCTGACAGTAATGTTCCCTTGCTTGGCTTTATTTTAGCATTTAATGATTTTTATGTTGGTTTTGATGGCGTGAAGGGAATTGCATGGGAGTGTTTTGTCTGGACTTTAGTATTCTCTGCTTTATCTTGCTAGCAGGATTTAAAATCTTCAGGAGACAGGGTTTTTGTCTATGCATCTTGCAAGCTCTTCCCTCACCGGTCCCTTCTGTCAGCTCATTATGCTGGGCTTATTTCACTGCACAGTTCATGATGCTAAAGTTTGCTGTGGAAAGAGTTTACCTAGTTAAAACTAGCATAAGGAACAATCCACCTATTCTTACCTAAAGAAGTAAAAGAAATAAAATATAGATAAATGTCTATTCCATAGCTGAGGAAGGTAGATCTGAATTTGAAATCATGATCTGGTGGGATTTTGTAATGAAATAGTAAAATGTTATCCAGAACTTATTTTCGGAAGACAACTCTGATTTCGTTAATTCATAATAAACTTTTCTGATTTCAGAGATGAGCATTAGCTGTGATGCTGCATGTGTTTAAATGAACTGGTACAAGAAAAGTACATCACTCCCAGTGGGCTGTGGATGTGTAGTCACATTCCTGAGAATGGGTGCCATAATACTGTGTGTTATGGAGGACCTGGATTGAGCTCCACAGAAAGTATCATTATTCAGTTAATTAAAGAACAACTCTGATACTTTGCCATATGCTGTACAATAAAATGGCTGCGTGGCAGAAAGAGCCATGAATCCTTCCAGTGTCTGTGAGACTGAGACATGATTTGTTACTTTCTGCCTCTGCAACACCATGTTAAGTAGAGGACTAATATATTTAAATAAAGAATTAATTACATGTGGATGTGGGACCTTATCTTTTCCAGTGAGCTCTTTGAAATGCTTACTGGGTTTTTCAGACTTAGTAAAATATTCCCAGTCTTTGCTTTGCTATGCATCTAATCAACATTTAAGCTTTGTGTGCCTGGAACCTGAAGAGCCTGGCCAGATTGAGGAGAAACTGTAAAATCAGCAATGCAGAACTTAGCTAAAATGACATATGAAGTACAGTTCTGTTAGTATATAAACTTTATATACAAGTCAGATGTTGAGATTAATCATAAGGACAGGTTGCACAAGCAGATGGCTGGCCTTTCTGATAGCCATTAGCTTGAAAGGCTGGCTTTGAACCTGGCTCTGTGCTTTATAGGTGAATCATGCTGCTGGGCTTTGTTGGGAAAAGGTTATTTCTCCAGCTCCACCAAAACCTCCTGTGCATGGAAGTGCCTTTTCCCACTGTTCCTGGAGGATAAGACAAATTATTCTCCAGGAACTTCTCTGCAACTTTCTTCTTTTGGAGAGTTGTGGTGTCAGAGGGCGTTCCAGCGCTGTACTGGGTGCATCTCAAGCAGATGGAGTACACATGCTAATTGTGCTGTGCTTATGGATCAGTCCATCCAAATGCCAAGGCCTCAGAGCTGCTGCAGGCAAAATGTTAAAATCCTTCTCCTCTGTCTACTGTGCATCTGGGAAAAGGTTCATTGCAGTCACTAAAACATGGGGTAGAGGAGGAGGAGGAGGTGAGGGACAGAGCCCATGCCTGTCCTCCCAAGGCATTTCTGCGTGTGCTGCAGCGTGGCCAGGTGACCAAGGGAGCTTGCTCTGCTCCACTGGCCCCTGGAGCCACCCAGGCAATGCCTAAAGTGTGCATTACAGACATCCTTACATGCTTCATATATATAGTTGCCTTGGCCCCTGGAGCAGGGCTCCTGTGAGAGCTCTGTTTGGTCCAGAGCAAGATAGAGAAGTACTTTATCACCTACGTGTTTCTCAGCCATTAGGCATGGTCAGAGACAGAAAGACAGCACTTCATCTAACAAGAAACAGTGCAACTGCTGTAATTTTTATTTTAAAATACAGTCTGTGCTGGCTGCAGGTCTCTGCTGCATAATGACTGATGCTCTTACCACAAATCTGCATTTCTATAGCTGCCACCTTTTAAGAATTTAAACCAAGTATCTCCTGCTTCCTGTTTGTAAACCCCAACTGGTGATCCTTATCACCGAAACAATCAGGATCTTATGTGTCCTTTCTTTCTGCTCCCTGTCTCTGATGGTCCTGACAATGTGAAACTCCAGCCCCCATCCACCTCAGAGGATTTCCTTTCCTTTCCCACCTTGCTTTTGATAGGGGATCTTCTGCTCTTGTCTATTGTTCTATTTAATAATAAGAATAAATTTTTATCGTCTCTTTCCTCTTCCCATCACTGTAATTCCCTACTTGCTATTTCTCATTAGCAATGAAGGAAGGAAGAAGCTGAGTAACGAAATGAGAAATTTCTTACCTAATAATTTTCTTTCAGTTAACAGCTTGTCACCATTCAGCCCGCCCGGACAGAGTGGGAAATGGCCAGGACACAAATTGATTTTTTTTTCCTCTAAATAAAGACTTGGATTTATAATTTCATACTCTATATTTTGATGTTATCTTAATGCTAATAATTTTCTGTTGGAGCATTTCTGTAGTCTGGGTGGCTTCTGGTGGCTGGTGCTAAGCTTGTCACCACATCTACCTTAGATGAGCTCTGAACCTCAAAGGAGTGGGTAGCAGTCAGCCCCACCTTTGCTGAGAGATGGCAAGGGTGACAAGTTATAAGTGGAAAGTTCAACTCATTTCACTTTCTTGCTCATCTGGATAAGTTATTTTGGTCGGCTGGTTTTGACCTGGAGCAGCTCTTTGGTGCAGTTTTTGTTGGAAGGGACCTTAAAGATCATCTAGTTCAATCTCCCTGCCATGGGCTGGGATGCCACCCACTAGATCAGGCTGTGTATGTTATATACTTGTATGGCTGTGTACATTTAAATTTTTTTCCTGGTGGAGCAGAAATTGACTCACAATTTAAAAAAAAAAACAACAAAAAAACCCCAAACTATAATAGTCCAAGCAAAATTCTGGGATTTGCTTGTAAGTTCTCTGAAGTGCAGATCTCACCGTTGTGTTTTATTTGGTGTGAGGGGTCACAGGGGGAGATTTCCTTCTCAATAAAACATGCTGGGGTGGCTGAGCTCTGGCCAGACAAGGGTCCTGGGCTCGCAGGGGTGGACAGCAGAGCGTTTAGCGCCCACAGCAAGACCTGGCGAGTTGCAGAAATGATGCTTCAGCACTTAAACATTAAGCCAGCTGTTCCCTTAGTGGCTGGCTGGGGTGTAAAGTGCTCTTGCTGTTTTACAGAGTGGTCTGTCAGTGTGGGGAGAGCGGGCTGGAGTGGGATCTGAGCCCGGCTGCTTTTGCTGTCGGCTCTCCAGGGTGTTGGACTGCCCTCGCCCTCTGCCAGAGATAACAGCAGCGCTCTGCCCTTGTGGGGTTTGGAGAGGGGGGCTGATTGAGATGCTGATCAGTTCATCTCCTTGGTCTCTCCCTTTGTATAAACTGTTACTCTTGGATCCCCCTGCACTGATTTTAAAGAATGCAGAAAATACAGGCCAGAAGGCACCAAAAAGAATGAAGGCTGGGGGAAGGGAAAGGGGAGAAAAGATGCCAAGAACAGCATAAAAGGCAAAGGAGGAAAATACAGCAGGGAATTGGTGATCGGCTGGAAAAGCACAATAAGGAGGGGAAATCTGTCTTTATAGTTTTCATTTTTAAAAGTTTTAAGTCCATAACAGTTCAGGCAGGAGGGGGTGAAGGCGTGAATGTGGGCTGAGGTGTGAGTGTGCGGCACTTTCGGCACTAGCGCCGTGGTCGGTCTTGGCATTGCTGGGTGCAGAAATCACAGCCTGGAGAAAACTTGTGTCTCTGCATGGGAGCTCTTAAAATTTCCAGGGTTTGGCACTAAAAAATGTTTTTTGTAGTAGTTAGGTCTTACGTTTCTGGGTGAGTGTTGGTCAGTTTGATTATTGGTTATTGGTTCCATCAGCAAAAGATAACTCTTGGTACTGTTCAGAGCAGCCATTCTGTGAGTGCTCAGTCATGGCACAAGGTTCTGAGCTCAGAGAAAAACAACACGTTGCAACAAGTCGGTTGCATAAAACGTGCTCTTTTTAGTTGTTTTCCAAAGGTGTTGGGGGAGCATGAATGTTATTCCAGAAGAAGAACATCTGCTGCTGGTTTTGAGGACAGTGTCAAGATGTTCTTTGGTTCAAAAGCCTAATTTTCAGCTGTATTTATTTTGGGAGGTTAAAAGGGTTTTTTTCTTAAGGGCTTTTTATGTTGCTATGTAGTTCAATGAACATGAGCTTACCTTTTCACAGAATCAGAAGGGTTTTGTTTATTGCTGGACTGGTTTTGTCCTACCTGCTTTGAAAAAAATATATATCGCAAGGAGGATTTCTGGAAAGAATTGAGAGATTAACTGTTTCTCTGAAGCATTAAGTTAACAAGTTTCCATGTCTGTTAGGCGAATCATATAACCTCTAACTGGATATAAAATATGAGGATGTGGTTTGGTCAGATCCTCCATGGACCATGAGATGAAACAATAGCATTTGTTTCAGTATGGATGTGCTCTCAGGAAAGCAACAGGGTTGATGGTTAGGTGCTTCTTTTTTTTTTTTTCAAAATTGAAATTTAATTTATAAAAAATATGTTCACTACCTAATAAAAGTTCTGTGAGAGTGATTGGCCACAGGAAAAGCTTTTCATGTAATTTATTCCCGTCTATCATTAAGCACAAACAAATCTGAAATTCCATTCCTGTGATGGAGAAATGGTTCTGAGACCATAGGAAGGTGGCTGATGAGGGAAGGCTGTTGGGTGTCACTCAGCTGTGCAGGACAGACAGAGCATCTGGAACTTGAGTCTCAGTGTGGGGAAATGGATACAGGCACTGAATAAAGATGGGTCTCTAGTTCTGCACTGCATTAAAGCCCAGTGTTGTAAGAAAATATTCTGCCTGCAGCAGATGAGCCCAAAGCAGTGCCTGCAAACCAGCCAGGGCTGACCCTGGGTTTCCTCTGCTTTGCTTTGTGAGAAAGTCCTATTTTCAGCAGACAGGAGTGAGGAAATAGCTGATGAGCTTGTACATCCCGACTTTTGTACAGGCTGACCTTGCACAGCTGCAATAGTAGAGTATGTGGAATTTCTCTTTTTTTTTTTATTAAATTGTGCCTTTTCCCTCTTTGCCCTTTATTTGCACCTTTCTGGGCTTTGCCTCTACACGTGTTGTGGTCCCAGTGAGGGGAGCTGGCCCGTGGGCTCTCTGCAGAGGCAGAGCTGTGTGCCCTGGCACAGCCAGCGCTTCCCACCGTCCCTCGTGGGCAGGAATGAATGTTTCTGGAAAGATGGGGCCTCGCTCTGTGTGGTGTGATGTGTTTGCTTTCTCTGAGGAACTAGCAGGCTGGAAACTTGGCTTTGGCTGGGGAGGACCCCTTAACCTTGCCTTGGCAGAAGAAACTAATAAAGTGACAGACTTCATTTATCTTTATGCTGTGTGCGTGGCCTCGTGTGCTCCGTGCGCCTCCAGACCTAAATCCTGGTGTCGATTTGGCAATGTGAAGGAGTGGGCTGTAATTTTCAAGGTGGCCACAGGTACAATAAAGTAAAAACATTTTCTCTTAAATACAAGCATACACGTCATGTGTTGTGTGACCTTTTTTTGTCAGCAAGTGCAATTAATTTTGCTCTGTCCTTACGTTTTGTTTTTGTGGAATACTTCTTCTGTGACAGCATGTGATTACGCTGCTGAAGGTGAGCTGGGGGAACTGGAGCCCTTGGCAGCTGCAGGGTGCATACTGTGGGATGGGAGCATGACAGGGTGGGCTGGGATTGCACAAAGAGGTGCCTAACCTGGAGCAATGGGGTTGGCAACAGCTTAAAACAGCCAGGATTACCTCTCAGGCTGCTCTGGAGGGAGTCTGCTGCAGTGAAACTTGCAGTGTTCTCTGCTTCTATGGCCCTGCAGACTCTGCTCACGCCTTGATGTGTGGTGTGTTCATTTGCACACCATCCATCCTTGTACTTCATCCTGGGCTGCTGCTGCAGCATTTTCCCATCTATTCTCTTCCCTGCCTGGTCCCTTCAGCACGATCACCACAGCGCTTTGTCTGCCGGGCACTGCTCCCCTCTTGGTTACTCACCCCCAATGACTGTTCCTTCATGCCTCTCCGTAAATCAGTTATCTCCCCCTCCAGATGGGTTTGTGCCCCTTCTGATCAGCTAATCAATTATATCCTGGTGCAGTTGTGCAGTGCTTTTTTTGACTCTAAGCTGCTGCCTTCCCTTCGCGCTCGTTGCAGCTCCCCACATTGGCACCGGCATCGCTCACCAATTTGAGATGTAAAAGCATTTCTGCTCACTGGGTCCTGCCAATGGTCTGTGGGAGCTTTCTGTGGCTCCCATTGCTTTAATCCCTCTCTGGAGAGCAGCAATCTGCCCCAGTGTTTCTGCTGCCCCAGGCTCAGGTTGTTTGGTTTGTTGCTTAAGGATTTTTGTAGGTGAAAATGCTTCTCCCAGCTATTTTCATTGTGCTCTAGCCCCAAAGTATTTCTTAAATACTGGGAATGGTTAGTGTCTGGTGTACCAAATAGGTGGAAAGGTTCTTTGTTTAAAGTCTTTGCTATGAAACAGTGTGATGAAGGATGTGTTTGCGGCATAGGACCAGAGGACCAAGTGCCTTTCTATTATATCTGCTCTAGAGGATTTCCTGGGAAGTGTTCAGCCTCCATTTCTGTCTGTAAGGAAATCCTCTTATCTGGGCAGAGCAATAAATAGAGCTGCCTCCTGTAATAGAAACAGAAAAACGTATTCTTCACGTTTTTAAAAATGTGGGGTTTAAAATATAACAGGTGGAATAATTCTTCTGTAATAAATCCCCCTAATAGTGCACTGTGTATACATTTAACTAGCTGCACAGAGGTGGGGAGAGAGGCAGAGGGTGTGTTAAAAGATGGCTCAGTGTGTATTTAGTAATGATAAGAACAGTAAATAATCCTACAGGTTTACAAACCTAATCCCCAGTGTCTGATTGTAGCCCTCATGTCTACTGGAATTGGTTGGAAAGACGTTAAAAGACTGTAAAGGGAGGGCTTTGGGGGAAGTTTATTTTTAAATTTTTTGGGGAGCTGGCTGGATGACTGGTGGTTTTAGGTAGTATGAATGTAGCTGATTTGGTACCTTGATGGAATGCTCTAGAAGTGCCCGTCCTCCACTTGCTACGGAGATGTTGGGTGAGGATGGAATAGGCTGGTCCTTGCTCTAAGCTCTTCCAGCTGATTCTTTCATTTAACAACTGGATTTGGAGGGAAGGGGAGGAGTGCTATTGTTTTTAATGCCCAACTTATTTTCTGCCTGTGCCCTGCAGTAAAGTGGTTGTTTTTCTTAACAGAAGAAATCCGTGATGTCTCAGAGCTGTGCCACGTGATGCTACTGCTTTTAAATAAGCTCTTAAGAGGCTGGACCAGATGTTGGCCACATCTGTGTTTTTAGTTCGTCGAACATTTCATTTCGACCCTTTTATTAAAAGAGAAAATGATAATTTAGAAATCACTTTGAGAAAGTTTAGCAGCTGGGAAGATCTTTCTGGTATTTAAAAAAGCAGTGGATTTGCTTCCCATGCCCTGCAGTGAGCCTGTGTAGCATCAAGCAGACAGATATTTGTGGCTGGTAGGGTCTACTCCTGTTGGAAACGATTGCCATGGAAATTTTCATGCCAAAATGGATGCATTTTATTTTGAATTGGCATTCTGTAATGAAACATGTATTTTTTTCCTCAGTGAAGGCATTAAAGTAGGGATTTGAAGGTACCTTCGCTTCTGAAAAACCCATTTAATGAATGCCTATCACTATGGCAGGAAAAAGGAAGATTTGCAGGCAGAGGGATATCCTGCAATTACTCCCTCTGCTGCTGTTGTGGAGGTCTAAGAAATGCTTATTACGTGTAACTTGCTTCTGGATTCTTCTCTGCAATTGAACAGTTGGAGAATGAGTTTTCTGTCCCTGTTGCTAATTGATCCAATGAGAAAAACTGGCACCTAATTCAGTAACAAGTTATATTTAAAATGACAAGTGAAATTGTTCATGGTGCCTGAAATTGCATCATTTTCAGTCTGGCATGTTAGGGCTGTATAAGAGAACAGGCACCTACTATACTGTGACATTAAATTTTAAACCTCTGATCCAAAAATATAGCGGGGTATAGGAGGAGCAAAGTGTATAATGATGAAAAGCAGTGGCAGATTGATTTCAGTGGGATACTTTTATTGGTTTTAAGGTGCTTTGGCAGTTTTTACTACAATAAATATTGAGATCAATTTTATGTAAAGTTGAACAGTGAGTATGTCCATCACCACTTCCAAGTTTTGGTTTTCTAATCTGTTTTTCAGAACTTACTAGTGATTTTCAAGGTTGGCTCCATTTTTCTCTGTCCATAATTCCAAGCCTGTGTAGATAATTTAGTTTATCTGGTACAATGAATAGTGAAGAAAAAGAAATCCTTTATTCATGCAGGTAAATCAAATGGAAAATTTGGAAACAAGGAGTAGATAATGCAATGAAGGTGGAGGCCATTCCCCCTTCTGTCCTACAGCTTGGTGGCTAAAGTGCTACCCAGAATATGGGAGACCCAATTCCAGTCCCATTTTTGTATGAACTCCTTCCAAGCTAGGAGCCAGGTTATCCTGGTCTGGAGTCCCCTTGCACTCTGCTTTTGAGCTGCTTTATTTTATGTGGTGAAGCATTTCTTGGACCTAGGTGGACCATCTCCTGGGAAGGTATGTCAGACACTGGACTACAGAATTTGCTCCTTTCCTTGGTGAAAATTCAGCCATTTTGCTCACTGGAAGTTTCTGCCTCTGTTCCAGGAGGAGAGATGTGCAGTACTGTCTTGCAGAGTACCCTGCACTCCCTGGGGTGATTGCTTTCCACACTTTGAATGGTGATGCTCTGCCCCCTTGCTTTTCCTCCCCATCCTCAAGGGGATGTCCTGGAGATGCATCCTGGGGATGCCTGGCTGGTAGCAGGGTGTCTGTGCGAGGAGCTGCTGGCACTGGTGCAGAAAGTTCTGCTCTTACTGCACTGTGCAGAAGAAAAGCATATGCACTGCTCAATTATGTAGTTATTATAAAATCTTCTGCGCTTCTAAAGTATTTTAGGGAAAAAGGGTTGTAAAGTAAATCTGGCGCCTGGGACTAATGTGCAATTAATTTCTAAATGTAATGACAGTGAGAAATGTTCTTTAAAGCCTTTTTGGTCAAATCAGCACCAGGTTATCCAAGCTGGTAAACTTGATATTACTTTTATGAGATAATCTCAGGAAAAAATTCAAACCATGGTGTTATGGAGGGCTGGAGCACCTCTACTATGAGGAAATGCTGAGAAAATTGAAATTGTTCAGCTTGGGGAAGAGGAGGCTTCAGGGTGACCCATCTCCAGCCTTTCAGTATTTTAATGAGCTGGAGAGGGGCCTTTTATAATAAGGGTATGGAGTGACTGCACAATGGGGAATGGCTCCAAACTGATAGAGGGCTTAGATTGGATATTAAAAAGAAACTCCTTACTGTGAGGATGGTGAGACACTAGAGTATGTTGCCTGGAGAAACTGTGGATGCCCCATTCCTGGAAATGTTCAAGGCCAGGTTGGATGGGGCTTTGAGCAACCTGGTCTGGTGGAAGGTGTCCCTGCCCATGGCTGGGGCTTGGAACAAGATGATCTTTACGGTCCCTTCCAACTCAAACTGATGATTCTGTGCTGTTCCTTGTGACTGGACATTTTTGGGAGGTTAAAACCCATTTTTCTTGTAGGTTGGGGTGGAAAATACAAAACTTTCTGTTGGTTGTTTAAGGTGGATTTTGAAAAGACATTTGTGAGTGCCCAGTGGCTGATCCTAAGGAATGTCTGTTGAGTTGAGCAGCCATACCCTTTGCACCACCTCAGGAAGCTCAGACTTTATTCCTAACCAGGTTCCTAATTTTGGTTGGATTCCCAGCCCTGTAATTTCATGTACTTCAGGCAACTGGTTTAAACCCCTGACTTTTGCCAGGCAGATCATTGTTTTGTCCTCTGGGAAAGCTCTTAATTCCAATCCTTGCTTGGCTTTACCATTTGGTTGCCATGACCTGCCATTGGATCTGAGAGCTGCTGCTGGCATCACCCTCTGTGGGTCCAACACTGTGCAGGGGCACCAGGCTGGGGGATCAGTCCTTTCAGAGCTTGGTTTGTGGGGAGGCACATCCCCAGTATTCCCAGTGGGAACTGTGAACATGCCAAGCTGTTCTGCACCACCTTGGTTTTAATTTGTTATTGCAGATTGTTGGAACTTAATTTGTTTATATTTTTCTGCAGGTGAACTAGTGAGGTCATCTCTTGTTTGATCTTTGTTAGATGTAATGGAGATGACCAAGAAGATTGCTTCATTCCCCAGCATAAGTCTTTGTTAAATAATTTGTTTTCTTCTCTACCTGGACTACATTAATAGTGTATTACTATAGTTCTTTTATGTGATGTGGAAAATCAGGTTTTACAGCTGTATGCTGTGCCAGTCCCAAATTAGGCTTCAGTTCTGTGCTGTTATGCTTTTTAATGGATAGAATATTTGAAAATTTGTTTTCAGAAGTCTTAATAACTACCAAACTAGCAAAATTGCAGTGAAATTGTAATTACAGAAAGTCAAGAAGAAAGCCATGGTGTAGCTGTCAGCAGTGGTCTGTGCTGCTTCCCTGAAAACAGAAAATATTTTCTAAGTCATAATTTAGAGATAAATTACTGACCTATATGCTCTGACAGAGAAATTTTTGTTATGATGAAAGAAAAGTGGTCATCTTTTTGAAATGGTTTCCCCAGCTTCCTGCTGAACATTTGTGGCTGTAAATTAAAATGAGTGAAAAAAAGGCGACTGTAAGTCTCTGGCAGATTTTTAGTACTGATGAAGACTGTGCTGGTTCCTGAATTTTAAATTAATCCAATGTGGTGAATTTGTGTGTGTGAAGTTCTGTATTGAAAATACTCAGCAACACATCAAACCTCCCGGATGAAGGCAGGAGGATGGAAATCTCTGAAGGGCAGCCCTGAAGTGTTACTTTACTGCAGAACTTAAGTTGCAATAGATTTTGGACAAACATGTGGGCTGATTAAAATGTGTTTTTTTTCTGTAGGTGAGAATACAGGAGATGGTGAATTAGATCTGAGCGGAATTGACGACAGTGAAATAGATCGGGTAAGGTGCCCTGTTGTCCCAGCTGGCTCTTACCCTGATTGTCTGGATATCTGAGAAGGACAAAATGCTTCTTACCTGCTTTATCCTCTCTCTGCAAGTGCCTCTTCTCTCTGCTCTATAGAGAGGTTTAAGAAATTTTAAGATCTGAAATCTAATGTTCATGCAAACCTGTGAATTTGGTGTTCCTTGCCCAAGTTATATATATATTTATTTAGGAGGCTGCTGCTGCTGCTTGCTTTTAACATGCTGGAATAATTATGTTTTAGAATGTCTTTTATTACAAAGGAGAACTTTAAAAAGTTTGGTGGAGCTCTAAAGTCATTATTTAATTAAGATAGATTCAACATAGGAGGCTGCCATGGAAACCAAACTGTAAAACCAGCATGTGCGGCTCCTATGTACTCCCAAATATTTCTGTAATGTTTTCTGGATTTATTTTTATTTGTGTGAACAGCAAAAAATACCATTTAACATATAGACTGAGTGGGACAGACACATGGCTGTGGTAAAGGGCTTGTTGGAGGCCACAGGCTGGTCAGTGCTTGGACGTGTGTGAGTCCAGCTCTCTGAGCCTGGTGCCCTCTCCAGCTGCCACGCTGGTTTACAATGTCATTTGAACAGATAATGCCAGTGCTAAAAACTCATTTTGAGGCACAAAATCACTGATGAGGTTGCACAGGAACTACTCATCTCCAAAACGTAGCTGTGAGGTGGGGTTTGCTAGGCTGGGCTTTAGGGTCTCACGATATGAGTGGACACTGAATGGAGGGAGCAGGAAGGCTGAGGTTTTTCACCATAGCCAGTCCATAATTTAAGCAATCACAAGGGAAGAACACATTTTCTGTTCTTCCTAGATGAGGTCGTAACTCTCATTTTATGACTTCATGTTCATTTCTGTGGCAATAGAGTGTAATATTGTAAGCCCAAGATTATGAAATCTCTGAAAGCCTAAGAGGAATGAATACTGAGCTAGGAAAAAGTGGATTTTACTGTTATGGCCCACTTTTAATAGAAGCAGATGAAAGACTGAAAATATTAGTCTGATAAACCAGGACTTGCACAGCCATTTGCTTGCCTGCTTAGCCCTTGGAGGAAGGACTCTTCCCTGCATTAGTTTCATTTGACTAGAATTATTTCTCTTATGAAATCCTAGATGTACAGCTTACTTTGGAGAAAATCTTGAATGCTCAGACGCAAAAGATGGAGAAACCTCAGATTGCTTTTCTTGCACTTAAACACAATTTTACAAGTCTCAGGTGCACTGCTTAAAATTCAAGTGTCTTGTTCATGATGGATGACCTAATTTGTCTTCTCCTTTCTGCTGTTCTTCATTCCCAAACAACATCATCTGTAAAGAACTTTTGTTTCATTGATAATTGCGCTAAATACCGGGTTAATTTTTACATTTAGGTCGTCTACAATTAAGTAATTGCTACCTATCTGTCTATTTATTTCTGTGATTCATCTGAATAGTCCTGGGTGTATTTTACAGCTCCATTCCCTCTAAAGATGTTACTGAGACTAGGTGGAGTTAACTGCAAAACGTCTGCATGTGGTTACTGAACCCAGCTGTCTGAAATCTAGGGGGCTAAAGCTCCAGCAATCTGAGCTGGTTTCCTTCACACAGATGTGGCCATTGAACTAATAATCACAGTAACTCTGTGTAAAAACTACCCAGAAGCCACATGTTTTTGTTTTGGTCTCACAGGGCAATGGTTCTCATCCTGTTTTGAATTACAGACCACCATCAACACTCAGAATTACTTGCAGACAACCACGTTGTCATGATAACCTCTTGTATCATCTGAAAAAGATCACAAACCCAGGATCATTTTTGTTTAATTAACAGACCATGTATAATGAGTCCTGGGTGATTTTTGGTCATTTCATCATAGTTTGGAAATCAAGCAATATCTTTTGAAAACAGGTTGTTGCTTGTGCCAGCTTCAGATGTTACTAGAAATGCTGTGTGATTGTCTTATATCCCTCATATTTTCTTTTAATGTATTTTTTTAAATGGGATATGGATTGACCTTGCCAGTGTTTTTTCAGTTCAGTTTTGCTCTGTGGTTTTCAATTTGATTTCTGAAAGTAGATAAATTTGTTTTCTCTTTTAGTATATACTTAATGAAGCTGAAGCTCAGATAAAAGCAGAGCTGTGGATGAAAGAAAATGCAGATTATTTGAAGGAACAAAAAGGTAAGTTTGTAGGACTGAAATTTGCCTTTTGGCTGGTGTTGTTGAAATATGCAGTCTTGTGTAATCTTCATGCTGGTTACCCTTTTGTCATCTTTCAGAAAAGGAAGCAAGAATAGCAAAGGAGAAGGAACTCGGGATTTATAAGGAACACAAGGTATTAAACTATATGTTAATTGTGTCTGTTTGAAAATGTCCTGGAAATTCATTATATCTGCTGATCAGCTCCATGTAGATGCATGGGCACAGTGGCACAGGTCACCACTAAAGGAGCAAAAGCTCCAGTACATTTAGCTGTTACTGAATTGCAAGGCTGTTATTTTTTTAGGTGGTGAGTAAAACACATTCTTGCCCAAACTTTTATTTTAAATTGCTATTATGAGAAAATTCTGAGCATGTCAAAGTCAGAGCTAGCTCTTTGCATTTATGATTGCTGTTCTAATTGCTTGCTTATTAAAACACTGGTTTTAAGACGTCTGATTTTTTTTTTTTAATGTGTGCATGGGGAATTTGTTTGTACTTGCCATAACTTCAGTGGCTTTCTTTGCTCTTGCAATAATGATTTCTTTATGAAGAACTGAACAGATCCTTGTTACAGTCACTTGAAGGGGTATTTTGTTCTACCTTTCATAAAGAATGCAACGGTTATGTTAACAAATGGCATGTCCTGTCTCCATGTTTAGCAGTTTAAAGCAGCCTAATTGGCCGTATATTCACGATTTACAGCATTAGTATTTTGTGTAATTGAGCAAGTGACAAGTCAAATCTTCCACATGCAACTAAAACCCATGTTAGTTTTTAGTGTGCATATCCTCTATCTTTTTTTCCGACTAATGCGAAAGGCAGAGTTTCCTGCTTCCCCTAGGTATTTCAACAATAAAAACAAAACCAGACAATGAAACACTGTTTTATACTTCAGAGTTTCTCATTCATCCTGCATTTATGCAGACGTGGCAGCCTACCAGCAATTTTCAAAATTGTATAACTCGTTGGCACTGCCAAGTAGCCCAAACACCCACTTTTTTTGTTCAGACAACACAGGAGTTTTTCTCTAACCCTTTATTGTTTCTGACAGCTCGAGTAGAACTTGATTAATATGGTGCTTTCCAATTTCAAGGTAGCACTTGACCCATGTAGGTAAACAGAGGGGCTATTATCCATTAAAAAATAAATCTCCTGCCGAGCTTGGTGTTAAAACCTTCCTTTGAATAGGAAAATACCAAATGAGAAACAGAGGTTCTGGGTTGGGGTCTTTTTTTCATACCTCCCCAGGCATGGGACATGGCTGGAAATATTCTCCAGTGCCATTGCTGGTTGCCTGGCTCTGCTCAGCCTCAGCTGTGCCTGGGGAAGGCAGCTCAGTGTCAGAGCTCCTGTGCCTGCAGCCTCCTGCTCGCTGTGCCCAGGCACTGACACCAGCCCTGCTCGGGAAGCTGCTGCTGCTCCTGGCCCTCCTCAGCATGGAGGAGGAGCTGGGAGAGCCTTTCCCACCAGATTTGATGTGGAGCATGGTTGCAGTTCTGGTACAGAGCTGTCAGTGCTTTGGGGAGTGGTGACCCAGCTTCACTCTCACTTTAAAGGCAGTTCTAGCAGGGGAAATTCTTTATTTCCATGCTGGATGATGCTGTGAGGTCCCTGGTCCTGGAACAGGAGTTCACTCCCCCTTTTTTATCTCATACGTGAAAAACAGCCCATCCTTCTCCTCTCTCTATTAAGTGAAGAATTTCTAATAAATTCTCTGGGCGTTTGGCAAAAAAGCAAACACCCATTTCTTGGAGAAAAGAGAGCCTTCCATCCCATGGAGTGGCAGGAGATGGAGCACTGGCTTAGCCTAGGCACATCACCTGCATCCCCCACATCAGCAGCACCTGAGCCAGGACTGCTGCTCTCCAGCTTGCCCCTCTGCTTCATAGAAACTTTGTTTGTATCTACATCACTAATTTTATATTTTAATTAAGCCAAAGAAATCTGCAAAGAAGCGGGAGCCAATTCAAGCCAGCACAGCAGGAGAGGCAATTGAAAAGATGTTAGAACAGAAGAAAATCTCGAGTAAAATTAATTATAATGTGCTAAGGGACCTGAACAGCAAAGGAAGTAACACACCAAAGAAAGAGGATGACAGCACTGATGACAGCCCCAACACCAAGAAGCTGTCAAGAAGAAAATCTATTGCCAGTAGGAATATAGCCAACCCTGTAAACAGTGTGGGAAAAAGGTACTGCAATTGTTCATTTATATCTCTGTCTGTGAGACTGTCTATGTATCTTTCTGAGCCAGACAATGTAGGGACTGAAACATTTGTTTGAGGCTAAAATAATGTCAGGGCTTTGTTTTTATTTATTTTGCCTGCACTGTCATGGCGACACCTTATTTATTCTTCACATTACAGAGGTCTGCTTTGGTGTGAGTTAATCATCTTGAAACCAAAAATAACCCACAAAATCAATGGAAATTCATAAATGTGAATCTCTCAGTCAGGGATACCTTTTCTTCATAAAATCCTGACATTTCCTATCCTTCCTTTAAGTTGTGTGTATGAGCTGATGGGACACTAAAGGTTTGAAAGCTTTGCTGTTTTGCTTGATTTGAAAACTATAGTTCCCATCTGTTTTGACAGCTAGCTGCTTTGATTAGCTTTTATTTTAGTTTTACTCCAAACTTTTGTTGTTAATTGATGACACAGATACAAAGCTTTACAGTAAATATGCTTGTCTGGTTTTCTGGTCTGCATTTGAAAATGTTTTATAGTGTGATGAAAGCTCCTGTTTTAATGAGGGAAATACTCAGCTTGCTGGGCAGATTTGTAGTGTGCTGTAAAATGTGTAAGGAGATTGATGTGTCCAATCTGCAGTATTCAACTATTTTATCTGTCTTTGGTTTATTAAGTCACGTTGGATCATCATTTGAATCTTTTTGATGTATAGTAATTTCATACTTAGATATTTATTTATTTATTTATTGCCTATTTATTTACAGCCAGAATTATAGGCCAAATGCCCCAAGGAAATCTTGGTATTTAATTTTGAAATATAAAGTGATGTCTTTGCACTGTTGTTCAGATTCAGGCATGAGTTGAAACTGGGTAAGGGACCCGGGAGGGCAGGAGGGCAGCCACCTACAAGGTGTGAGAGAACATCTGTTTGTGAAAGAACAGGATACATGGGATACCTGAAAACGTGATGCTGGGAAGGATAGTACATGCAAATCTCTCAGAAGGTGAGGAAAATAAGGATTGGGCAAAACCCAATCTCTTATTTTAACTTCATTTGGGCTAAGAAGCCAAATGCCGAAGTCACAGGCCCAGATGCTGTCACCAGACACAGATTTTTACAGTGTATCAGACATATTTTCTTCTTTATTCTGTATTTTTGGCTTCATCCTCGTTCAGCTTCTCATTCTCAGTATCAAAAGCTTTGCTGTCCAGGCTGTTGACTCACTGGGGATTTTAGGCTCCCCCTGTAAGTTGCACACAAGTTTCTTACTAGTAAAGGATGGGGAAGATGCATTGAGGATTAACTTAACAGCATTTAGCTTATGCTTTATTTGCAGTTAACAGGTATTAATGAATCATATTTCTGGTGTTCCCAGTAAAGTGGGCCCAGTTCAGTTGTCTGGAATTCAGTGCTGGGTGGGAAGTAGGGGCTGGGCAGGATCCTGGCTGCATTTCAGAGCTCAGCAGTGACATCCAAGCTGAAGCTCCTTTGCCACATCCCAACCTTGTCACTTCTGAGGTTTGCAGAAATGTTGGGCCCTTGGAACTCCCGTTGAAGTCGGAATGTAAAACTCTTAACAGGTGTTAAACTCCTTGGAAAATCATGCCATAAATATTTAATTTAACAGTGGTGCAACTTGAAAAGGTTTCTAAATAAATACAAATCAGTATTTTCCAAAAGCAGCTAATAAAACGTATTTATTTTTCCTCTTGAGAGCCTAAAGTACGTCCTTAAGATGCATAACAGAGTTTCTTGATGATGATTAGCAGATCTTGGATACAATGAATTTTGCAGCAGAACCCTTCAGAGGAGGTTGAGGATACATGCAGATCAGTGAGCTAAGAAGATTTTTCACTCCTGAAGTAGGCAGTGCTCTTGCTTAAATATTATCAAGGACTTGACAAACATTAGTTGGGCTTTTCTTTTCCTTATAATTAAAGATTTATGACATACTTTTGATTTTTTTAAATGCCATGCCTTTTAAATGGCATGCATAAATTTCTGTGTTCTGCATTGTTCTTATATGCCTTGCCTTCATTGCCTTTGTTCAGCATTGTTCCTCTGAGAGGTGAATGGCTAAATACTTTCCCACGGATACAAAAATCATGATAATTTATATGCAATTAATAATAATAAAACTCCCGAACATTGCTCATTAGAAAATGAATGAAGCACATAATGTGTTTTTTTCCAGGAGGCATTTGCAGAAATGGGATCATATGGTTTGGGTTGGAAGGGACTTTAAAGATCATCTATTGTTTTGGTTTATAGTGATTTACAGGCCTGCATATTTATCTTTATGTATTTTAAATATTTAATAAGCTGCATTTGACTGCAGTAGCATCATGAATAACCAGGCTTTGATCCAGTCCTTTAGAGACCATAGAGGACTTTAGATTATCCCTAAAAAAAAATGGATACCCCAACCAGAGAGGGTGCAATCTCTGGGTGGTTTTTCTTTTTTTGGTATCATATAAAGTAGCAGTTACTGTGTTAATCAGTTAAAATACAGAAAAGCTTTTGTTCCCTGATGTGATAATGATAGGCAAATTTTACAGTCCTGTAAAAAGTTGTTGATTTGGAAGAAATTTATAAAGAGCTGAAATGCCAGGCAGGTCCCAGGAGTACACTTAAGCTGGATAGTCTTTCAGTTGGTGGCCTTTTATTAGAGCTTTGTTGATACTATAATCACGTAATGGTTACTTGGATTTCAAAGGTAATATAGTTTTATCTACACCTTAATTTATCAAAAATCCTAATTCTGCAATCTCAGAAATGCTTGGTAATTTCTGCAATTTTGGGAGGAAGTTACTTTCAAAGAATTCTCCCAATGATCTTGCAGGTTTCTCCTTGTTAGGTGGGTAGGTATTACGTACATCAGTATTTTCAGAAGCAAACTGATGTTCTGAACAGATTTCTTTACTGTGAACTTTTCGAGCTTTAGAAAGAGCCTGGCTTTCCTCAGACATATCTCAACTGGAGGTTTACTTATTTTATCTGTCAAGATGGTAGAAGACTAGTAATGAAAGTAATTTTAGGAAACTTTATGTTGTGTAAATATATTTAATTCCATTTCTTATGGCATTTTTGTTCCAGTGAGTGTCACAACTGATGCTTCATATGCAAAAACCTTGTCATTCCCAGTGTGTTGAAGATGTGGCACAGTGGATTTTACCATAATAGATGTTGCAACTCTAATTTCTATTACCAGCTGCACAGTTTATCTTCACTAATGTCTTCTGTGAATATGAAACATAAGAATAATATGTTGAACTCCAAGAAAAGAACAATTGCCACTTCAAGCTCCTTAAAATCTGAACTCCAGTCAGAGCTGTGCCATGCACTGGAGCACTTCAATTTAGAGGGTTTTTAGGACGGGAAGTATTTGGTTAGAAGCTTAATAATTTATTTTATATTTACTTGAGCTGAACTTTACAACATTACATGTAAAGTGAAATGTGTTGTACCAAGAAAATGTGGGAACAAGAAAGCTTTCAAGTCACTACTTTTAAAAGAATTAAAACCTATTTCTTGCTATGTGCTTGAAATTGGTAATGATATCAGAAAAGACAAGATCTATTATCAGGGGAGTAAATGTGTCAGGTTAATCTCCTGAAGAATTTGCCTTGGAAGAAATGAAGCAGGACTGTGAAGCACAGTGGAATCCATTGTAATGAAACAAGGTTGTTCTGAATGGAACCATATGAATATATAATAGCAAACCAAATCATGCCTGCTATGAGTATGACAAAAACCCTTGCTAGTGATCTCAGATCTGATTAGATTTGAAAATTCACCTCCAAATTCTCTCCATGGTCTCACTTGTATTTGCTGAGTATCCATATTGCCATATCCATATTGTGCTGAAAGGGCACAATTCCCAATACCCAAATCCTGTGGCTCTAAAGCATATGTGGAGCTTGGTGCATGGCTCCACCTATGCTTTAGAGCCACAGGATTTGGGTATTGGGAATTATGCCCTTTCAGCACCAGGGGCTTGTTCTGCTGCTCAAGTTCCTGCTCTGGGATGCACATTTTCAGTTAGCATCTGCTCCAGCTACATTTTTGTTTGCTTTTCAATGGGTGTCACAACTCCAGAAAAATCCTCTTTATTAGGGAGAATGTATGTGATGCTTTTCTGCAGCCTAGCATGTGACATCTTGTTTACCCTGATAAATTGCTTGGTGCTTTCTTGTCTCTAATTGGAATCATATTTCCCTGGAGAGGAAAATTTGGGCAGAAACATAATTTTGATGCTTTGGAGGAGCCTGCAATGCCACACTGCTGAGGGAGCTTGGGGAAACGATGAGAGGCTCCCTCAGCTTCCTCCCTTGTTTGTAGTTGTCCCTTTCTGGTGTCCAGGATGGAGTTACTGCTCTGTAGGGCTGGGTGCTCCAAACTCAGCTGCAAGTCTGAATGTTGCCCAGAGCAGCTGTGGCTGCCCCATCCCTGGAAGTGTTCAAGGCCAGGTTGGATGGGGCTTTGAACTGTTCTAGTGAAAGATGTCCCTTGGGCTGGGCTAGGTGACCTTTGAAAGCCCCTTCCAAGCCAAACTATTCTGTGATTCCATGATTCTATGAATGCTTATTCTACCTTGGACACAGCTTGTCATTGATTTTTATAAAACCAAAGGAAATGGGTTTTTCAATAAATGATGTTTTTAGTTCTGCATTATGAGACTGGTATTTGTGGAGGGGAGGAGCATCAGCTCGTGTTTCCTAAATGACTGAGGCCAGTCCAAAACAGCCTGAAACAAAGCTCATCTTAAATAATCTAAGGGATTCTTGAGAATCTTAAAACCTTTGTATTAGTTAAACCAGGTGATTTTAAAAGTTAGAGCACTTTTGATTCACTGTGTCAAGAAGGAAGTTGTTGGTTCAGAACCTTCTTTGTTAAGAAAAATTACATTGCAGTAATAGTTTAAAAGTTTGGGAATGGGTATCTTAAAAGTTCATTGTCTGCAAGTGGTGCAGTGGAGTCTGGTGGGCTGATGGATGTCTGCAGTCAGTCCTAGAGGGTGCCAATTGTTGATGAGGCAGAGCTCCTGAAGAGGGACAGATCCCTATTTTTGGTGGATTTGAAGAGTCCTTTCCACGCTGGCTTTGGTGGTCATTCTCTCTACAAATGGGCTTTTTCAGATGAGATCTTAATATGCCTTGATTTTCTACCATATATTTTTATTTTTCAGAATTGCCTTCAGCTCTTTGTCTAATTTACTTTTGATATCCTGTTTTTCTCTCTCTGCTTTGAATTCTGGTACAGAGTTTGGAATTTGTGTGTATTTACTCAAAATGAGATATCAAATTTTATTTCTTTTCTTGTGCTGTTTTAGTCCCTCTTATATGTGACTAAAGGGGTAACACTGATTTCCCACCTGGAATAAAATTCCTTACAGAAGATACGGGGAGGCCTTGCTGAGATGGTAGTTAGGAGTATATTCTGTATCTTAGTTGCTATTTGGTATTATTTAGAGTTTTGTATGGAAGCAGTCTCATGTTGGCTGCAGGATTCAGGCTAGACTGTGATTCCTGGGTGCACGTGGTGGCAGTGTGTGGAGTCAGCTTTTGGTTTGAATATTGTGTACATGGTGAATAAATTCTCTAACCACTTGGACATAACTGTTTTCTTATGTGATCTGCGCTTTGAGATTTTCTGTGGAGTGTAATTTCATGTGTGTTTCTGCTTTGCTGTGGTATATAATCATTTAAATCAAAGGTTAATCAAAATGATTACTCATTTTGAACAGGAAAACGGTGACATTTGATAAGTACCTCCACTTTAAATAAATCCTACCAGTATTTTCCAATCTCGTAACTTGTAGAGGGACAAGCTTATACCAATTATGTTTAGTATTTTATTTACAGAAAGCTAACCCAAGGGAAAAAAAAAAAAAAAAGAATTCAAGACTCCCAAGGTTCTGCCTTTTAAGTCATGCATCTCCTTATTGAAGTCAGCTCTTCGGGGGAGAGGCTCCCCAATGACCTTGAAAGGAGCTGACACTTGCGCTTGCTTGTTCACAGTTGATTTGAGGAGTGGATCTGCTCAAGCCTGTAGTGCTGTAACCTGGCTAATGCTGCGGGTTACTGCTGTTCCTGTGAGCTGAGCAGCCTTTTGTAACAAAGAGATAAAGCAGAGGCAGGAACGGGAGAGAAATGGATCTGACCCAGGCTGTTTTAAAAGGGGCGCGTGTGGTTTTAGCGTCCGAACGCTGAAATGTGGTGACCAGCAGTCCTTCCTTCTTCAGTAGGATACAGGAGGAGAAAGGTGTTGTCTTCTGCCTGTAGCACCACTCTCTGAGAGGGCACAGAGTTGAGCAAAAGCCTCTGAGAGACTGGGAGGCAGGAACCAGCTTGGGGTCCAGGCAGTGATGTGGCACGCTATTACTTTACCCTGAAATTCACTTCTCTTGACACTCAGCCAGGACAGGAAGATGGGGAAAGAAAAATTTTTCTTAAAAAAAAAATCCTGAAAACAACCCCAAAAAATACCTCAACAAAGCAACACCCCCTCCCCCTCCTGCAACTGTCCCCAAACCTGTCCTGCAGAAGCTGTCATGTGTTTGTCAGGAATTGAGGTTTATTCTGATTACTCAGACTATTTTGAAGATCAATTCCCCTGACACAATAGCATATTTATTTCACATCTGTCAGGCTCAATACCTCTCAAAATACAGCTGCATGAAACTCTAAAACATTTTTGATAGTGTTTCACTGGCTGTGCTCTGCACCACTGGGCAGGGAGCTCCCACCCAGCCATTGCCTGGCACGGTTTGTGTCCCCAGCCTGCTGCAGGAGCTGCTGCTGACAGTCATTCCCTGCTCATTCCAGCATCTCTGAACTTCTTGTCATATTTCTTAGGGCGAGGTTAGCAAGAAAATCATTCCTTCATCCCTTAGTTCTTTCTTTCCTTCTGTAGGAGTTGAATCATTTCCCCTTTCATGCCTGTTCTGCCAGTGAGTCAAGAGAAACTAAGTTAAAAGATTTTCTAGGCTGCTATATTAGTAAAATGAGTATTCTTATTAAAAATCCCAATTTGGGATTCATTAGTTTCTGAATACTGGAATAAAATGCCAGAATTTCAGTATGGCAAATTAACCCACCTGTATCCTCTGTAAAATACAGTTGGAGAAAAAAAAGCCTAGTGCTAGAGGAAATAGTAAAGAAGCCTCCTTGATGTGACCTGTACCAATTTATTTAAGTTCAGTGATGCTGCAAATCATCCATCCCTAGTTGTACATCATTCATTAAGAGCTTTCAAATTTTATAGTACAGACTTCTAATGCTGTCAGAATGTGGTTTAGTGTAAGGATAAGGGAGCATTGTCTGCTGGGACTGCAGAGGAGTGTTCCTGAGCTGTCATTTACTGGGAGTTATGAGAACCTTTGAGAAATATCCATATATAAACCCTTCAAGATTGGCTGAGGACACATCGAGACTTGTGTGAGTGTTTCAGGAATAACAGGAATCTGCCAAATCCAGTGCTCTGTTCCATTTGCCCCAAATTATTAGAATGCCTTCAATTTAAAACTAAAAAGGCATTGATCCATCTCGACCTTGTGGCCCAGACCCAGGTCAAGTCTCCTTATTTTTACAGCAGCCTTTTTGTTTGTTTAATATAAATTGGATATTTCTTTTCTGCCTCCCACTCAAGAAAGTCATCCCCGTGTTGGATTCCAGGGGAGGGTGGCTAGGCAGAACAAAAATGCAGAGGGGTTTTTGGTGACTGTCTGAAATAATTTCTTCTTGCATTTTAAAACCAAATAGGAGCAATTTCAGCCCAGAAGATAATTTTGTGTGACAGTTGGATTGCGAGAGCCTTGTTTATCTATGTTCTCATTTTCAGGTTGGCTGTATGAAAAGACTCTTCAAGCTTTTTTCTTCCAAATTACACTCAGTGGGTCTAATGGGAGACAATATAAATATGTATGTGCAGTTTCTTGAACTTTATAAAAGCCTGTTAACAAAAATAGTTCTATGTAGTGCAGAGATGAGGAGAGTGGGAAGAAACAAAAAATTGGAAGTGTTATGTGTCTTGTTATCAAACCCTGGAGGTGCATGTCCTGTGGCTGAGAGGGCTTCAGCACTGTGAAGTGCTTGTTCTCAGTCTGTAGATTTTTCTGATTTATTTTTTCTTTCTTTCTTGGTTTTTTTGTTGTTTTTTTTTCATGGGTGGAAAATGGTTGGTTTCTGAATTGATTTTTTTTCTTTGACCGCTTTTCCAGCAGGGTCTGCTTGTTGATCTTTACAGTGTGTGTCTGCTCATTTTTCCAGTTAAAACCACGGGAAGTGTATGTCTGATGTGTTTTAGATGTGTCAATGAAGCTGAGTCTTCAGTGAATATTTGTAACATGTTGAAGGGAAAGGAGCCAACCAAACAAAAAATTAACTTTCCCTTCCTGCAATATGGCATACATTATTTTACCAAGACCAATACCCAAGCTAGGGGAGCAGTCACACAAAGTTTCTTGCTCCTTGCTGTGTGCAGGCATTCCCAGATGGGATGGCTGGCAGCCATTCTGTGCTTAGGAGTGCAGTTCTTTCACCATGGCAGGGTAAAAGGTTGCAAAGTTGCAGCAGTTCCCTAAAAAACTTGAAGTACTATTTGCTCACATAATATTTAGCAGCATCCATAATTAGTTTTAAATCAGCCAGTGTGCTGTAGCTCAGTCATTTATGTAAGTGCTGTTCCATTACCCAGTGATGCTGCTGGTGCACTCGCTGAGTTCAATTTTACCTTGCTGCAGTTGTTGCTAAATATAGGTTGAAACGTTCTGAGATAACTTCTACATGTGGTCTTGGAAGATATATGCAGCAAATTTAACTTTTTCTTCTGTTGTTGGATTTCCAATTTATTGTGAGTCAGAAATCTCTGCTGCCCAGCATTTTCCCCTTCTTCCAATGCTGCAAGACTGTAGATTGAACAAACCCATTGCTGTGTTTAGGATATTCAGAACTTCCTGACCTGCTCTAGGGCAGCTCAGCTCCTTCTCTTCTCTCATACAGGCCCCTTCCTTGTGACCTACAAAGTGTGATGGAGGGAAACCATCATCTTGGATCTGTGTTTTGCTCTCCCCCAAAGTTTTGCCCATGAACAGCACACTTGTGCTGCCACAGAGGTCAGATGGGAAGACACAGGGTAGAGAACAGCATGTGTGGATATCAGGACCTGCTGTCCCTCTGCTGCAGTGGGGAGCCTCTGGCCCTGAGCACTCTTCCCAGGCACTGCTTGGCTCAACAGCTGTCAAAATCCAGACAATTTAAAGGATACAGAGAGGCTGTAGCAGCCCACAGCATGACATGGTGCGATAGATTTTAAATCTTTATTTATGCTCAGGGTTGAGTTTAATCTTCCTGCTAAATTGGAGTACTGGGAGATGTTGGACATTAAGAGTGCACTCAGGCTACGTACAGAATAGAAGTATTCAGATATGTATTCAGTGGTCTGTCACCTCTTTATTCTGAAATGGTTTTAGATGTGATATTTATGTGAAAGAAATACATGCTGTTACAGCATAGTGTTCTTTTAAGAAGTTATCAACTTATTTAATCTGAGTGGTTTGAGATATTTAATCTGAAGTATGAAGGACACGCATACAGATTTGGAAGTGGAATGAAGTGGCTGGCATATTTATTTTGTAAGGTTATCTTTGCCTGTCTAAGGGGTAGCATAGTAGTTTTAAGAGAAAAATGGCTTTGCACACTTCTGCAGGGATTTTATCATGGAGCAATAAAGAAACAAAATAATTTGGAGTCCTAACTAAATCTGTTGGTGAAGTTGAGTGAGATAATCATCAGATTAAAGCTGTAGTTGAATCAATCAGTCATCTGATGAATTAATAATGGAGATGAAAGTCAACAATGAATCAAATTATTAGATGAAGAGAAGCAAGACAGAAATCAGGGTCGTTTAAAACATTGCAGCAGGTTATTACAGGGCAGTGTCACTTGCTGCCTTGTTCCTGGAGGCAGAGGTGGGACTGTCCAGGCTGGGCTTTATTAAGTCAGTGTAAGGGTTAATTCTGTGCCTGAAGGTGCTGCTTAATTGAAGGTGGTTTAGAAGCTTGTTCTTTTTCCTGCCTGATAAGCTGTGTGCAAGCAATATTGGCTTAAAATTTGATATGCAAATACAGCACGTCTTAGACATGTTTGCACTTTATTCATCCCCATTGAAATATTACAGAGAAAAATGATGGGAACAGAGCAGCAGAAGGGTGAACTCCTTTGTGTGGATTGTTTGTGGAACAAGGTGGTTGGGAGAGCAGCTTGGGTTGCTCGTGTCTCTGATGGTGCTACTTTGGGTGTTCCCAGGTCAGGCTGTACCTTTTGAGCTTTCTCCTCCACCTCTGGACAGTGTCCAAGTGATTGGGACCATCAGTGGCTCTCAGTGATGTGGCAGTGCAAAAAAATTACTGTTTGCCAACATGTTTGTTTGTTGCCCCACCTCCAAAACCATCTAAAGGCAATGATGAGTTAAGAGCTTGCTTTGCCTACAACCTGGTCCAGTCCAAATGTGATTTTGACCCCTGGGAAATTTCGAATATAAAAAATTATTGGGTTTTACTGTCAGGTTGCATGTAAGTTATTTTTCAAGTCAGAACATAAATACTCTAAAAGTCTAAGAGAGAAGCTTGCTGAGAAAACTTTAGATTGATCATGGGAAAAGTCCAGAGTATATAAACCTTAAATTTCCATAAATCCCTATAGGAATAGAGATATTTTTTATCCATTCTTATTTTCATTTTCTTGTTATTTCTTGAAATATTTTTGTTCCTTTTCAAAAGCAAAGCATTGGAGTAATGAAAGAATTTGGTTTAACTGGGTTTCAGGTGGTGATCTTATATGGCTCAGATGGACTATGTCATCCATTTCATGAAAATAAACCTAATGCCATACCAATTCAGCAAATCCAAAAGCATGCGATGACAATAGTTGCTTCTGTTCTGTTAAAAAAATAAATAAATAAGGAGGGTAAGGAAGCCACAAAGGGCAGAAAGACAAAGAAAAAGGGCTAATTAAGGATTTAAAGCCACTGAGGTTTGGACATTTTTGCAGCCAGTGAACTGAGTCGAATGTAAAGTGTGTTGTGTGTAAGCTGTAAGGAACTAAATTCTGCATAATGCAAAATAACTTCATAGCAAATGACTGAGTAGCTCCAGAGATCTTGGATGGAAGGGAAAGGTTTCTGTAAAAACAAACCTCATCTCGCTGACCTTTGCCAACCCTGGCTGCCTCTCTCCTAATCTAACCTGAAGAGATTAGAAAAAACCCCAAACATCAAAAGGAGCCGTGGACACTATTGTGTCCCAGAGCCCCATTGTGCTGGGGAGGGATTTCTCAGGAAGCAGCAGCCTGCTCCTGCTCCGGAGCCTTCCCCCGCTGGCACCAACAATGCAGCCCTGGCTGTGGGTCAGCCTGGCCATCCTTGCAAAAACAACCCTCCACTCCTGACATGATGGATGGGAAACCCGACCCCGGGATTCATTTGCCCAAACTTGTTTGGAAGATTTGCTGCGTTTACTGAGCCAACATTTTTCAGGTGCTTCCTGTGTTTTATCCAGGAGTGAATAAATAACTCCCATGTTCAGCAGCAGAAAATACGAATGTAATTGCATCACACTGAGAGTTTGCCTTTCAACATAGTAATCCTCAGGGCCTGGATTTTTAAAAAAATTATATGTATTCTTATACTTGCAGATATATATATATACACACACGCAAGTTTTACACAAAAATTTCTTCAGATGGCTGTTGGAGGAAAATGCAGGTTTCATGCATTTATTTCTATCTCATGGGGAGGATTGACATTTCTGAGATCCAATGATTACTAGGCTGTAGTTTTCTGTTAGCTTTGGGTCACAATTTAAAATTACTCCTTAAAGCTTAAGGAAGTCTTAAATTATGAAGCAGTAGGAAATCCTGAGATCTAAGGCACCGAGTGAGCTTGCAGTATAGTATATACTCATTATTTTGTTGCTACTTCAGTAGCTCACAGGTATTAAGCACAGCATTATATTAACTTTTTGGTGAAGTCCAGGCACTAGAAAACTCAAGTTTATGGTTCAGCATTTGCTGATAGGATTTGCAACTGAGGGAAGTCCAGACTTCAGATGGCTTTTGCAGAGTGCTTGTAAGAGGCCAACCATAGGAACAGATGCATTTTTGTCTAAATTACTTTCCCTCTCTTTTCAATTTCAGTATCTGCTGATTTCATTTTAAAACCCATTTTAAAGCAAATAAGATAGCTAAGGGTTTTTCTAGCACAGTAATCAAGACCTTTAATACCCTACCTCTGTACAGACCACAGTTTTAAGAGCTGATGTTTGTGCTGCTTTTGCCTGTGCTGGGCAGGGTGTTGGCATATGCTGTGGGAGACATAGTGGAGCAGAAGCGACCCATTTCAGGCTCTACTTCCAAGTAATTTTAAAAGTTGATGAAGATTTTCAGGCTTTTATTGGAAGACTTATCTTTTCCTAAAGCACTCTGAACAGCAGAGCTCCTCTCGCCTGTGCACTCTGCTCCACATCACTGCTCCAGAGATATCTGGCCAGCTTCCAGTTTAAATTCACTTAATAGGGTAAATTTGAAATGATTTAAACACTCTCAATTTACCACCATAACCAAAGGGTCGAAGCCAGGAGCTGCAGAAGCACTGATATTCAAGGGAATTTTTGAAGAGGAATTTAGATGTAGCTGCTTTAAAAATGTCATTAAGATGAGATAAGGAATGCTTTAGGTAAGTGATGCCAATCTCCCAAATCTTCTGTTAATGGATCACCTGAAGATTTTCTGTACTTACCTAGGCCTGGAGTTTGTCCCCCTGACCTTGGGGGTCTTTCGTTCACGCTCTCACACCTAAGCAATGTGTATTTTGGTGTATTTTGGTGTGTGTACAGGCATCCCACAAAATGGTGAGGCTCTGTCCCTAGCAAGGCAGCCCTTTGACTGAATGGGTGTACTCAGGCATTGTGCATGCTTTTGGGACAAAATGCTGAAACAACATGCTTTAAAACAGCTGAATTTTTACCAATTTATGCTGCAGCTTCTCAGATAAGTTATTGTAGATGCTGTCTATTGGTGCAAATATTTTCCTTTCTTATTTTGTGAGACTTTTTTAGGATGAGCATCACCCTTGTGTTTAATGATCTTTCTTCAGTTCTTACCAGGTATATCTCAATGTGACTTATTATCTTTCTAGCTTAGACTCCTCAGTGTGGTTTTGGCTACTGGTCTCTCAAAATCTAGAAAAAGAACCTTTCATTTTGCATGAAGAGGAGAAAATAGCTGTGTTTTTCTTTTCCTTAGGACTTCAAAGGCACAAAAAAAAATAGGAAAATGGAGAAGAATAATTCAGAAACACTGAAAGGGGCTCACTGATTAAACTGTAGGGAACATTCACGTATCTGCTGTTTTGGTCTCCTGAGAATCAATACTGTGAAACTAATCTATGATGCTGCAGCAGTCTATAATAACTCCAGCATATTATCTTTCAGAGTATTATTACTGGAATAAAAATTGTTGGGTTTAAATTGTGAAGATATTGGGATACTCATCCTGGCATTCATTATTTCATAAAATGGATCCACAGTGTTCTCTGTGTGCAGACACAGTTCGATATTCCTTCAAAATTATATTGAAGGATGCTCGTGCTGTTCCAGTGATCCTGTCCAGCACAGTTGCTCTTGGATGGGGATGTGAAAAAACCCAAGAAACCCAAGCAAACTGTGACTGCTTCATTTCTGCTGCTCATCATTGCAAAGATGTCATCTCTCAGCTGGCTGATGAAGGGAAGGTGAAGGACTGTCTGTGTTGGCTTGATTTTCCCAGTGAGAGCTGCAAATCCACCTTGAAAATTTTGTGTGTTGACTTATGGTCTTTGTTTGTTAGATACTGTGAGTTTATAATTGTGTGAGGAGGGAGAAGCATCTTTAGTGATGTATTTATTGCTGTACTGATAGACAAGTTATGAAGTTTGGGCTAATTATAATTTCCTGTGTCTCTGTAAATGGATTTGAAATGACTTGTTTGCTCTTGTGCTATAGTAACTTCGGTCATTTATTATTTTTCCTTTCAAGCAACTGAATCCCATATTGCCTCTAATCTGGGAAAATATTAGATTTCCTTCACCTAATCGTAGAGTCTTGGTTTTGCAATTACATTTTGAAACAGTGATGGACAATTGTCAGTGAAAGCAAAAAGACACAATTTGTACTGAGGCTGAATCTGGAAGTCTTTGTTAAAAATATGTTTGCAAAACAACCAGTAAGCAGTGGAAAAGTCTGATTTTCTACTGATGCCATCTTTTTTCCCTTGGTCATTCCCTTCCTTTCCTGAAGCAAGATCTCCAGTTCTACAGCTGTTGGCTGTGGCATGTGGTTGATTCCTTCCCCTTTGATAGAGGAATTCTCTGGAATCTCCTCTTCCTACTTCCACAAAGGAACTTGTTTATCTTGGTGACTTCTGCCTCTATGTTTTTTTGTGGTCACCAGATTTTTGGAAGGGTTGGAGTGGAGTGTCAGGATATTGCACAATTATCTTTTCATAATTATCTTTTCTAAACAGTGGACAGTGTGCCCTGTTTGTGTGGGCAAACACTTGGAAACAAGGAGTGCATTTCTTTTAGGTAGTAACTGGTTTTTGGGGGTTGGACTAGATGGCCTTTAAAGGTCACTTCTAACCTGAATTGTGTTATGATTCTATAAATTAATGGGACTTTCTGAGCTTATAATGGTGTGGAGTTCTGGTTTTTTGGATTTTGTTTCGTTTTTTTTTTCCCAAGTGATTTACTATCTAAGTATCTTCTAACATTTAGTAACTGTTGTTTTTTCAGGATGAATCCAAAATCATCACATTGCTATGGAAAGAATAACCTCAAAAATTACCCTTAACCCTGAAAAACACCAATGTTAAAGTTGAACCCTCAAAAACACCGATGTTAAAGTTGCCCAATATTGGTAATGAATACACAGGTGTGATGCATTTTATCAGCTTTGCTTGTAGAGAACCAAAGGGAGTTTGTCATAGCACGAGTCCCTTATTGATGACATGGTTGGCTGTGATTGATTAAAAGTGGCAGATTTATTTCAGCTTCAACTCTTTCCATTAGCATTCCTATCGACCATCTGGCAGTGGAAAACCTCACTTGTGAGATAGACTAGGATCTTGTTAAAAAAATTACAAGATTTCTTGGGGCCTTTTTTTTTTGCCAGTGGCCTGATGAGCCAGAAAGTTGTCACTTCTAGTGACAGTTCTCACTGCCTGAAAGGGTTGAGACTGATGCTGGGTCAGCCTGTGGCTTGTTTTTAATGGCTTTTAATTATCGCCTTGATCGCAGCAAACATTCAGTTCATGGTTATGCAAGGATCATTTTGAGGGCTTTGTAGGTCTTCAGTTGCCTTCAGTTGTTGGTTAGGATGAGAAGGACCAACTTGCTGTGTAAGTGGGAGGAGCAGAGTCATCAATTTCTTTCAAAATGGTGTCTACATAAAACTAAAACTTTCCCCAAATTGCTCAATTACGAGAACGTCATATCGTAATCAAAATCATTTGACTGCACTTGAGATGCCCTAATCAAAATCATTTACAGATGATGTGCAGGGAGGGATGCTTGAGGGGCAAAAAGTGAATTCTAAATGGATTGTGATGTTGCAAAGTGTGGAGTTGCCTGTATGTCCATTAAATGGTAGATACATGCACTGATATGAGAGAAATATGGAGCTGGCATGAACGGGCGATGACACCTCAGGGCATTCAGTGAGGCTTCTGCAACAATACAGTGAGTTACATCACAGCCTGAAATGCTGCTCTGACCCCACTGCCCCTGATGAGCAATAGAGTAACAGGGCAGTCCTTGGTAAACAGCTTTATGGGGCTTTTCTGCTGCGGTGTTTGGCACTTGGAATTGTAATGCTGGCTGCAGCTTCCCACCTGCAGCATCCCCTGCTCCCCAGAAATGCAGTCACTCAAAATAAAGGCATGAAATCTTGTGGTTAGGACTGCTTCCTCCTAAATTTTATTGGGGGCATTCTAAAGATTAATGTTACCTGTGTTTTGCAGAGAGGTGAGTTACGAGAAAAAATACGTGAATTTCCTTGTATCTGCAGGGTTTGCTTAAAACAATTCTTTGACATTGTTGTTAACCATACTTTTTTCAGGGAGGGAGGTTTGGCAGAAATGTTTCCCTTTCTCAGAGTGTGATAGATTTCTGTCCAGGCTCTCCAGAGCTTGACCTTGGGGGCTGTAAATATTTTAAATGGTTCCATGGGTATTTCAAGGTTGTGGCTTGCTGAGGCATAATGCACAAGGGAATGCTCCCTAAATGGGCTCTTCATTGCACTTAGACTCACACAAACATTGCAGCAAGTGAAGGTGTTAAAAAATATGCGTGAAGGTCAAACTGACAGGTCTTATTAGGAGCTTACTGGCAATAGTTTTCTTGAAGAGTAATTTCCTAACAATTTATTCTCAATTTTGTATTCTATTTTGGAAATTGTGTTGATGCAGCATTAAGATTACAAAGATGGTAGTTACTTGTGCAATATTTAGCATTAGAAAGGAGATGGATCCCTTCTGGTTCTATTTTGCATCATTAGAAATGTTTATGCTGGGGAAGTATGCAATTTCTGAAAATGAAATGTTTTTGGAGTTAGCAGGGATTATCTGAAACCCATACATAATGTATAGTGTAATTCTTTTGAAGGTCTCCTATGTTATCCTTTTTTTGGTCTGAAGTAAGGTAATATTGGAGTAAAAATAGGGAGGAAATTTATTCAGCCACTTGAAGGCATTTGGTGGAGCATTAAGATTTGTTTGGTTTTAAGTGTTTCTCAAAAAGTGCTTCTCTTGTCCGCTGTTTTAATTGTGCTGTCACATCTGTGGAAGATCATTATCATATTCTTTTATCCGGGCACGTGTCAAAGCATTACTCACTTCCAACCATCTGTAGACTATTTGATACAAATTCAAAAATTGAGCTAATAGCCACGGCACCATCCTTGTATCAGAAAGTTTCTCGAATTTCGTCACCTACAGGGTTTTTTTGTCCTACTTACTACATTTTCTTTGCAAAACAATGCCTTTTGGCAGCTCCTGTTGTATTCATACCGTTGTTTTGGATATTGGGCCAGACTTTCACACACCACCATCTCAGTGCACTCTTCTGGATCCTTTGCCAGTTGTCTGCTTGAACACCATCTGTTCCTGGCAAGGAGTTACCTTCAAATACCTAACAAAACAGGTCATGGGAAAAACCAAAGTCTTCCAGGAGGTAATGATGATAACACACCCGGATTCTCTGTTAGCATTTTCCTTGTAGCACTTTAGGAAACTTGCTCTATTTAGGCAATTTCTCTTACCCCAAAATCTTTCCTTTTGAGGAGCAGTTCCACAACTGCCAAAGTGGACAGCAAGGAAGGTGCTAACTTGCAAGAAGATGTTTTGTGGAAAGCTTGAACAATGCATGAAATCCAGTCCTACCCCATAATGAGTTGGAGAACTGCACTAATGAAATCTGCAGGAGACAATAAAGTGAGTCATACAGCAAAGTCGACTGAAAATGGCTGTGCAAAGTAGTGCTGCTAAGGAAAGAAAATATAACCGAGAGAAGGAAATAAAAAAGAGCATCTTGGAAAACATCCAGGCTAATGCATCCAAAGAAATACAATCTGAAACGCAGACGAACATGGGAGCAGAAGCTGTAAAAGCCATAAGGCTGAAAAAGATAAAGAGATAGTGGACTGCAAATTAGATATGAGGCTCTACAAAAAGACCAATTTGGGCCACTCATTGGAGGAGCAGTATGTGACAGATTAGGAAGGCATTAGGTCTGTCTTGGAGGGCCATTTGCCTCTGCAGATGAGAGACTGAGAGTCATTAGTGTGGTTTCAGCAGGAGAGAACATGGTGATGTTGGTCTGGAGGAAATGCTGAAGTCCCATCCAGAGTGTGGTGTGAGGAGCCCACGAACAGGGAAGTGTGCAAGCTTTTGGAGTGCAGATGATGGAAACAGCAGCACATGGCATTGTAGAGCTAGGATACAGCTGAGGAAAAGGCTAATTTTGGTGGGACAGCAGGAGTCTCAGTGGTGGTAGGGTGGGTGCTGTGTTGGAAGACAGTGTAGTCAAAATACAGGTTCAAGGTCAAATACTGAAGTGAATTAAGATCTTTGTCTCCTTTTGGAGTTGTATCTGATTAGATGAAGTCTGAATTTCTTCCTTAGGGCTCTCTTGAACTGGAAGAAAGAGATAAATGGTGATGGTGAAGCATTTACTCACTTCCAAGGATTCTTTGTAGCTGGAGGTGAACCATAACTGTGTGCAAGCAGAAGGTGCTGCATGTCCCTGAGGGGTGAGAGGGGAGGATGAGGATGCCAGGCTGGGCCAGCATCCCTTCATTGAAGTCAACACCTGAAAAATTTCTTTTTTCTGGCTACTCACACAAGTAGAAGTGCAAAAGAATTTGAAAACATCTTAAAAGAAGTTTGTAAATCACCAGGGCTGGTTTGTTTCTCCTGCATGAGTGGGGCTGTCACATGCTCTTTGGAATGGGGGCAGCTGAAAGCTTCTGCCTGCAACCCAGGGCTGTGCTGGTGTGAAGTGGAGCTGTCTTGACCTCTCTCCACCATTGCTCCTGTTTGACCCTCTTAAAGTGGGTTTAGTCCTAAAGAAACAAATCATCAGCTAATTATTTCCCCACTCTGGTGGCCATTCTCACAGATGTTTTACCATTTCAAGTAGGAGCAGTTGCTTTAAGGTTTTTGTTTATTTGGCTTTTTCAGTGTAGCAAACAGAAGGGAGAAACTAAAATCTGATGCTGGGTGCAGGTCAGTTGTTCATGTCTAAAGGGTTGTATGAAAACAGGTTCCGTGGTAGCTTTGAAAGTGGTCCAGCTTGCTGTTTAGTAGGCCTGCATTTTGCAGAGCCTGATTATTCAAATTCGTTTTTCTAATATTAGCATTAATTCCCTTACAGTAGTGGTTTGAAGTTGCTTATTTCACAGTCCTCTCGAACGTGGGAGCCTGGCTGTGAGCAGAGCAGACAGCTTATCAGCTCAGCAGCTGCTGCCTCTTGCCAGCATCGTGTGCTCAGTAAATGCTGGGAGTCAACCTTGAGAGTTTACAGACACTGGCTCGCGTTTCCTTTGCTCTGTATTTCACTGCACTCTTTAAATCGGGAGTTTTAAAGCCCTGCTAAATTTAGGGAGAAGCGGGGATGTGCGAATGCAGCAGCCCTGCCTCCTCCCACAGCAAATGCATCTCCTGGCCAGTGAGAGGACAGGGTCAGGGGGACACAAACCCCAGCAGCAGCTCTGTGGTGTGAAGGGAGCCCAAAGGTAGTTCATGCCTTTGTCAGAGAAGTGGAGAGGAGGGGAAAGAACCTCCAAAACAGCACTTTTAGTTGCTCCAGGCAGGGGTTTTTTCTCATTTCAAATGGTTTTATTTTACTATATATGACACCAGTCAAGGAAAGAGGAAGCTCTTTAACCTTAATGCAAATAAAACAGTAGTGTTTTAGAAAAAAATCTGCTTGCTTTATACCTCTAGGCCGATAGTTGTGACAGATGAGAGAATTTAACAATAAAATTACTCATTAGTTGAGGTCTTTTTTCTTAATCTGTTTAGCTGTGACAATCCATTTGAAGCCTGATTTTTGCTTAGGAGGAATAAAAAAATTACCTGTAGCAATAAATTCATCTGTCTGTCATGCTGTTTATCTGTCTATCTATCCCCTAAAGACTTGAAAACGTTGGATTTTATTTCTATACCCTTGCTGAAAATCAATTGTGACATTTTCTGTTTAGGCTGCTAAAGGTTTTGGCAGATAGAACATGGATTTTGTCTTTTGATGGTGAATTCAATTCAACATTTATTGCAGAGACCTCAAGTGTTTAAACGTGTGGTGATAGACAACTAAACCTCCCGCTGTGCTAAACTCCACCAGGTCTCTTCAGTAGTTTTGCTATTCAAAAAGAATTGGGACTTGTTTCATCTGTTTTTAATAAATATGAGGCTTGCACGCTGTTCATGTCAGAACTAAAGCCAACTTAGAGTTGCAGTTTGACACGTAGAGTCTTAACTTTCTAGCTCTTGCTGCTAAAGACACCTACTCGGGGTGTTGTTATCCTTTAAAAAATGTAAGGGGCTTTCACATCATCTTATCTGAACCGTGGTGTGGAAGTGTGTGAGGGAAAGGAAAGCAGAAGCCAGGCTGCAATAATGCTGGTTGGTGTGAGAGGGCACACACCTGGACTTGCTTGCTGGCCAGGGTGGGTACCATCATTGGGAGCAGTGGGGTTTAGTTGGGTCTGAGATGCTGCTGCTGGTGCTGGGGTGAGTCTGGTGGAGTCCTGGAAATTGGGGAATGGGAGGAGAGCTTGGCTGGGTCAGGCATCAGCATCAGCCTGGCCTCTCCTGCATCATCCCGGAGGATTTGTTCAGGTGATGTCTGCAGGAGAGCATTGGTGATCCCAAGCTCCTGGGAGCCGTGTGTGGGTTTGGTGTGAGCTGAGGCGCGGGCAGTGCTGACGGGGGATGGCAGGGACGGGCGCGTGGCGGCCGAGGGGAGCTGAGCTGTTCCAGGCTGCTTTTGCCAAAAACGCTCCTCGTGCTGCCAGCAGGGCTGGTGGGCCACGAGCCCGGGGTGTGACTGCAGGGACAGCACTCGCTCAGCAGCCTCCCCAGACTGCTTTTGTTGAGAGATGAGAGAAATCTGCTGCTGCCGGGCTCTCCGCGTGGTGCTGCCATTTGGTGCAAACACCGCATCACTCGTATGCCGCCTCTGAAGAGCATTTTTTCATGTTTGTCCCGTGAGATGGATGGGGAATTTGGATGTTAGGGCTGCTTGCATGGGCATCAGAATTCAGTGGGAAGATGTGGAGGCAGTAAATGAATTTAATATTGGATTGATCAGCTTTTGCCAGTGTTGGCAGTTGGTTTTAGCACCTTTGTGTGAAGTGTGTGTTTATGGTAGAAACATGTATTTTGTTTAAGAGGTTTATGCTGCTTTCTTGTTCTTGTATTAAGATTTTCAAATAAATTATTAATACTCAGAAGCCCAGAGGTAACAAGAACCTTAGAGCTGTAATTTCCCCTTTGAGGCCAGGCAAAACATAACACTTCTGAACTTATACATTCTTGCTCTAAGAATGACTGAAAATTCACATCAAAAGATCATAAATTGCTACCAAATTAATTTCTAATGTAAGTCTATTGTGCATGTGTTTAAATCTGATTCAGTTTCTTTAAAGCAGTTTACTCTGTAAAACTTTTTCTATAAAAACACGCACAGTAAAAAGTGTTTATGTTGCAGTATAGCACTTAAATTGCATTAAAAAAAGCCACACACAACAAAAAGCCCTTTTTTTATACAACTATTTATTTGCTGTAACATTTTACTAACCAACAGAGCAAAGTAACCCAGAGATTTGTGATGTCATGCTAAAAGCCCAAGTGTTAGCTTGCCAAGTATTGATGTTCTCACAATACTTTGTGGACACAAAAAACTGAGGCAAAGTGGAGCGATGCTGTAGTGCTGATAAAGGAAATGCAGTGTATGGAGATTAAACAGCTGAAAGGCGAGTGTGTGTTACAAGTGAGTCTGTGCAGACTGTTGTCTCCCCGGGGCCAAGCACTTCTTAGGCATTTGCTGCATATTTTGACCAAGTACAGAATGTAGGAGATCTAAACTTTATGCATTAAAGTTTCTTAAAAAAGCAGAGGAGGGTGTCAGTGGTTTTTTTTAAATCAAGTTTATTTCCGAAACAGATGCTTTAGAAATGCCTTTAGAGAGCAAAATGAGTGTGGTGATGAAAAACAATAAAAAAAATAAAAAAGCCACTTGCTCATTAGGCTCAGTTAAAGCTAAGTTGATCATTGATACAAATTTGCATTATTTTCCCAGCCTGGCGTTGGGTAACAACTTTTCCTCGGTGCGCTTTTGTTTCAGCTGACATTTGCTTGAATGGCCGAGCAAGTTGGCAAGTTCTGTGCTGCTGGTTCTTTGAAGTTGTGACTTCATCCCAAACAGCCGGGTCTTTGTGTGCTGCGGGGAGCCCCTTCCCTCTGGAGAGGGTGCGTGCGGCGCAGAGCCTGGAGAGGGGCTGTGCATACCCAGCCTCACAATCCTGCTCAGCACTTCACTTCAAGTGGCTCAGGTCTTGCAGGAATATTGGTTCCTTTGCTGTGAATTTGCATTGCAAGGAGTTGAAGTTCAAAATTAAAAAAAAAAAAAAAGAAAAAAAAAGAGGCAGGTTAACCTGCAAGTACGTTTTTTTAATTGATCTTCAAACATAGGTTAGTGTTTAGAAGGATTTCAGCTACAGTGGGAATTTGCTGTCTTCTCTGTTCGATACAATTATTGGAAAGCAAGCTCTGCTAAGTACAAAGGAAAAAGCAAGGATTTACTTGAGATGGATAGTATTTGTTCAAGATTTTACACATTGTCACTGGAATTGTACTAAAATCTGTTATATGTCCAAAATTGTCTGAAAAACTAGACACAATACAGTGACAAAATATGAATGTTTGGATGGGAAGGAGGAATTCCCTATAAATAAGACAGTGTATAAATATCTATTTATTGTAGTATTTGCACATTTCATGGTCAGTTGAACTTCTTTTACTGTTCACAGCCCATATCTTAGTAATTGTGGTAGGAGTATAGCTTACACAGCATTTATGTGACTCCCTCTCAGATGGAGCAGCACAATGCTGAAGGACATCCCCAGCCCCTCAGTATTTCTGTGTACACAGAGCTGAGGATGTGCACGAGCAGTTTTTGAATGGAGCCTTGTAGCTGCAGTAATTTTATTTTTAATGTATCTTCCATAGCTACAGTGAAGTGGAGGAGAGGATGTTCAGCAAGAGGAATTGCTTGTCTGGGTTTTACATTGGCCCTTCTCAGAAGCTGGATTTTTGTTGGCTGAAGAACTACGCACCAGGGGCCACAATTTCTTGGAAGCGTTGAGTAAAAAATTGAGGTGGAGTAAGGATTTTTAAATAGATCTTGTCACGTGGGTTTTGCCGTGTTTTGCTCTGACAGGGAGTGGCTGATTCCCAGTTACAGAAGTTTTGGCCATCTGAATGTTGGAGATTGGGGTCAGCCTTCCACCTGTCCAGGGGAGGGCTCGGTGCAGAGGAGGTGTTGGGAGCCTTGGGTGTAAGCCAAGGTCAGGCAAACATCTTCCCAGCTGAACTCAGCTTCTGTGTGCTCACATCTTGTGCAAGTGCCCTTCAACTGATTGTGAAAACTCCAGCAATTTCAAAGGTAATAGTTAGCAGAGGTCTCCTTAGGCTGACCTGGCTTGTTTTGACTGAACCAAATTAGGGATTGGTGGCCCAGAGCTGCCCCCTGTTCACCAGCCACGTGCAGCTGACTGTGGGCAGGACAGTCTTCACCTGGACAGGTTTTCCAATTGATCCAGTTAAACCAGCATGAGAGGCTGTGAGAGGCATCTCCCCTGCAGTTGGATTGAGGTTTCTGTTGGATAATTCTATATATTAACACTGGTACTAAGCTGTATTAAAGCAAAACACTATCTAAAGTAAGTCTGTTTTACACATAGGGTCCCTTGCAAAGCTCACCTAACTTCACCAGAGATGTGCAATTTACACACACTGGAGAAGATGGTGCTGTCTGCTCCCCACATCAGCAGCAATGTTCTCACCTCTCAAAAGCAGTTGCACATATTGTACACAGATTTTAAAACAGCGATTAGTATTGTTTTCCTTCATAGCATTTCCGTTTGGAATTTTCTTTCTGTGAGAAGATGTGGCTGCATTTTTATACTCATCTCTTTATCTGTACAAAGTGCATTGTGAAGGAGACAGGACTTCTAGATCATGAAGGGCTTCTGTGACCCAGTTCAGCGATTCATTGGTACATAACAGTGCATGAGCAAGCACCCACAGTGGGTAGCAATGCATATTTTAAGCTTGTGTCATATTCAGTGGTAAATAGCCATTTTCCCAGTGATTTGTATTGGTTTTTGCACTTCATTATCCATGCATACTTATACCCAAGTAGAGATTGCCAGGCTAGCAGTTTCTGAGGTTGGAATAAAGTAGTTTACTTTCTGGTCCTCTTCTATCCCAGCAAAGGTTGGATCCAAAATTGTGAGAGAGCTGTGTGAACTTGCAGGAATTTTGTATTGGAGGTATATTCTTCCTGTGGACTGTCCTGTTGGGTTTTTGGGATGGGGTGTGGGATCAGCCTTGTACTGACTTCAAAAAAAGCTGTACAGGTCAATGTGAATGTATTCACAGTGTATGCTGATGTCTGACCAATTCACTGGGTGCAGGCTGTTCTTGCCTGATGCTGAAATGGTGCAGTTCCATCTCTCTCTGCCAGGTTCCCTGGTTCCTTTTGCTCAGCATCTCCAGGTGAGGTGAGAACAGGTGTCCCACAGCATTCCTGTAAGGAGCAGGGAGGCCAGATGCAGGCACTCAGGACACCTCAGCACTGCTGAGCAAAGCCTGGCTTAGCCTGTATGGCAGAGCAGGGAGGAAGACCTGCCAGACCAGTCCTGCTCCTTCATTAGGGAGGACAGAAAGTGCTCAGGTGGTGACATGGCAATCACATGCTGGCCTGACCTCAGCCATCAGCAGAGCATCGCTGTGGTTATTAGCTAAGTATTTCCATAATGTGTGCCTCTTCAAGCTGTAATTAAAGCCAAGCCTGCCCCTAGCTAATTACAAGCTTGCTTAGAAGTGTAGTTTATATAAAGCTTTTAAAACTTTATGTATGGGGAAGATACACATCCACAGGCATAATAAGAATGACGCCTTATTTTCAAAATGAAATTTATAGGCTTTGGTATCTGTTTCTCCCTCCCTTTAGTTTCCTACAGCCTGTTTTTTGCATCCTTGTTCAAAGTTTTTGCCAGAAATACTGCCTAAGTTTCACCGACATCAAGCCAGTTATTTTTTAGTTTTCTTCAGAGTGTTTTTGTTCTCACTGCTGAGAGAGTAAACCAGATGTTAAAATGCCTTTGAGCTTTGTGTTTGGAGAAGACTAATAAATAATACTTAGATCTCTCATAAAAAGAAGATAAGGAATCTTGAAAGTGGTGAAACTTTTTGTTGAACACATCACTACAAGGTCTCTGTAAATTATGATCCATCTATGGAGAGTTGCTGTGTGTTATTTAGGTGGTGCTGCACCTGTACATCTTCAGCTCAGTCTCTCAGCAATAAAGCAGTGCTGGCAGGGTAAGCCCCTGAGATCCTGAAGCAGCAACACAGGTAGGGCTTGGTGACAAGGCAGGTTGTGACTTTGTGTGGTTGTAGGGTGGGCTGGCGTGGCCGTGGCTCTAACAAAACATTTCCTGGTGGTTGTTGCAGCCCCATGTCAGCCAAAACCACCTTCTGAGGTGGCTCTGTGGCAAAGACACAGCCAGATGGTTCTGACATGGTCACCCCTGCCCTTCCAAAGCATTCTCTTTGGATTTTTTTATTCCCTTGCTATCTTCCATTCCCCATTTCCAGGTGCTTCACTTAAATCATAGTGCGGCCTGGCAGGGAGGAATGCACAACCACGTTCTCTCATGAGTGAAGGTTCTCTCAAAAAGAAAGGGAACATGGTGGAGCCTGCAACACTTGTGCATTTATCTTTGACACCTTTGCAGCAAGGGGAGGCTCCATCACCCTGGCTCTTTGGGAAAAGAAAAGAGGGATGCCTAACCCAATGTATGGCCGAGGGGACCGTGAGATTACTCCTGCAGCTGAAGAATTCCCACTCCTCTCTTCTGTCTAGCCATTTTTGAATTTGGTATTCGGCTTGATTATTCAGGTCAGATCAGATTTAGGTCAGTTGTGATGGATTTTTTCCAAATCCAGTTCCCTAGATTCCTACTGTAAACGGTTACCAGATGACACGATGTGAAGCTGGAACAGACTCGAGCTGTGTGATGACCGAATAAAATCTCAGTGGGAACCACTTCCACGTTCCTGAGATCAGTTTCTCATGTAATAAATTCTGTATCCAAAATTGTATCAAATACTTTTCTGACAAGAGTGAGGTTTTTTTCCTAACGGACAAATCCCAGCAGAGCTATTTATAAGAAGCCTCTCTCTTGTGTTTGCACTCTCATGCCTGTTACTCAGACCTACACTGAAGAACAAATATAACTAGAATTCTTTCTGTGTCCTTGCCTGTGCTTTTGGACTGACCCTGTTTGGTCTTATCTGACATCCTGCACTACATTTCTTTGCTGGTGTTCTGTTGGTAAGGGTTGCCATAGCAAGCCACCCTTAAAGGCTTCTCCCTGAAGGAAGAATCTGGATTTATTTGGTGACACTTTTTCCTTGCTGACTGTTTCGTTGCTTTGTTCTGCCTGATCCTCTCCTGGCTGGGAGGGATGGGGGGAAGTGCTCTCAGGGAGTACCTTGCTCATATTCTATGTTAACACCTACAAAACCCCTGTAACAGGGAATAGGTGTGATGTTGAGCACCTGGACAGTGCATGGGGGAATCCTTTGGCCTGGGGGTAGGAGGTCAGCCAATTTCAGACACAAATCCAGACATGGGAAAAGCTACTTGAGTTGTTTTTTTAGATATTAAATTTAGAGCGGTGTTCTTTCACTGTTAGTTCCTGAAATGAAACTAGACATTGCCTGGAAGTTCTTACTTAACCAACCTACAGCTTCTTCTGATGCAGCCTCTTTATTAATTTCCTGACACAGTAAAGGGAATCCTTGACACCAGCCTTCCCTCAGTTGTGTCCTGGCTCAATTACTGCTGCATGTAAATCTCTTCTACATCAAGTCAGGGAGATGAGACCTGTGCTTTCAGTTTTGAAAAGTTCTGGTGTGTACAGGTCACAGGGGAGGGTGGATTCTTCCACTTGTGTCTTCTTGGTGGCTGCAAAACCCATGTTAAATCATCATTCTACCATTTGGCTGCCTGATTAGATGTTCTATGCAAACCTCAAAATATGTGATGTTTTACAGTGAGATTTGCTATTTAAATAAGAGGTTTGCCATAATTGGCTGTTATAAATTACAAGCAAGAAGGAATGATTTATTGCTTATAATTAGAAATGAGTTATGAAGGGGAATGTTGGTAATCATAAAATAAAGCTTGGAATACATTGATTTCCAGATGGCTGCCAGTGAAATTGCTCTTTAATGTATAATAGACCAGACACAAGGAAAAAAAAAATCAGTCATCCATCTTTATTCCTTGATGGATTACTTGTATGAATCTATAGTTGCCTGAATTCTGAAATATTAGTTTTACTTGCATAATTGGATGAGAAAAACTGAATTTGCCCGGTGGTATAGGTTTCTAGAGGTGTGGAAGAAGTGAGTTACTCTTTTGTCTGACATGATTTTTGTCCTTGTAATGTCAACAGGGAAGATCCAGCGATCGATCTGGCATCACCTTTGGGTATAACAACCTCAGTGAATTGTTCCCAGAGACTGCAGGTTACTAAGGTGTTTTCTTTTTATCTTTTGCCTCATTTGAAGCTTTCATGAGGTTAAGATTGATCAAAACACTTGTCCAAAAGCAAATATCTGTAATCCTCCTTGCTTGAGTCTAGAAAAATATATTTGCACCAGAAACAGACGGCAGTGCTACTGCTGAGAATTTTTCAATAGCATAATCCTTCTGTTGAGATGATAATGTGTTCATTTAACTTTTAAAGTTTCACTTCTTGTTACTATAGTTTCAAGCACCATTTTAAAATTATTTTTATTTGCCTTATCTGCTAATAATGGTTCTTTCTGCCATAGCAGTTGGATTCTGCTCTGTTCCCATTTGAAAGACAGAGCTACACGATGGTTTAGACATATGGATTGTCACCATGTGAGTTGTCTCACGCCCATGTTTTAAAAGTGACACTGCCATTAGACTTGCTTAACTGAGACCATTATGATTACTCATTTACCTTCATTAAAATGCTTCATAGCTTCCTTATTTTAAGTAGCTTTTCTCAGCAAGGTGCAGATTTGCCTTGCTGCCATCATTTCATCTGGAAAAATTTCCATGGTGAAAGGAATAGCATCTTTTCAACTAATACTTTCCTGACCTGTGGAGAGATGAGCTCATCAGTATCTTTATTGACAAACACAGGAAGAAGGTGTGTCAACCAGAAATATTAGATCAGGCAGCCTGTCTTGTCCTGAAGCAATTGTAATTTCCCATGGTCTGCAGCAATTTCCTTTAGGAGCAGATATGTGCAGATATTGTTTGGGATCTGCTGCAGGAGCATAATTTCATTTGTTCCCAATGAGGTGGCCTTAGATGTCATTCTTTTCATTTTTGGTGTTGGAAATCTGTTGGTTTAGTTGGTGGGAAGAGCAGCAAGTTGCTCTTTTCCAGCATCTAACTGAGGAAAAAGCGCTGCAGCTATGCAGAAAAATATTGCCCACTCTGAGTTGGGTTAGTGAAGACAGATGTCATAGCCCCTGCCCCTCTCTAAAAACCCTGAAATAGGTGTTTAACTCACGACACACTAGCAAAGTTCCTGCTTTTCAGAAGCCTTTAGGTGAGTGATGTAGGTGCTTAGTTCCTCAGTGGCAAATCTATTCCCGAGTGAATGATAGAGATTCTTGCTTTTTTCCAGTTTCCTCTGTGATTTTGGTCCCTCAGTGCTTGGTTCCAGGCCTTTGCTGGGAGAGGCTCCTCTCACGAGCACTGAAGATGTTCTCAGTGCCGTGTTATCTGGTGCTGTGCTGGTGAAAGCCAAGCTCCCCTGCTCCAGCATGAAAGAGGACTGAGTGGGAATCAGAAGTGGGAACAATTCCTCATTCCACTTTAGTTTTTGTTGTCAGCTTCAGTTTGCTTTTTTCCTGCTTGAAATGGCTCTTTGCATTTGCTCACAAACAGGATGACAGCAGTGACTGCTGGTGGAGTTGGAGTTCACACAGGGATGGATGTTGGAGCAGGGTTAGCAGGAACTGGCTTGGCTGCCTGTTAGTATCCAGGAGGGCTCAGACCCTGCCTGCTGTCCATCAGTCACATCTGTACAGCTGGCAGCACTGAGCCAGCTCCCAAGGGACCTCGCTGTGTGGGAGCTGAGCCCATTGCAGTTTGGACATGCTCTTACTTGGAGTCTTTCTGCCATTAGTTGGGGTCTCTGCAGTCCTGGCACTTGAGGGAGCAATTCAGGGAAGCTCCTTGGGGCTTTCATAGTGATGGTGAGCTGGACAGAGTGAAGAGCCTGGTCTTGAAAGCCAGAACCACCTGCCTACCTCATGTTCAGGCACACGTGGTTTCAAGGTGTGAGCATCACAGGTGCTTTGTCATTCTGCAGAGCATGATGGTGTCTGTGGTTCTATCTGGACTTTTGAGGAGGTGCAGTGCACCCTGACCCCCAGCCCTTGTCTTCAGGGCATCATGCTGCTGTTCTTGGGTGTCATGGCCAGCCATGCCTTGGATTTGTGCCTCTACTTCCTCTCGAGCAGAGGGAGCAGCTCCTGTGAGCATCTGGCTCTCAGGCAGAAGCAGATGTAGAAGATATTGGGATCCACAGCTGAATGTGCAAACCCTGAAGTGCTCCAGGGTTATGGTTGTCATTGCATTTTGCCCTCTGGAAAACAGCAGTCATCCAAGTCTGGGAGGGTCACCCCTTTGTCCTGACCCAATGGCAGGACAGTGGGTCAGTATCTCCTGATGCTGTTGTGTTTCCAAGAAGAGCTTTAAATCCTTGCAGAGAGGTAATTCCCAGCTTTCCAGTAAGAATAACATTGGCGGTACCTAAATAAAGGGCACTCTTAGCCTGTATAAACATTTATATTAATTTCCTTCTCACACAGATGTCTGGTAAACTGACCTCCTGAGGCAAAACCATCTGGCCTCAGGTGGGAGGAGAATCTCAGCCAGTGTGAAGAACCTGACCTGTCTCTTGTTGAGTCATTTCTCAATAGTTTTTTCTGTCCTTGCACATGAAAGGCCTGTGCATGGATATATAGGTTTCATGGGCAGTTGTCTTGGATGACCTGCATAATTACACTGCAGGATTGTGGCTGTGGGCTCTGTTCAATCTCTGCTTCCCATTGTGTATTCTGGGACCATCCGTGTATAAAATTAGTATGGGTGGTAAGCAGCAGTAAGATGTTCCCTACATGGGTGGATTAAATTAAAATCCAGTAAGAAACACAGCTTTGGGTGAGTTTCCAAATTGCATGTAGGATTGCACTGAGGAGATTGTTATGGTATTGTCAAACTTTTTGGTGGATGAACAGTCTGATGCAAGTGAAGTGGGTTTATTACCTCTCACTGCTCTTTCTCTTTTATGTACTGTGGTGCATAATCTTTTGTTATTAAATAATAAGCAAAATAAAAACTGTTGTTTGTCACAACCAGCTTGTTTTTCAGAGAAAACACTTTGAAAGTTCAGTCTGTGTGATCTCCAGCCCTGTCAGGAACTATTATATTGAATCTTCTTTTAAATTGTTGAGCTGGAGGACAAACCCAGACGTTATCGTGCACATCTCAGCTGAGAGCGGAGCAGATTCGGCAGGGAGCAGCCTCTGATGCCTTGTACCATGCCATTAGTTTTTGTTGCAAGCATGTCAAGATAATCTGCTTCCAGTGCTATGTGTGTTGGCTGACATGAGCATTAGTAGATCTGCATAATTTTTGAAGTAGTTTGAAGTGTGGATGTAACACACTTGGGGCTGTGTGAAATCTTTTTTATCCCCTTTTTACGGATCACATTGCTGTTCAGAAAGTTGCTTGTTGTGTTATTCCCTCCCACAAGGTGCTGTGTTAATTTGCAAAGTTCATAAGGAAAATGCCCCAAACTGGAAGTCATCATAAATAGTGAGTGACAGCTGCCACACTTTGGAAGACCAGGAGCCCCATTATTTCCCAGTCATTACTTTTTAAATGGATGCTGTTGTCACTTCAGTATATATGGAATTGTACCTTAATATAGGATGCTATTATTTATGGAGCTTGTGAACCTCTAATTCAGTCTGGACTTTAATGGACAGGATCCTTCTTCTGTAGTATATATGTGCATGTGTGTCCCTTGGTAGCCTTTTACAGATGAGATTGAGTCATGCCCAGTGAAAGTTGGATAAGATACTTCAATTACTTATTTTTTTCAAGGTGCTTTTTGATCATTAATAGTCAGACCTGTCCCAGCCTCAAAAGCAATCATGCTTTTCCATGAAGACTCTTTTTTCCACCCTCTGAGGTGCAGCCAGACAGCAGAAGGAGCCCGTATCTGTAGCCATGGCAGCCAGTAATTTATTGCTCCATATGGTTGGTGTGGCAGCAGCTGCTCTGGTTTAAGGAGGTCAGGACATTGGGGCATTTAAGAAACAAAACAACACCCCAACTATAAAACCTTCCTAAACAGTTTTGTACAGTAATAGTAGGGTTCTCCATAGGCATAAGGAGAGCCAAGGGGGTTATAAATATATAACTTTTATAGCTCTAGTTTGAATCAAAGCCATTATTTCAGCAGGGAGATAAGTTTTTGTGTGTCTTTGCTATGGTTTTACCTTTTTCCAGTGTTGTGGCTAGTGTTTGAGGAAGCAGATCCTATGGAGGGGCAGCGGGCCAGGCCATTCCACCCAGGTGATGAGTGACCCCCTTGGATCTGGCCTGCAGCAGGTGCTGACCATCCACGGCAGGAGCAGGATTAATTCCAGTGCTTTTGGATGCATTTTATACTGTGCTGAGAGAGAAACTGTGTTTCCCCAATCAGATGGCAGTGCTGTATTTGTAGTAAGTGTGCGTTGTGTGAGCGGCTCTCGTGGAACAGAAATACAGCTTTAATTTCAGTTTGGGTATGAGAATCCCTTGCTGCTGAGAAATGGTATAGGAGGGCTTTTGGATGTGGCACTAAAGTTTTTGCAAATAGGCTTTTCATAAACGTGAATCTTTTTATTTTCATTAGGGGACCATTTTAATTAAAATGAAACTGGAATGTTTACTCTGCTTCCTGTAGCTGTGATTGTTTTCTTCACTGTGTGAGCACATGTATAATTTGCTCTAAAAGAAATGTCAGCAGTTTCTGATTACCTTGTGAGTCTTACTCAACAGCTTGATTTTAATTGGGGGGAGGAAATATTTTCAGGGTGCTCCAGGGAGGTCTGATGTCTTTGGGTAGCAGGAGGGAAAAGGTGCTATCTTTGGTACAATGTTAATTGCAATAATCATGCCTACGGGTTTAAAATAAAAGTCCTTAATTTCTTACCAGTGTTGGGTGTTTTTCAGTCATGTCAATGAAATACAACATGTTTGGTAATTAGAATCCTTCAGCTATGCAACAAAATTAAAAAAAAGCATCCATATGTTTATAAGCATCTAAACAGGGTGATTTTTTTTGAAAACAGTGATTGAAAGTAGCTAGGTACTCTCAAATCTCAGGAACTAAAGAATTTTTTTGTTATGAGGGTGGTGAGGCACTGGCACAGGCCCAGAGAGGTGCTGGATTCCCTGGAAACATTCAGGTCAGGTTGGACTGGGCTCTGAGCAGCCTGGTCAGGTTGAAGGTGTCCCTGCTGCTTGCAGGGGGTTGGATTAGACAGCATTGAAAGGTGAAAACTCCCACTGGGGTTGGATAATGGACAGAGAAGGTTGAGCACATAGGGAGGAGTGTGTCCATGCCTTCAAATATATTCTCTTTGAGCCCAGATGTCGACCAGGATTTGTAAGTAATAGATATTTATATGGGTCAAGAGAATCTCTTTCTTGAATTTTTTTGTAATTATATAATTTGACAAGAAGTATCTGTAGCAGAATAATGTGTTCTGGATTCTTCAGTGGCACAGCTCCTGAAATATTCCCTTAGCCTCTTTTTGTTTTGATCTGCTGTGAGGAGGCACCTTCAATTACTTGAGTTGCTGAAATGCCTTTTGGGTCCTGCAAAGCATTTCAGAGATGACCAGTTTTTGAACCTTTCTGGAGCTTAGCCAATAGCTTATATTTTAGTATTGTCTCTACCATCAGAGATAATGATCTGAGTCTCCCCTGCTCATTCTCTGGGGTTTTGTTTCCTCTTGCTGATTATTTGAAATAAATAAATAAGTAGGAAAACAACGAGTTTCTGTGTGTTAACAAGGAGGAATGACTAAGAGAAAAAATCAGAGTAAAATACTGCTTATCATAAAAGACTGGATCTCTGGAGGCATAAATTGGTATTCATTAAGTTGTTTGCCTAGACTTTGTTAAAAGATGTGCTTGAGGAGCTGTCTGAGCAGTGTTTCTGTGGAAAGCAAGTCATCCTCTTCGTGACTAGATACATCTAGATGAGCAGGAGAGACCAGAAAGTAACACTAAATGATGGATTGAGAGCAGCCTTGGCAGTAAGGAAACAACAGACTATGAAAATGTTTTTCAGAAGTAATAATATTGAACACTTAGCTATGAAGTTATACTGATCCAGATCTTCTCCCCATATATACAGGTCTCTTTCACGTCTGATGCAGATTTTTTAAAAATGTTTATGTTCAATTTCTGTCATTTCTCATTCAAGGTATTCAGGGTCCCTGAGGTTTTTTTTGATGATTTCTGTAGCTGGAGGTTAAGATCTTGCCTGTGATGATTATGGTATCCTGCATGCATAATCTTACTGTATCCTCTGTGTATCATCAGATACAGGGGAGCAGTTCCAGACCAATGCTAGATAATCAGAGTGTGGCCCAGTTTTGCCATGTCTGCATTCTTCCAAAAATCAGTTTTCTTTTGATTTTTGTAAAATGTGACAAACGCAGCTGTTTCAAAGACCTTGGGGAGAAGCTGGGGGCTGTGTTTTAGGGTGAGGTTTTGCTACTGTGCTGGCATCTTTTATTATTACCTTGATCTGGGACAGACGCTTCCAAGGGAATGTGTGTGTTAATTATCGTGGCATTTGTGGCTCTCTGCTCTTTATCTTAAATCATTAAAAAAGTAATTGCACAACATGACACTAGCAAAGTGCTTTCACTCTTTGGAAGAATGAGTACTCTGTGTCAAACTCTTGTGCAACTTTTCTCATGTTCAGCATTTTTTCTTTCTTTCTTTGCAGATTAAGACCCTTGATTTCAACCCAGTTTGCTAAGAAGGCTGCCACTGAAGAGGTATGAAAAGTCCAGGACTTCTCCTGGTGCAACAGGTTGAGTTTGGAAATACCCACAAGCTGTTTTTGTCCTGGCTCTGGTCATGGGGTAGATAAGGGTAAAAGAAATGAGTCTTGTCTGTCTGATCAGGCCAGGAGTTGGTTACTGTGAGCACTGCAAAGCTGAGATTGGCCATTTTCTAACTCAGACTTGCTCTTATTATTCATGAGAAACATTAGCACAGCCTCATGATGCTTCATTGGACAGCAAAAAAGAGAAAACTCCCTGAAAGCATCTAAAAAGGTCCATGTCAAATAAATGGTCAGGAGGGGTAGGAGAGGGCAGAGCTCCTGTCTGTTCCTCAGCACTTGGACTCTCCTCATAGAGAGAAGATTTTGCAAACTCCACTTCTGTGCAGCCAGATCTGACCCCAGGGATGGGCTGGGCTCCTGCCAGACACCAGTGTGGAAAGATCTTACCCTATACAGCCTGGCTTACTCTTTGCTTTGTTTGTTTAGTTTGAAAATGTAATAATGCCACAGAAAAGTTGGTGCTGGTAACTGGTCACTGCCAGAGGCCCTCCTTGGGCTTTGTGCAGCTCCCAAAGGGATCATGATCCTTATCAGATAGTGAAACCAGATAACAATGATAGCTGCTTTCTTTCATTATTGTTTTCACACTGTACAGAGTATTCACAGGCATTTTGTGTACAATGAACTGTCTGCTGCATATCTAAAAGTTCAGTATACCAAAGGTATTTGTCCCTCTTGCCCGTGAATGTGTGACAGTGACACACTTCTGAAAGTGAACCAGTTCCCTTGGGTAATTTAAGACCTTTGACAATTGCCCATCCATACACAAAGCTGAGTGCCAAACTCCAGTCCCGGACGTCTGGAAGTGAATTCAGGAAGTTCTATTTAAAGGTGTTGTTTGACTGCCTTATTTTTAAAGTGACTAAAAGTCATTGATTTTCAGAAACAGTTTGATATCCTGCCTAGGGAAATACATTTTCACTTCTTATTCAATGCTCATTAGAAAACTCTGCACATTTTTAGAAGTACAGCAGTCTGGAAGTGGACATGATAATTAGAAGAAGGTCACATTTTAATTAGCATGGTGCAATTTTAAAAAATAATGACTCAATTGTAGCTCCTTTATATTCACCCACTTTTTCAGAGCAGATGGATACTTTTAAACATATAAATTGATGTATATTATGATGCTGATTTGTCTCAAACAGTTGTGCCTATTTCTGCTTATACCAAGATGGACTCAATTTGATCACTCTAGAGGCAAAAGCAGTGGTAGGAAATATAAACTGGAGGGAAGTTCCTTTAAATAATATGATTAATTTGAGCATTAAAAAATCATGAAAACCTGTCTTTGACTGATCCGAATATCTAAATACTTGATTTTCTATTAAAATTAATGGGTGTCTTTTGCCCTATTAATGAGCTATTGGAGCAAACCCTGAGGTGACTTTGAAAAACTCAGGCAGATTCTTTAGGTTGACTGTCATGGTATATGACAAGTTCAGGAACAGCTTTGATGTTTGAATAATTAGACTATCAACTTTCTGGTACAGGGATTTTCTCTTACAGTGTATTTCTGAAGCATGTGGAGTTGCAGGGATTTTGGGAGCTACTGCATCCCAAATAAATGCATTTATAAGTAAATAAATAAAAATAAACTGCAGTATTTTATCAGAGCATGCTGCCAATGGAATTGGAGAACCATGCAGCAGTGCACAGTTGTGTACTGTAATTTAAAACCTGGAGCACCGTGGCACTTTTCTCATGGCATTGACCAGAGGAGTTGGGGTTTTTTGGTCTCCTTTGGACCATTCATTTTTAGAAGCATCTCACCCCTGTCCTTCCAAGGAAGTGGTCCCAGTCTTTTCCATCTTTCTTACTAGGGAAGATGACTTGGTACTGGTGACAGGTCCTGTCAACACTCCCTTCTCAGAATTCTTCACATGACAGCACAGCATTCATGGTTAATCTTTAGGGTTCTTCAAATTGCTACTAATTGGCTGATTTTGTGTGCCATAGACTCTAGTGTACAAGCCCCAAACAGTCCAAGTACAGACTGGGTGTGGAAAGTACCCTGCTAGAGAGCTGATGGAGGTGAAGCTCCTGTGATGTTTCTTCCCTGTTATGAGAGAAGGAGATGGAGCTCAGACTGAGCACAGCATGAAAATGAGAAGAAAGATCACAAAAACCAGAGCCTGGCCTATGCTGGCACACACTGTGTTGCTGCTTCCTGCCCTGTTCTCAGGCCTCTCCTTAGTGAACCAAAGACAGTAGTACCTGCTCCAAATTCACCATTATTCCCTTGTTGCCCTTTCTCTCCCTCTGTGCTGTGTCCTCCCAAACCTTGGAGCAGCTGGGACGAGCACGTACAGAGCAGGTCCCCCCAGTGATTGATTCCCAAGTTAGTGTTTGGAGATCATTATTCTGATGAATTCCATAGGTAATGTTACAGGTGCCAGTGTGTATTATCAACTGAGTGCTCTGCCATCACATTAAGTGCTGTCTACAGAGTGCTATTTGTTCCACAGCTCTTTGCGCCGCCAAATAAATCCAACCGGAGCTGTCAAAACTAATACATGTTGGGCTTTTTCTGATTTGAAGGGTACATTTTTGCTATCATTAAATTGTCAATAACGTTGTTATTTTGTAATGGGCCTGATGTGAGTTGAGCACACCGTGGGAGAGGTTTCTAAGTTTTCCTACAGAGCTCTACTGAGGAGCCTTCGCTCCCAAATTTCTCCTCCCCTTGGGCTTGCCAGAGAATCCTTGTTCTGCTGTTACCATTACTGGATATTTCAGTTGTCTCATTCTGGACTAAGTGAAAGCTGGGTGATTTTGCCTGCCTTTCATTCAGACTTTCATTAGAACAGCTGAACCTGTAGCAGTAGACATGAGCTTCCTTCTCTCCTGTCCCTATTGTTTGGAAGCTGACAAAGTTCCCTGCAAGTATTGAACCAAAGGAAAGGCTGCTCTATTGTTCTCTCTTCTTTCATTCAGGTTACCTTTCCAAATGCACAGGCTGAAGCCTCTAATGTAGAAAAACCAGCAGCTGTGCTTGTGGAGAGTGGCCCAGTAGCTTACAACCCTGATGAAGAGGTGGAAGAGGAAGAGGTGGAAGAAGATGAAGATCACTGCATGAGCGCCTTGCAGTTAATGGGAGGGAATGGTGAGCTGGGGTTACCATCTCCTGGTGCTGTGGGCTTTGTTCCTGCAGGGGTGGGGACACTCAGGGCTCCCCTGCTTGTCCCTGTCCCAGAGCTCCTGGTGCCTTTTACAGCATTGCCCATTCCTATGGGAAGCCTGGAATCACCCTTGTCTGAAACCTGACCTTAGAGACTCCTCCTGAGAAAACTTGGCATCTCGAGCTTTAGGCTAAGAGGGCTTCTCAAGAACAAACTGAAGTGCGAGATGTTTTCCAGAATTAGTTTTATTAAGGTGGATCTGAGAAGTGAGGGGGTCAGTGACCCCTCCATTCCTCCTCAGTGGAGGCTGCAGTGGTGTCCAGGCTGTCCATCCTGGGGATGTGTCTGTCCAGCTCTAAACAGGACAAATCATCACTCTGTGTCTAGGGAAGGTGTTAGGAGGAAGCAGTTGTTCCCCAAGTGCAGGAATGGCATTGGTGGTACATGTATGGTACACAGATGTGTGCTAATTTCTTTGGGTTACCCAGCAAAGCCACTGGTTTAATTAGATTTCTTTGCTGGCAGGAAAAGGCAGTCTCCTCTCCACTGTGTTTTTTTCCTAGCTGGACACATTCACATTTATCCTTTATTAAAAACTTCCCTTTAGAAGTTAAGCTTTGAAAATACACAAAATTATTTTTAAAATGAGAGCTGCTAATTATGGGTTGTGAAGACTCAAGATGGGAATAAATTTCCTACTGAAATTTAACTGCAATAAGCTTTCCATCACTATTCATGTAGCTTTCGTGGACAATATGTATACATTTCACAAAAGTGTCTGTTGCTTTTAAATTGATTTCTCTGCTGGAAAATAATTGTTGAACCGTAGGAAAAACAGTTTGTTGCCTGCATTTATTATTAGAATAATGTTCCCAAGAAAAGGCACCCATGTGGGGGAGGGTGGGTCTATGTTTATTAATAAACCCCCCACAAAAATAGAATAAAGGTCACTGGGTTTTTTTTCCTTTGTAAATGTTACTAATTTTGAACCATTCTGAGAACATTCCACTACTCTCTGTCTGGTCTGGACAACAGCTGAAAAATTAGAGTTAAAAAATAAGAATGAAAACAAAAAGGAAAAGAGTATTCCCAGAATTCGAAGGCAGGTGTGCAAAGCTTCTCAGCACAATAACTTTTTCCTAGCTGCTTTCTCCATGGGTTTTAGACCTGTCTGCCTGGAATAACCACATGAATTACAGATGATGAACTTCACACATTCTACACAAATTATTATAGATTATACTTAATTCTGCTTCTGAGCATTTGCTTGTCGCTTTGGGTAAGATGTTGCCCTGTATTGGATTTGGAATATAAAGCTTAACTTTTCCTCAGTGCTCATATGTGATTATCCATAGGTTCATCTACACGACAGAAAATATCTGTGTCAGTGCATTCAGAAGCACACAGAAAAGAATTGGTGCGTTAGAAACAAACAGATTTGCCTTCTGACACACAGCACACAGTCTTTGCACTCAGCATTGTTTAAGAAAACAAAACTGGATTAAAAAATCTGGCCAAAAATTTTAAGTCTAGAAGTAGGAAGATAAGGGAGATCTGAGTCAGATGCATTGGTCAGGATTTGTTCCATGACTCTTTTGATGTTGATGGGAACTCTGAGCTATCTCTGAACCCTTGCAATTTCAGCTCATAAATCCATGAATAATATAAACAAACCAGCTTTTTCCTTGGTGCTTATGTCTAGTGAAAAACGTGCCTACTTGTAAATGTAGTGCTGCTGCTTATCAGCCACTGTGTGCCAAATCACTTGTGACAATCAGGCTTGATCACCTTAGCCTCTAAATTAAACCAAGTATTTTATATATACATGTGCCAAGTATTCCTAAATGAGGGTCTAGTGACAAGTGAGAAGAGATATTTACACATACATGCTTAAAAATAATTTTATTTCATTGAGGGAAGTACATGCAAGAACTTATTTAGGCCTTAGAAAATAGATGACTTTTAAAATGCTTGCCTAAGGCAAAACTTACCATGTAGTTACACAGCAAGAAAACAACCTTAAAGATTGTGCCTTTCGTTTACCCGGAATATTTGCATTTTTATGTGCCCTTGTCTTTGTGTGTTTCAGATTATGGCTGTGACATGGATGAAGATGATGGCTATTAGCTCCATTTACTTCCAGGGGACATGGACTGTGTCTTGTTCTCAGCAAATCTTCGGTCTTCAAACTGTATGAATAGTGAAAGAAGCTGTCTATGGTCAGCAAATGTAATCGAACAATCCTTACTTTTGTAAAGTGAATTTGAGGTTGGCATTGGGTCTGGTCAGTTTACATTGACCCATAACCCAGCAATAACCAGTTTGGATTCCTACTTGAATTTATTTTTATTTTGGTGGATCATAGTTGGAGAATTAAATTAATGAGAGTAATGTTCCCAGAGAACAAAAGAAAAGAGACAAAACAGACTTGTGCATGAAGCCTGTGTGGCTGAAAGCAGCACATCTCTTATTTATGTGACTGCTTTTAGGCACACTGCTGCAAGGGAGCAGATTGAAGGACAGGGCCTGTTGATTATTTGAGTACAGGAGCATTAGTTGTCTCATCATGCTACAACTGACAGAAAGAAATGGAATCTTTCCAGCCTGGATTGTGAACGTGACCATGTTACTGGATACGAGCTCCCTTACCCTATCAAAAGTTAATGACTAGTTATATATTTGCAGAGCAGTACTGGTTTTCTGAAACAGAGTAAATACTTCTTTATATTAATCAATTCATAGATTTCTTAAAATATCTGCCAGTGGAAGGCAGTGTTGGCAGTGAAGAATTGTCTTCCATCGTGAGTCTGGTGCGGTTTCTGTGGAAGGAGGGAGAGGATGTGGGTCGGGTAGGAATTGTTGGGAGCAAGGAGGCAAAGATGCTGTGCTCAAGAGCTGTTGCTGGGCATCCTGAGGGACAGCCAGGTCATCTTTAGGCTGATGTTGCTGCAGGAGAGTCACTCTGGCCTGTGGAGCTGCTCTTGCCTGACTAAATTAGAGTGAAGGTCTGCTCCCAGGAGCTGCTGGTCTCTAAGACCAATTGAAAGAAAGAGAAAGCTGAGCTTTTTAATAAATAAGCTAGCATCTGCTTTGACTGAATTTAATTTAATGTAATTTGCTTAACATTCACTGGGTAAATTAAAGGTCACCATGCAGCAATCTGACTTTCATGGCTCAAATCCCACCCTTGAACAGTCGCTGCTATGTGAATAAAGCTGGAGCTCCAGCCCTGTGTGTCCCAAAATGTCAGCAGGCAGGTCCTCTCTTAAAATGGATCAGTTCTGGCAGTGCCATGAGAGCAGGGGTCAGGAGTGGAGCCCCTGTGGGCAGATCCCACCCTGGTGCCTCTGACCTGCCTTCCCCTGGCACTGCTGGGCCCTCGGCTCTGTGGGAAATGCACTGTGCTCTGGATCACACTCTGGATGTCTGCAGCTGATGTTTCCATCTCTCTCCCTTATCAGTGGTGACAATCATGAAAACTGTAGTGCTGCAGGCTCGTGTTAACACCAGGGAAAGATGGATATTTATCTTACCAGCGTGGTTTCTGTTCAGCTGTGTCTCCTGGTCAGGTCTTCCTTCCTACCTTTTTTTGAGGAGCAAAAAGCACCATCCATCCTCCTGCTACAGAGAATGGATCGTGGCAGGAAGAGAAGCTGCTTCAGGATGCTCTGCCAGACAGGGTAATGATGGTGCTCACATCTGAGGTCATCACCAAAGAGGGGAAGGGCCTCATGGCCTTCCATACTTCCATTCTTCTCTGTCCCTCTTGGTGGCTTGTGTAAGATAGATCATGCAAGTTGAGCAAGAGTGAGTGCTTTTATTAGTAGCAGACTTGATTCTCTTTGGCTGATTATTTTATGTGGTTTGGTGGGTAGTGTCTGTGAGGAATTTTTGAGCCCTGTATAGGAGTATTTCTGTAATGACTTCTTAGAAGCAGAACTTGGTAACAAAGTTGGTATGGTAAGGCTACTGGAAAGAACAGCTCTTCTGAACCAGATTCCAGTTACTTAATTTGCAGCACTTAAGTGGAAAGGAGAGATTCCTTGCAATTCTTAGGAGAAAAGCTGGCATTTTCACTGAAAAGCTATAGATTTTTTTCCTGACACTTTATATAAATACTGCACAGAAACTGATACTGAGGAGATAAACCTTTCTACCTCTCTTTTATCTACACCTTAATAAGTATGCTATAAAAAGACAGTTTTTTAAAAAGTGCTTTGTTTTATCAAAGTTTGTGCTCTGCAAGTCTTTGAGACCGTTGAGTTTGATTGTTTGGGTTTGAATTAATCTTCCATAGCACTGCTACAAATACACTCTCAGTATATTCTCAAGGCTTGGGTTTTATTCCAAGGTACACAGTATTCTCTATGCAGGAAATAAACATGCATAAATAAACATGTGTATGACTCATGTAGGTCGAGTGCTTTTCTCAAATGCAAGAATCTTGGCTCTTAAAGAAACTGCTAAGATGAATATTGCTAAGATGAATATTGCTGAGGGTCTTTCCTCCAGTCTCCTGGTTTGTTCCCCCAAAGGATACCAAACCTGCTGCCAGGGTAGTGATGTTGTGTGTAGGAGCTGAGAGCCCACCCGAATAACTGCAGCTAGGAAATTTGAATTTCAGTAGTACATTGTGTTGCTGAGAATATTTTTTTGTGCACTGCAAGTAGAGGGTTGCAATTTTTGAATACTCTCATATGATTTGATTAGGAAAGGCCACCAGGCAATCCGCTGGAAGAGAAAGAAAAGAAAAATAAAAGACCTACAATTCCATAGCATCTCAGTATTGCTGTTGAATTTAAACAGTTTCTGTACAGGATTCCTAAAGAAGGGATACTGGATAGGCAGACTTCACTCTGAGCTTCTGAAGCTATAGTGGTTATGTACATTTTTAATTTATTGGTGACTTACCGGGATTTTTATAATGTTCATTCCTTCTTCATTTAACTAAGCTCAGGAAATGTAAACAGATTTGAACACGCTAGTTTCTGTTTTTATAGCTAGTCATTAAAATGTAAAAGGATTAACACTGCATTAACTCTGTTTACTACTGTCAATGTATCTGGACAATTTTGTTGTGTATCAGTGAGCCTGAATTCACTTGGAGTAATTTGTATCCTGCTTTTCTCAGGATTCTGATTATGATGTAAAGAGCTTAGAAGGCTTCAACATTTATTGTTCTTAGATCATCTTCCTTGAAGCCACACAAGCTGTGTATCATTGGGTTTGTTGCAGAAAGCACATCTCTTGCTGCAAGTCACTTTGCTTGACAGGCAAAACCCTCCAGCTGTTGCATCCAGCTTGTCTGCCATGCAGCCTTTTAACACTCTGGTACTGTGGGAGTAGAAAAAGAAATAAGGAAAATAATGGGCTTCTTCACTGTGCTGAGTGCATTTTCAGTGTCTTAATCATCTATGACATTTCTTTAAAATCAGTGTGTTCAGTACAGCAACTTTTAAATGGTGCCAGACAGACTTGTCTTGAGGGTTAAACATGTCTGTTGAAAAAGTCCTTGCCATCCTGATGACTTGTTTGTGTTCTTTGGATTGCATTGAAACCCCAGTTGCAGATGTGTACAGTTAGAGTTTGCCTAATAAATGTTCTGTTTCTTATTTTTGTGTTGAATCCTCATATTCAGTTCAGTTAGTGCCAAGGAAATGAAACCTTTTTGATGTAAGCATACATACCATCCTTCCACAACCACGAGTCATGTTAACCTTTTTTACTGTAATATATTTGCTGTAAATAAAAAAAAAAAAACCTTTGCATAGCCCATCTGTTACTATGATGCTCTCCTGAAAATTTCTGATTTTTCCGTCTTCGTTCTTTAAAATGTTCAGTTTTGATTGCTGCGTGATTGGTTGGTCGTGGCCAAAATTTGTCATTCAGAGCTTTCTTTTGTCCCTAAAAGGGAAGACACAGCTAATGAGGCAAGTGTTTTTTACAAGGTACTGTTCCACTGATAGATGTAGATACTTTCTGTAAAGTGCATGACATTAACGAGGCTTTTCCACTAAGCTGTATAATTAAGTGACTGTGGGAACAATATATGGTGTGTGTATTTAGTGGAACTGTTCCAGTGCTTGTTTCTGAAAGTTGTATCTTGATAAATAAGGTGTGTGCTGACTTAAAAATCATGTTATTTTATCAACATCTGGCCACCACAGTTTGGAGACAAAAATCCACATCTGCCCTTTGTACAGATGAGTGTTTGCTCCTTTTAGTTTTTGCTGGAAAAAGAGGTACTACTGGATCCTCAGGAGTGTCTCCTGCGAAGTTTTAGCCTATAAAAGGATGATTAACAGTAGATTTGATAAGGCAATATGTGTTATTCCAGCATTTCACTGTGTTCTCATAGTGTGATCAAGGCACACTTCTGCTCTCATTGACATTGGGATGTTTTTATCTGAATTTCTCTTCAGCTATTCCAGCCATTTCCACTGGGAGTTGGGAACTTCTCCAGCAATGTCCATCATGGATGCCTTCTCCCTGGCAACATCTGAGCTGTTAAGAAGTACTGACTGCCTTGCCCTCTTATTTTCTGCTCTTCCCAAGCTGTACAGCTCTTGGCTTTGTCCTCTAATTTTTTTCTTCTGTGCCACACCAGGTTTTCCTAACGAAAACCATTCTGTCCCCACAGCTGCATTCATCAAATATGCCTCCTCTAATGGTCTCAGAAGTTAAATAATGCTAATAAAGCTGAAATCCTACAAGGCTTTATGTTACCTTCATTTGTCACCAGGAGGTCATAAAACATTTGTTCCTATGCTCGTGTTATGTAATGCAGAAGGGGCTGTTACAGATTTCTACTCCCATCTCATCTATAAGAAGAGTTACAGCACATTATTCAGTATTTTTTTTGCCTACCCTGATACCTGGCAGTGATCTTGTTGAATGGTGGTTGTTTAACAAAAGGGGTTAAGTACATGAGAAAGGAGGCTCAGTGAGAATTCAGAACTTAGGGCATAACAAATTTACTTGGTGAGTTGCTTCATTGTAATTATTTTTTTCTTACAGGACGTGTTGTGCATTCTCATGGAAATTAGGGAAGCACGTACAGTTCATAAAAATGCAAAATGAAATTTCCTTCTTGCTGTGGGACTCCAGGAGCACAGGATTTAACGACTTGTACCCTGAACTGTACATTTGTTACTGTGTGGGAGGGCAGTAAGTGGCACAGTACTGGGCACGGGGATGGCAATCACTGTGTTATCCATTTCTATTGCCAAATTACAGCTTTCTCAGTGCTCCTAGGAAAGTTTCTCAATTCTTTAAAAGCAGAAAAATACAGCAAATTAAAGGAATTTGAACAAAGCAATGAAAAGAAACAGCACCAACACTGATTTTCTGGTAATTTTTCTTCAGTGCTCTTCTGTGGGAAAAGTAAAAGGGATTTGTATGAAGAGACTAAGAGGGACAAAATCTGCATCTTGGCAGCAGCGGAGGTGAGGCAGTGTTGTCCATTTTCCACACAAGAGTTCCAGACTCTTCTGTTTCATGGTATATCCTGCATGATATTCATCATTTATAGCCTGAGCAGTCACTGGAGAGTATTGAAAGAGGTAGGACACCAAGCCAAAAGAGGAAGAAGAGATGGTGAGGTATCATTGTTTCTCAAGTGAAAAAAAAATATTAATTAATTAGATTGAGTTTAAGGGTTGTAGTTTGATGTTAAGGAGAAGAGCTGCAGTAAAACCAGGAAGATGAGGGAATATTTCTTGTAATGATGTGCACTGGACTGTGCAGCAGGCAGTGAGCATCAGGCAGGAAGAGCTTTGCTGGTTTACATCACTCAAGGATCTGTGCTGTTACCAGCAGTCTCTAGGGGTGGGAGCAGTAGTGAAGGAAGGGATAGAAGTGCTTTGGAGTAAAACCAGAGTACTGTGGGTAAAACCAGTCCTAGATTAAAACCAGATACTGTGCTAAGTCCAAAGCCCCTTCTTACTCTGTCAACCCTTGCCTAATTAAGCAGCAAAGAGGAGTTATGTATTCTGCTGCTTTTAATATAAATAGGGATGGCTGAGGTTGTCAGAACTTTCTAGGTGGTCACAGACTTACTCTGACATGGATGTGTTGTAATTGAATAATGGTTCTTCAGCACAGCATCGTGTCTGGGAAACAGATTAATCCTTGTGTGGGCTGTGATTCCTGCCCGTGCTCTGGGAGCTCAATGTGGGAGAGTCCAACACACACCAGCACCATTCAGGTAAGATTCATGGGTTGGCATGGCATAAAATACAGCTAAAGCAAATGTTTTCAGAACTCTACTCCCTGCTTTCAAGCAAACTCTTACGCAAGGCCACAGAGAAATTGTTAGTTACTGCTGCATGCTGCATTAAATCAGTAGGACATACCATAAGCACTGAGGTCTCTAACAGCAAATCAGCACGGTGTGAATCATTGTGTTTTCTTTCTGGACCATCAGGCACCACGAGGAAGAGTCTGAGTGTATTTTCTGCCTGTGGTAAGATGAAGGATCTTTCATCTTGTTCATCTTCCCAGTATAATTTATGTTGGTTCAGAGTTGCTGGCTGCACTGCATTAATAAGATGCCATCTGAAACGCTTTTGGCCAGTACTCTTGGCACACGTGCAGGTGAGGACTTTCTGATCTCCCCTGGCCTCTTGGTGGGCAAAAGGTCTCTGTCACAGGGGTGGTGCCAGCCCTGTAAAGCTGCCCAGCACAGAGCCCAGGTATTGCCACTGCCTGTGGATGTAAAGGGGACTGCACCAGCGGTGACACTGACAGTACATCAGTTAGAAGATTACAATGTTTATGTGGGTGGGGAGAAGCCATTGCACTACTCACTGTGCAGAGAGGTACTTCAGGGGTCCCTGCCTTCAGCCCATTGATCAGTCCCATCTGTTCATCTACCACAGCAGGTATGAAGCTCAGAAGGAGATAAGCAATCAAGGCCATCTGTGACACCTCAAGTGAAGATCAGCAGAAGGCAGGATGAAGACAGAGCCATTACAGGACTCAGCAGAGCTTTGGAAAGCAGGCTGTAGCTCTTATCAGTGTGATTTCAAGCCTACTTTCACAGTCAGGCTTAGCTGTCATTAAATTCTTGGTTACATCTTAGGTTGATAGGGCCATAGGGTGGCTTGCTATCCAAGAAAGTGCTCTGGGGGATTTTGGGGTGGCATGTTTATGACTTTTTTAAATTACTCCCTCTATTGCCACATTTTGGAAGGACCGTGCTTAGGATTGCAGCTTTTCTTCTGAGCAGAGTCCTCAGTGCTCAGCAGAAGTAAGCAATCACTGCTGAGGAGCAGAGATGTTAAATAGCAGGGGAAAGCAGCACAAACAGAGTTCTGGTGAAACATGAAGTGTGGAATTATCAGTTGGTTCATATATCAGAGCCAGGGATGTCCCACATCAGAGGTGAAGAAGCGAGCAGCGAATGGAGGAGACCTGGTCTGGAAAGCTGTGACCTGAAATTCCTCCTCATTTCAGCTCTGAGATTGGCCCTCTGTTCCCTAATCCTGCCAAGGGGGGTGGTGGAACCATCTCAGATGGCTCCCCACAACTTCCTTACTCCTTGCCTTTAATTGCTCACAGGGGCATGAACCCAACGTGTTCTGCTCCTGCTGGTGATTGCAGCCAGATCCTGCCCAGCTCTGCAACTCCACAGGAAAAGGGACTGGAGCAGAAACAGCTCCTGTCCCTGGGAAGAGCAGTGCTGTCCCTTGGGGTTTTGCCCATGCCTTTGCTCTGAGTCTGGCTGGTCGCTGTCCTTGATGATCTCACCAAGACTTCTCAGCTCTTGTCCAATTTCTGAGTAACTCAAGGAAGTGAACGTGAGGGCTGAGGGAATCTACCACCACCAAGGGATTTTGGCAAGTGCACACAGACCCTCAGCATAAATGCTGTCTGCCCTTCTCTGTAATGTACCGGTCAGTCACTGGTATTTTTGGAAGAGAATGATGCTGAAAAAGAGTTCCTGGAAGTGCTGCTCTCAGTTGCTGTGTGTTAGGCAAATACCGTGAGAGTAGGAGTTGCATTATTTGTACCAGGAATATTCAAGGGGCTGAAGTGTTCAGTCACTTTAATTAGCCATGGGACTGAACATCATTAGCTTTCTGTGAAAGAACAGCAGATTGTTACCATTGTCTTTCTAAATACCTGTCCTGTTTTCCCCTTTGTATATTTCATTAGAAAATAAAATATTAAAGCTTTAAAAACTCTTCATTAGCTAGCAGATGGTTTTGCAAGTCATTTTAATGAGATTAAGAAAACTTTAATGGCAGACATTTAAAGTTGTGTTTAGACAGACTATTGCCATTGGAAAAATCTAGTGAATGTTTTCTCCATGTTTTTGGCAGAACCTGGCACCAGATTGTGTACTAGGAAATAGAAGAGGATAATTTACACCAACCAAGAGTGGTTCCACATAGTGTAACATTGTTGGGTTCCACAGTCACGTGTTGATTTACAGAGGTGCAAGGAGAGAGGAAAATATCATTAACTTGATGCAGTTCAGGAGAAATAAAATATTTCTTGTACACACACCTCATTCCCTTTTTGAGAAGCTTAGAGGCAGCCCCCTGACAGGCAGTACANCTTGATGCAGTTCAGGAGAAATAATACATTTCTTGTACATTCATCTCATTCCCTTGCTGCAGTCAAGACATTTTTTTGGGAAGCTTAGAGGCAGTGTGCCAACTCCTTCTGGACATCTCTGGATGTCAGCATCAGCAGGATGTGGGGATAAGATGAGGTTGGAGAGCACTGAGACCCTGCCTGTGCAGGAAAGCCCTGTGAAAACCTGGCCTTCTTATCCCACCCTTGCTAAATTTCCTGAGGCATAAGATGCTTGTGCTGAAAGCAGGTAGGAACATGGTTGACAAAAAACCCTTTCAAGGTCTTGATGGTTCTTCAGTTCTGTGTTTCTCTCTTGAGCAAGCAGTGCCACGTTCCTAGGAGGTGTGAGCTGCCTTACAGGAATATGTTCACATCCACAACACCCAGTCCATGACAAGAGGGGTTTATATCCTTTAAACATGTGAATTCTTGTTTGTGGTGGTGTGAGCAGTCACTGACTCTCAGACCTGCTTCCTCCAAGGGTTGGTTTTGGCCGTGCAGGGTCTCAGCCTTGTGGGAGCAGGGGGAGGGAAGCGTGTGCTGATTCATTTGCACAGCCAGAGGATCTACTGTCCATGCACATACTAAGAGATGAATCATGCTTCACAAAAGCAATAAAAAATGCCTTCTAAATGAGTAATTGGCTGGCTACCTCCTTAGGCTGTCCAACACTTTGTTCCTCCCCTGGACTGCTGACCGTGTTATACCTGGCCAAGCTTCAGTGTCAGCTTTTTGCACTGTTGGGGACCTTTGTCCTTCAGGTTTTTCTAGGTTTGGCTGATCTAATCTCAAAAGTTTTTTTTTCAGATTTGGAAGAGCCTCACAGCTAAGCACAGGTCCTGAAGGAAAGCCTTCCCCTTTCTCTCCATATGGAGTGTGTAGAATCAACTACACACCAACAAGAAATAACATCTCTAATGAGTGTAGGAGCTCTAGTGATAGTCCTGTTAGGAATGCTCTGACCAATGCACAGAAGGGAAAACAGGACAGTTTGCTGGAATATTAACACTCAACAGAGGAGAATTTCTCTACTTATGAGCCCTGAGAAAAACAACAGTTGCTCTGAAAAACCCTTCAAAGGCTTGACATGAAGTTTCCTTCCTCAAAAAGCAGTGTTCCCTGCCAACTGCTCAGGAGGAGCTTGGGTGTCACTGTGGGACACGCAAGGACACACACGGATACTTTCTCATGAGAAGGCTAAAACCTATTTATTAAAACATCTGACTCCATATTTAGAGTATTTCTACAAAGACCAGGGATTGGAGAAGACTGACACCTCTCCCATCCCGTTGGTCAAGACAACTGCCCATCCTTTCTTCTTCACACGAAGAGAAAGTACGTAAACAACTTCCTCATACCAAAAACATTCTTCTGATAACAACACCTGTGTGTGAGAAAGAAGTAAGAACAGTGAAAAACATCAAGTTAGAAAGTGCTTCAGAAAACTTGAAAAACGAGGGCGACACTTGGGAAGTGGAGATCAGGGTAAACTGCCCTTCAGGATCCCAACAGTGAAGGGATGTATCAAGGGAAACACCAGCTCTTCCTCTTCTCCCCTGCTTTGGATATTAATCCCAAATAGGAAGCATCCTCTGTCATTTTGTCACCATCCCTGCAGTCATCCCCATTAGCTCTGAGAAGTTCTTTGGTAACACAGACCCATGTCATGTTCTGCTGCTTTCTCTGTGGGTATACAGAGAAATACAGTGGGTATTTCTGTGGAGCCCTGTCCTGAAAGAAGGGTCACTTGCTGAGAGAAACACAATCTCTCCCTTTGCCAGGGACAGACAAGAAGCATCTCTGCCCCCCGCCCTACAGGATGAGGGCTTCTCTCAGCCTTGGCACACAGCCTTCAAGTGGCCACGGGGCTGATGAGCAGCAAATTGCCACCCACAGTGCTGTGATTCCTGCAGAATTCCAGTCAGCCCACTCCTGACAGCTCTGCCAGGCTTGGCACTGCAGAGGTTGCAGTTTCCTACTCTCAAATTGCAGTGCTGGCTTGTGTGGTGGCCAAAGGGACAAAGGGGCAAGGTTGCATTTCAGCTGGGTGAGGAAACACTTCTGCAGTTCGGAAGATTTCCATGCCAGGGTGTTCTGGGAAGAAGCAGACCTGTGTCTCCAAGGTCACACAGAAACATCCAGGGGCTCATGTTCTTGTTCTGACTGAGCACCTTTGATGTGGCCTATTTATCTCATTGACTTCCAAATTCACCATTCTATGTCTCAGGTGTGGCACTGCCAGCCACACCCACAGATGTAAATATGGCAGTCTACTCTCTAGGAACATTTTCCATCACTTAAAGCCATCACCTTATCTTGCTGCCTCCCTGGGCTGCCTGTTGCTCTCCACTGAATATAAAGAAAATGCTGGTGAGTTGCTGGGACAGAGTGTCAATCTCATCTGTAGGCACCAGGAATGAGGTGAGGAAATCCCATTCCCAGCTGTCTCACCTTTCCTTTATAGTCCTAATTGTCCTGAGGAAAGGAAAGGCTGCAGTGCCTCCCTTCTGCTATTAACCAGCCACGGTGTGCCACAAAACAAAAGAGCTTTTAATGTATAGCCAGGCTGACTAGTCATTGTAAAATGTTGCACCATAAATATCTCAGATTAATAATTTGTTTATTTTCCCCTTCCCAATAGGCAGGGGGAGCATTCATGAGGCTGCTAAGCAATGCTCAGTGTAGCTAAATTTGGCATTTAGAACATGCTCATGCGACAGGCATCACAAAAACTTAGTGAGGAATGAAGACAATGTGAAATGTCTGAAGCACATGCAGAATAAATTGCAGCTGGCCTGTTTGCCCTGCACATTTATTGATGCTGCTGCTAGCTTTTTTCTCTGGCAGTTCCCACACTGAAGCTTTATTACTGAAGTTGTGTCACATCCTGGTGCCTGTGCTTGTTTAATGTGAGCTCCATCAGTGAAATCTGAAGTTCATGTGTACCAAGTTAAGCCACATCCTGGATGCTGTGGGTCCCCTCCTGTCCCTTGGCTCACTGCTGTGGTGCCTGTGTCCATGTACTGCAGCTTGGACTCATCAGAAGCTCTCCAGGGAGATTCCCAGGATGCTCTGATCCCTCCAGAAACGACTGCTCCATCTGCCTCTGGAACTCTTTTGTAAATGATGCTGCACCTGAAAGATCTCATTGTTTCAGGCACACCAGTGTGATGGGGAAGGGAAAGGGGAGTTTGTGCCCTTCCCTGGGGCAGGGAGGGGGTCTCTAAAGGGCAGGACAGGTACATGAGGCTCCAGGAAACACTTGCATCCCACGGAGAACAAGCTGTCCTCATTTCAGTTGAGTGATACAACAGAATATCTCCGGGCAGCAGGAATGGACTGAGTTTTTGAGTAAAAGGTAAAGTTTTCAGGTCCCCTGGAAGGCTTCAAAGCTGTGCTGTGGGCACGTGTGGAGGGTTCTCCTTTTCAGTCAGGTGTGTCATGGGGTCAGCTGGCAGGGGTGGCTTAAGGCACAGGGTAACTGTGTGATTGAGAATGAGGGAGATGGTCCCATGGCAAGCTAGGGCCACACGATGCCAATATTTTTTTATTTAATTGCTCCCTGGATCTTACAAACACTTGTGAGGCTGCTGGTTGAGTAGATAAGTGCTGTTACTGACCTTTTGCTTCAGCTGGCTTGTGTGAGCCAAGCATGGTTGAAGGCACCTGTGTAACCCAGCAGCTGATCTCCCTGGAGCTGGGCAAACCTGTGAGCAGGACTCTGGGGCACAAATCCCAGGACAACACATTCCAAGGGTAACAGGGAATCCCCGTGGCTTGTAGCAGAGCTCTGAGTGCACGTTTGTGAGAGGCCATCAGCAAAGTCAAGGAAAACAAAAGATGTTCATTTACCTGTGATGGTGAGGATGAGTTGCCTGCCACGTTTGTTTGTGCCTAGGGAGAGCAGGGGAAGGTGTGAGCTGCCCTGGAACGTGGCAGGCAGGTGCACCTGCAGGGGCCCTGGCTCTGAGGGGATGGACAGCATCCAAGTTAACCAAAGGCATGTGGGGAGACACATCCCAGACCTTTATATCACATGGAAGCTCTCATCATCTTGTGCTTTGTTTCTGTGTGGCTATTGGGGTTTGAGACTTTTCCCTGCTGCTTATGACAGCTCAATTATGTGGGGAAAACAGGACTCAGTTCTCTCAGGAAGGATGATTGGCTCCATCCAAGTTCTACAGCATGTTAATATTTCTTTTAAAATTCATGTGTGCATTTGTTTATGAAGTGAGCCTTGTCAAGGCTGTCATCTGGATCTCCCTTGACACGCAGCCCCAAATTTTGCCCCTGCAGCCAATGACCCTCATTCCAGTATCCCCTCTCCTCCCCACACTTCCACATGGAGGGCATTTTCTCCTTTGCTTCCCTCTGGCTATTTCAAATCCAGCATGCCTGGACTGACCCTGGGGCTCCTCACTGATGCTGCAGAGCTGGGGCCATGGATGTGCTGCTGCAGGAGAGGAGTCCCAGTTTTCAGAGCAGCTCCTGTCCCAGGGGAGTTGGGCTAGGGAGGTGGCCAGAGAGAGATGCAGCAGTCCCAGGATGTTTCCTGCTGCTGGAATATTCTCTTTTGTGCAGAAAGGCAGCTGCTGTGTTTGCTGCCCCCAGCTAAAGCTGTTTGGATAGATACTGACTGCATTTCTAAATGGGCAGTTTTTATCCACTTTTTAACACAAAACTCAGGCCCAGGGCGAAGCTGCTGTAGAAATTCCCATGGGAATTAGTGCAGAGTCAGAATGGGAGAGTCTTAAAGCTCCTTGCAGTGTTTTCTAGAGCAGCACTGGAAGTGGATGGTATGTCAGCCTTAAACTGAGATTTCCTGTAATTTGTCGCTTTACACAATTATACAATTATTAGAATGAGAATTTTCTCCATATTTTTCCTTTGCATTTGCTAGATGCCATGAATCAGAAAGTGGCTGGAACAGTTATCTTGCTCCAATGTAATTTGATTCTCTCCCCCCAACCCCCTTAGTATTTGATGAGAAACCTTTGTATTTTCATGCTTTAATACAATCTGGCACATAATTACAAATGACTCATAGATAATCTTGGTCATGGAGCTCTCTGAAATTAGATGATAATTTAGCCTGGAATTTCTGTAGAAAGAATGAAGGAAAAGACAATTATAATTATTCTAATCAAGATATCTTTTTCTTTGCCTGGGGTATTGCTCTGTGAACTGCCAGAAGCCTGAAAGTATTTAGACCATTTCTGCTGCTCGCTGTTTCCCAGGCAAACACTGCTGAGCACCATGGAGCAGCCTCACTGTGAAATTCCCAAAAATGCTCCTGCAGAGAGGAGAAGATGAGATGTGCAGGGGCAGGACCACAGAGCTGAGAGCTGCTGGGGTGTGAGCAGGGCAGCCACTAAAATGTTCTAGGTCAGGAGCTTTGTGCAAACCCTGGGGCATCCTGCTGGGAGGGATCAGATCCTGAGTGGCAGCAAGAGGGCATTTTGTGACACCCACCACTGATTCTGACAGCAGGGACAGAGGCAGAGCAGCTGGCAGAAAGGAGGGCTGGGTGTTCCTCTTTCCATCACTGGATCTTGTGCATCTTCCCCTCCTCATCTTTGGTGTTGGTTTAGGACCTCCCAGTCACCTGCTGGGCTGTGGAGACAGTTCAGCAAGTTCAAGGTCCTGCACATGGGTCTGGACACTCCCAGGGACAAATTCAGTCTGGGCAGAGAGTGGATGGAGAGCAGCCCTGAGGAGAAGGACTTGGGGTTCTGGTGGACAAGGAGCTCCCTGTGACCCAGCAGTGTGTGCTCCTGTCCCAAAAGGGCAAACAGAAACTGGGCTGGATCAAGCACAGCGTGGGCAGCAGGGTGAGGGGGGTGTTCTGCCCCTCTGCTCTGCTCTGGTGAGACTCTCCTGGAGCACTGTGTCCAGCTCTGGGGTCCCCCAGCACAAGAAGGACATGGAGCTGTTGGAGCAAGTCCAGAGGAGGGCACGAGGATGCTCAGAGGGCTGAAGCATCTCTGCTGGTGGAGACAGGCTGGGAGAGCTGGCTCTGTTCAGCCTGCAGAAGAGAAGGCACCAAGCTGACCTTACAGCACCCTAAAGGGGCTACAAGAGAACTGGAGAAGGACCTTTTATAAGGGCATTCTGATAGGACAAGAGGGAATGGATTTAAACTGAAAGAGTACAGCTTTGGATCAGATATTGGGAAGAAATTCCTTACTGTGAGGGTGGTGAGACCCTGGCACAGGGTGCCCAGAGAAGCTGTGGCTGCCCCTGGATCCCTGGTAGTGTTCAAGGCCAGACTGGAGGGGGCTTGGAGCAACCTGGACATGTGGAAGGTGTCCCTGACCTTAGCAGGGGGTTTGGAACTAAATGATCTTTAATCTCCCAGTCCAAACCATGCTATGATTCTGTGACAGGACCACTTTGCACAACAGAAATTGTGTCCTTGTCCTCACTCCAGTGCCTGGGACCCATTTGGAGAAGGGGTGTCTGGCCCATGGGATGCTGAGCAAAGGAGAGTCACCATGAAGAGCAGCTCCAGAGGGAAAGGACTTGGTTGTCTGAGACTGACCCTGAACTACTAGATCTCATGTCCTGGTCGCTCCTGTGATGTGGCTGTAAATGAGAGTAGATTGGTAGGAAAATAGAGCATTTATCTTAGGAGAGACTCAGAAGAGTGTGTCTTGTCTCACCCAGCAAAAGCAAAGAGGGGATCTGAGTTCAATCTAAAAATACTTCAAAGGGGCAGGCACCAGGGAAAATAGAAAGCAAAAAAAATGAAGGTTGCATAAGAATAAATAAGAATAAATTAACCATGAACAAATCTAGGCTGAAAACTGGAAGGTTTGTTGGTATTCTGGGGAGTTTCTCCTGGTTTTATGTTCTGTTTATTCAGGAGAATGAGATAAAGGCTGCTCCCTCTGCATCCCAAAGGATGAATCTGGAATGTAATGACCAACATGTTCATGCCAGCATCTCTGACTGTCCTGCTGCTGATTGCTTCTGGCAGCAACATAAAATTAATGTGCTTATGAACGATCCCAAGCCCTGCCCTGCCCCTTGATAGGCATCACCATCCTTCCATCCCACCTCCAGGGCTGCCTGGGGCTGGCTCCTGGAAGTGTCTTCAATAGGGTCAAGCACTGGTGATGCAAAACCTCCCCTGCTTAGAAACCAAGAGATGTTGGGCCAGCAGAAAAGCCAATTAAAGTGAATGTAGCAATGTCACGGGAAGAGGGATGTGATTGCACTGATTTTCATGATCACTCTTGGCATAAATTAGATAAAATACTGGTTTTGATCTGTGGTAGGTACGGGTTTCTCAGCCAGCTGTCCTCCCGTGGAGCAGCATCCAGTCCCTGCAGGGCTCGTGCACCAGGTGGAGGGGACCCCAGGTGGCTCCAGAATCTCAGGATCTGGGGAATGGGGATCTCTGGCATGCAGATCCCCTGCAGCACCCACTCCATGGCTTATACAGGAGCTCTGCTTTATTTGTGGGCCCCGTGGAGGGGCGAGGGCTGGTGGGGTGACCTGTGAAAGCAGTGAGCACCTCTCCTGCCCCTCACACTGTAGGTGCCAAGTGCTGCTTGCACACACGAAACTGTGTGTTAACAGCTGAAATCTCACCTCCTTTTTTTTTTCTCCTTGCACCTTTATAGCTCTTGGCTTTTTCCCTGCCAGCTCTTTTCCCACCTACCCCTTCCTAGCACACATCTTTGCAGCGTCACACCAATCACTTGGCAAAAGAACCCACTGATGGGGACTGGGCAAAAGTCTCCCTAAAAAGAACTTTACCTCTTTTGCACTTATTTCTTTTTTAAGCAAAAACTTTTCCTCATTTCTTCAGTTATGATGGCATTTCCAGGCGTGTGCCAGGGTGCCATGGCAGCAGAGCTGGCAAACAAAGGCAAGGTGAGATGCTGTGGATGGGCAAGGATAAAACTCAGGAATGCTAATGTGCTGTGGAAGCCACTCTGAGGCCAGGAAGGTGATAACACTCAGTCAATTCTGTTTGCCAAGCCACCATCTGATTTTGCAGCTGTGTCCCCAGCTTTGGTTCAAACCCTGCCAGCAGTGATATCCCAGCCAGCACTCTCCCTCCCTGTGCTGCCACGGACTCTGCAAGGGATCAGGGCAAGGGGGCTCTGCTGGAATGAATGAAACAGGAGTTTCCCAATTTGCATTGAGATTCTCCACCCTAAAGGGGTTTATATTCCTTTTGTAGGAGCTCAGGTTCTTGGGGATAAGCCCAGCCACCCCCAGTCTTGCTGCACTGGGGTAGAATCTTCCTGCTGTGCCAGCTCAGTTTGTGCTTGCAAAACAGTGAAGCCTGAATGTTTACTCCTGCTGCAGGATTATGCAGGCAGCACTGTTATTCTGATGGAGCTCATCCCTTTACCCCCAGGAAAGCAGCCAGAGGGGGCTCAGATGGCTGGGGGAAGCATTTTATCCTTATTTTGCTACGATGCTGTGCTGCCAGCAAGTGGGACAGGACTGGCCTGGGGCTGGGCCAGCACAGAGGCTTGAGGAAATAGAACAGCTCTAGATTTTGTGTTTTCCCCTGTATTTACTGACTGCACACTCAGGGCAGGCTGTGAAGATGGGGGAGCTATCGGATGAGGTGTGGATGAGCTGGGATCCCCTCAGGACCCTGCTCTGCTGGAGCACCATCCCTTCCAGGAAAGGCTGAGAGTTGGGATTGTTCAGCCTGCAGGAGAGAAGGCTTTGGAGAAACCTTATAGCACCTTCCAGTGCCTAAATCAGGAGAGCTGCACAGGGACTTTTTACAAGGGCATGGAGTGACAGAACAAGGATGAATAGCTTCAAACTGAGAAAGGATAAGTTTAGATTGGATAGCTGGAAGAAATTGTTTACTGTGGGGGTGGTGAGACTGTGGAACAGGTTGCCCAGAAAATTTGTGGATCTCTGGCAGTGTTCAAGGCCAAGCTGGATGTGACCCTGAGCAACCTGGTCTGGTGGAAGATGTCCCTGCACACAGCAGGGGGGTTGGCACTAGAAGAATCTTTAAATTCTCTTCCAACACAAACCAATCTGTGATTCTCTGATTCTATGATGTACTTTTTTTTTTTTATGTGCCTGCAAACCCTCATTAACTCAGCAACAGCATGAACAAACTGGAAAGCAGCTTGCACGAGGAGGGCCTGCTCTGCCAGGGGTTTCTCAGGGCTGTCCTGAAGCCTGTCAGAGTTGAGTTTGAGATCCTGTAGAAGTAGCAGGAGACTAAAGTCTCTGATAGATGCAAAAATAGCAAGATCAGAGAAAAACGTGATTGGATTCGGAGCAGCTGCTGGGAAACAGATTCTTTGCAATAAACTGAAATGCTCTTAGCACTTGATGTTTGTGCACTACAGTGAAAACATCCCTGGTACAGCAGGTTTATTTTAACTACAGAGGACACAACCTGTCAAACGAATGCTCAGCTCCTGATTTGATCTAGTTCATTTCCATGTGTGTGATTTTTTTTTTGCTCCTTGGCAGCTCTTGTGGGGCTTGTTGGGGCTGGTTTATTTGTGCTTTTGGGAGGTGGGCTTTATGGGAAGCCACAGCTTCTGATCCCCATGTGGAGATGCATTATCAGACAGGACAGAAGAACAAGCAGAGTGATGATGGATGTTCAGATTTGCCAGCTGAGCTAAAACACTGAAGGGGGAAAAAAAAAAAGCTGTTCTAAACATTTCCTTTGATCTCAATCCAGATATCTGATTTCACTTTAGAGGAACTGTGTATTTTTTAATATTTACTACACACACACACCTGAAGTGTAAGTTAATGCACATTTGCTCTAGTATTTATAGTAATGGACGTTTGTAAACTTTTGAAACACTGCTTCACAAAGGAAAGTTAATAAAAAAGAAATGTTAATACTGTAGTCAAACTTCCCTTTGTCAGACAAGCCTTCCAGCTCCCTTTTTCTTTAACCAGCTTGACATACATCTGTGAACTCTTTGGGTCCATCTGAATCTGCATTTTCAATTGCATAAGCTCTGAACAAAGAGTTTCCTTCCTGCATTGGAGAAAGCTGTTCTGCATCCTCTGCCCCCAACACCACCAGATGCCCCTGCTCCTCTCCTGCCTTTTGTTCTTGTCTGGGATATTTTTGCATCACTTCTTTGGTTACAGCAGCGATATCAGAGTGTAAAATAAGAAATCACTGTTCTGTGTTGAAGCACTTGGTGGTTTGGGGGTGCAGGTGGAGCCTTGCAGTACTCCCTGCTCCTGGCTGAGCTCACGTCTCTGCAGGGATAACTTCTGCCTGTCCTCCTGCTGATTTCTGAAGGAGAAAATTAATAGGCAGGAAGCCAACAGCTTTACAGAGGTGGGACTTTGTGACAGAAAGGGACTTTGGCAGTGCTGTGAAAGGAAAATTATTTCTGTACAATTTAACATGAATCGATGTCTTTTGAAGATGGAAAAAAAAAATCCACCACAACAAAACACCATCACCTGAGGACCAAAGAAAGAAAATGTGTTTGCTTTTAGAATGGTGGTGGTACTGCTGTTCAGTAGTGGATGCTGAGGACTAATGTTTTCCGGGCTGGAAGTGACCCACGTGTTCTCTGGTGGAGGGATCTGAGCAGAAGCAGGGCTAGGGGAGTTCTGTAGGCATGGCTGACCTAGGTGTAAGGCCCACTTGGCCCCAGACTGGCTGCCCTGTACTTTCATGGTTTGGTTTGAGATGCTTTCTAGAGCGCTGGCACAGAGGTGGAACAGGGGTGGGCAGGTGCTCATCTCCTTCCTCTTTGTCTGAAGGCAGCATCACCTCTCCTTCAGGAAACCTCCTCCACGTGTAACTCTTCCCTCTGAAGGAAGTGTACAGGGATGTGCATGTGCCCATCACACACGGATTTGGGAGTGAACTTCAGCAGGGAAAGCATTTTGCCACTCTCTGGACCCAGCTCCATATTGTACAGAGGGCAAATCCACCTGGTGTCCATCTTCCTCAGCTCTTCTGTTACTCTCAAATTCCTGTGATTGATCAGCTTTTCCTATGAAAATCCTACCCAGAACATGGCAAGGCAGGAATGAGGAAGTGATTGCTCATAGATATGTATCTAAATTGCTGAACTGGTACCAACCCAATTACAAAAGTGATTTTGTCTAATGTTCCTGCTGAAGGCAGAAGCTCCAGCGCTTTGAGGAGCAGAATAGCTCAGCCAGCAGGTACCCAACTGCAAAATTAATGATTGATTCTCAGGTCTATATTTATTTTAAGGTGTCACCTTCACTTTGCTTTCCCCTGTACCTACCAGCTCAGGGATAACTGGATACAGAGGAGGTGACTCTCACTGAGGGAACAAAACCATGACAGCCTCTTGCAGCACCATCCACAGACCTTGGAAAGAACCATGGGAGCACACGGTCTTCAGGCCCCAGGAGCAGATGCTGAGGGATGGATTTCAGAGGGAAGAGATCATGGCTGGGCAGATGCAGTATGTTCGCAGGCAGAGAAAGATTTTCTTTTAAATTTGATTTATGATAAGTGGAGAAAGGGCGGGACTTCCCAAAGCAGCTAAGGGAATTAGGTGCCTGATTCCCATTGATTTCCCTCTGACAGAGATTAATGCACTGTTTTCCACTTTGCAATGTACCCAGATGCGTTGGCAGGGCAGGATAATATATCAATCAGCGAGTCATCTGTCTGCTTGCTAACTCCCATGAACGGCAGGAGGATATTCTACATTAGGCTCTGGATCAGCCTTTTGTCTGCTAATCATGTTTTGGGTCGTGCTGTGCTGGTTGTTTTCCTTTTTGGTGACTGCAAGGTGTATTTGCAGGGGTTCCTGGGGCACTGCACCAGCAGTGGGAAAGGCTGATCCCTGGAGGGGCTTTCTTCATGGGGTCAGGCAGCAGCGTGTTTTAGAGAAGGGAACAGCTCCAGTTCATTTTCATTTCCCCAAATTCACAAGAATTGCAGGCAGAATAATTGGACTAAATGATATTTTCCAACCACTTTAGGCGCTTTGCTGAGGCTGCATTTGCATGACAGAGCTTTTTAGTTTCCACCTTCTGATACTCAGCAGGAGAGGGACATTATTGTCACTAGAATATTCCCGATTCAGTGAAATTTGAGTGGGCTAATTAAATAATGTAAAAACCTTGCCAAAGCCCAACACTTGTGTGTGAAAGGAAATGGCACGGCGTCCCCTCTCTTTATTTAAATGGGAGGAGAGGAAATATGTGGGTCTAATGAACTCTATAAGTTCCTGTGGCTTATTCTAAGCAAAGCAACCTTTAGCACTCTTTGCATTATTCAATATCCCAGATGGGCAAAGTGACTGATACTTGACACCAAATAAAAATCACATGGAAAAACTTCATTAACTTCTTCCTGTTGTCTTGGTGAGATTTCTCCTCAGTCTCAGGGAGTGAACACTGCTCCTTGGAAACGTGCTGGAAATGGTGTGCTCTTTCTGTCTGTATTACTTTCATAATCTGTTTGTTTAAGGACTGGAAGTTTTTGCCTTGGAAGTTAATACCCAGCTCCCATTCATTACAGTTGACTTTGGATGAGGCACATGTTGCTCCAGGTCTTTCTAGTGAGGGATGTGAACTTCCATCTTGGCAGAAGGAAGCAACCAAACTTCTGTTCTCACCAGAGTACCACAGTTTTTTGATTTTTAGGGAAATCTGAAGTACTTGCACGCTCCTCAGTGTCTCTGCTAGCTCTGCAAACCCTGTCTGCTCACCAGGTGCCTCTGTGGGACCAGTGGTTTCCCCAGGGTCCCTGGGGACTCAGCTGGCCAGATCTAGATGTGACAGAAACAGGGACATGGCAGGGTCAGATCACAATGCCCTGCTCTGCCCTGACACTGACTGAGCACTGAATCTCTGGCATGCTCCACATTAAAGACACTCTTTTTGGGTACATGTTCTTTTAACCACAGGTTAAAACCAGATCAACCCTGGGGTAATTTCAGTGGCCCTGTTTGCAACTGGAGCTGTGGGGTCCGATGGAAAGGAGGAACTTCAGAAACTGGATTTGCTCCCAAAAATGGGGTCTTCTTAATCTTCACCCCCCCAGCTGTAGCAGAACTGCCTCCTCATCAAAGCAGGCACAGGAGGCCCAAAGCAGAGCTTGTCTGAGGGGCCACACTTTGGTCTGCAGCCTGAGGATGCTGCTATTTCCCTCACCCCTCCTTCATTGTCTGGGTGATGGAGACTGCAAACCCAGGGACTGGATGTGGTATCACAGGAGCTGCCTGTGGACTTGTGTGGAGTGTTTAGAAACACTGCAATGTCCAGGCAGGAACTATGAGAGAAACCTCAAGCACAAATTTACAAATACCTAACGGGGACCCCAGGATTTCCCAGAGGATACATGCAGGGTCATCCCACCCCCTGGTGTATTAGGTATCCCTATGGAGAAATCTTGTCCCTGGCTATCCAGAGCTCTGGGTTAGGAGCCTGGCAGGTTAGATTTGCACTAAGAAGATGTCTCATGGTTTGGTGGTTTGTTTTTTCTTTTCCCTGTACAACATGTGAGATGCAGTGAGAAGAAATGCTCAAATCGTTCTGAGCCCAGATTGCTGTTACAAGTGAGTGCCTGAGGCTGAATGTTTCTGAGTGATTTCACTGTCCAGTCAGGACTGTTGATTCTGCTCCATCAGGTGCTGGCAGCTTGCTGGATGTGCTAAGAATTGCTGGGCTTTTAAAAGGCCTTTAATATATAGTCTGTCCTTGCCAGCGCTCTGAGAAACTTTGTGAGGTTCCCAGAAGGTCAGACAGAGCTTGGAAATGTCCTGAAATATTTGTCCCAAAATCTTTGCTGGAATAAGAGCTGCTCTTCTGGTTTCACGCCTTGTCCAAGAAAGCACTGTAGCTGCCTGCCAGCCCCTCCAAGGTCCTTGGCTGCAAAGTGTGTGTGTGCTTGCTTTTAAATGAATGAATAACATTGTTAAAGCCAATAAGGACATCCATGCGCCTGGCACTTGGTATGTTTTATGCTCTGCTTTCAGTTAGGGTTTGATGTTTTATCAGCCTCCCTTTGTGCTTCTGCAGACTCGTCCCTGTGTCTGCTCCAAGCCCCTGTCCTCGATGTGAGCATTCCCTGGTGGGCTCTGCATCCCTCCCTGCCTCTCTCCACCATCAGCACGGCCCCCCTGTGCCTGCCCTGCTGCAGGACACTGTGTGCAGTGCAAGGGAAGAGTGAGCATCACCCCACTGCTCCCCAGCTCCAGTCAGTGACCACCTAATTCAGAGACCAGAGCCAGGACCACGGTGCAAACGTGATCAGACGGGAGATGATGAGCTGAGGAGGAGCATTATTGAAACTGCAGCAGCTGCAAGTTGAGCTGTGCATAAAAGTTTGCAGGGATCCTGCTTCTGGCCTCTTCCTGAACCTGGCAGCCATCCTGAGGAGTCACATAATACCCCGCCATAGGTTACAGAGACTTCTTGACACCCTGTATCACCCACACCTTCTCTGTTTTTTTAAAAAAAGAAGAGTAAACACATCAGAAAAGGTGCAGAGGAGGCTGAGCACAAATCAACAATGCTGAAGTCCCTGCAACATCAATTTCCTGCATAACCCACCCTGGGAAGCTGCCTGTGCTGCAGAGGGGACAAGGAAGTCCTTGCAGTCCCTGCCCGTCTGAACACTTGACTCTGGAGACAAGTTTAACTCCAACAGACTTGGGGACTGAAGGAAAACTTTGTGTCCTAAAGCTGCCCTCTCTGCTGGGACAGTTCTCATCCTCCCCTTTTATGTGCTTTCTGCTATTTTTATCTGGCACACAGGTTTGCTGAGTAAGGGTGCTCTCAGTCACTCCTAATCAGCAGCGTCCCCAATCATGTCTGGATAAATAGAAATGTAACATATGCCCCAAATGGCAGAAGAACTGGAAAACCTCTGTGACTAATCACTGTGAGAGGGTGCATCACAGCCACCAGAGCCATTTCTGCTAAGCTCAGGCTAAAAATCCCAGATGCTATTTATGTTGTACAGCACTTCAGAGGCAGCCCTGCAAGAAAGCAGATAGAGATGAAGGTCAGACCAGGCCTTTTAAACACGACATTGCTTAAATGGCTATTCCTGCCTCAGCTGTCTTGCTCTGAGATTAGCCCAAGTCCAAATGAGGAGGGTTTTTTTCCCTGTCACAGTAAATCCCATGCATATTTCCGTGCTGGTTCTGAGGCTGGGAGATGCAGAGCTATCCTGTGCATTTCCAAACAATTCCTCAAGCTGAACACTTGGCTGGGAGATCCCTTCTGAAATAGTTAACCATTATGACATCTCCCCAAATTGCATCAATCCTTTGATCTCCTTGGTGTTTGAAAAAACCCAGCAACTCATTTTCTAAATTGCTGTCAAGTCTTTAATTTTTTAGATACCTAGAGCTGACATGTGAACACACCCATGTCTGTAGCATAACCTTGGCTTCTCTGAATTTATGAGAAGCTTGGCAAAATTTGAATGATTGAGTTACTAAAATAACTTTCAGTGTAATTACCATGCACTGCCTTTCCAGGTACCAGGGAAATTGGATAATTGAAGTTCAGGTGACGGAGGCTGCATGGAGTGTCCACTGCAGCTCTTTGAAGAAACCTCATTAAAATCAGCCGAGCAGCATATGAAAATGCTGAGTGCTTCATGGTTTGGGAATACTTCTGCTCTCCTGTGGCCATTTTTTTTTCTGATAGGCTGGCTGGAAAACTGGCTGGGTGCTCATGAATGAGGGCTGGGCTGCAGAGGATGCTGCATTGAGTGCAGTCTGGGGATGCTGCAGTGACTGTCTGGAGTGTTTGCACCTCCTGACTCTGCAGGGGGCAGAGACCAGACTCTGCATTTTCAAAGCAAGTGTAAACCCAGATTTAGCACCCTATGGGTTACAAATTTAATCCAGTATAACAGAGAGCAGCATGTGGCCCATACTTCAGAGCTATCACTGGTTCTCATGTAATAAAGCAGTGGCACAGACCTGAATGCCTCAGAAACCATCTTTTCCTGACTCTGACTCCACCCTGACAACTGTGTGCCACAAGAATGCCTGCACCCTGGGTTAAAATTGCACTAACCAGCAGATAGGTTAACTCAGCACTTCTGCAGCATTTGTAATTTGAGTGCCTTGTAAAGGCCTCCTTGTACCAAAACCAGCATGTCCTTGACCTATTGCTATTTACGTAGATTGCCAGATTATACATTTAGTTATTTTTTTTACATTGCCTTGAAGAGCTGTAGAAAGAACCATCTCTCCATCAGCTGAGCGAGGCACCCCTAGATCTTTGTTCCAGGCTCTCAGCAAACTCAAGGAAATATCTTTGCATCACCTGTGTTTGTTCCACACTTTCAACTTTTCTGTGGAAACAGAATTTCTAGAGGCCTTTTAAGACATTTGAGAGACTTGCTTGTGCCCAGCTTCTATATCCTGAGCAGAGCAAGGTGGGAGGCACGGGTGCTCCCTTTCACCAAGTATCAGAGGATTGAAAGATCCTTTTTGGGTCAGAACAAAATAGGACGCCTACATGAATATAATGGAACTCTGCAAATGCTGGATTTCTATTTTTTTGTTCTTTGGCCAAACTGTGAAGGAAGTTCAGGTTAGATCAGTTCAAAGTAGATTTTTAAAAGTATTTTTGCAAGGTGAAATATTAAGCAAAATATTTTGTTTTACTGAGAACATAAAGTCTGACTGCTCTGGTACTTGACTTTGTTATTTTTTCATTATGAAGCTTGAAACAAAGCCATGTATTTCATGCCTGAATTTCCAAGAATTCCACTCCCTTCATTTTTATTTTTTTTTAATTTGGAACATACCCAAGAAGTTCAGTCCAAGCTAATAAAATCTGGCCATCTTGAGAACTTAATTTTTTTTAAAGATTCTTTTTGCACCTTAACGTTTCTGGCTGGTTTTCCTACATGGAGCTCCCAATCTTACGCTCCCAAGCCTTGCCTCTGGCACCATGCCCCATGTGAAAGCTGTGGGTGAATTGACATTTGTGTTGTCAAGTGTGACTTTGGCTTGAAGAGCATCAGGTCCTTCAGGATGGTCTCCTGTGACAACTCAGGGCAGCTTCCCAGAGACCAGGAATTTTCTGAGCAACAGAAGGACTAAAAAATGTTGGGAGGGATAAAATTTTAGGCTCTGATCTACATAACCATCATAGTGACAAGCCTGTGTGTTGCTGCAGTACTGCATCTTATTTTGCCAGCCAAGTGTGATATCAGATCCAATTGGAAAAAATAAAAATAAAAATAGAAGAGCTCAAGTCCCAGCTCAGATAACAGTTATGAAGTTGAATCAACTCAGCCCGAGCTAGGACAGCACTTAAATGTGTTCCCAGCTTTAGGAATGTGCTTAAACTGGATCCAAGCATGGCCCTGAAAATGCTCATGTGTTTTCCAGAGCTCAGTTTGTTGCTGTCCCAAAGGTTCCCATGAAAGCTGTTGCCTCCCTGGATAAAGAGAATGAGCCTAGTGCACAGTTCCCAGAAATGTAAAAACTATAGTTAAATAAAATGGCAATAATTGGATTTATGTCATCTAAATACTCTTTGGTGTGAAATCTCCCGTCTGTATGTGGGTGAAACAATTTCATTCATCTTTGCATAAAACCAAGAAGTTATAAAAATGAGTAGGTATAAACATATCCTTCAGCAGCAAGTGTTGTACTGAATTGGCAATTCTTCTGCAGCTGAAGGGAAAAAGATGTTGAATATTACTACATTGTAGTGTACACATTAGTAGAATATTATACAGAAACAGCATTCACTGTTCTGCATTAAATAGAAGTATATATGCATTTAAATAGGCACATCATGGCTCGGGTTTATTGCGCCAATATTTTATTTATCTATCACAAGCTTATTTTTACTGCTGACAAATATTTTCTGTGTAGTTTGAAATTCAAAAGAAATAGTCACACACAGTCATTAATGTTTAAAGTCGCAGGATATTATTTAGTGTAGTGCTAGTTGTATTATATTATACATTATGCATTAAATACTTTTTGGTGGTACACTTATTAAATACAAATTGAGGCAAACCAATCCCTCAGTGGAAACAGACCTGCCAAATAACTATTTTCTTTTTACTTTCAATCTGACATACAAATGAAGATCTTTTGGATTTCAAAGCTGGTGCTTTTTTTACTCCCCCCCCTTCTCAGTTTTCAGTGTGGATTTCCAGGGCTATGGGGACTTGTTAAGGAAAGATCAAACATAATATATATATGTATTAATGCATGAAACAGATATATTTACCTCACTGGGGCACTGAGAATTAATTAGTCGCTGATTAGAAAGTGGTGGAAAGTGAAAATCACTATCTAAGCACTGGATGCTGCTTTTCCTTTGGATGTGCAGCAGCTGGAGCCAGGCAGAGGCGCTGCCGTGGGACGTGTCCGGGTGTGGGATCCAGCCTGGCAGCCCTAAATCCACCCGATGGATCTGGTGGCTTTCCTGGGTGTGATGAGCACACCCTGATGAACCAGCCCTTGTCTGCAGCCTCTGGTGCTGCAGTGTCCCCTGGCCTGGCCTGGAGGGGCTGCTCCCCTCAGTGCAGGGAATTGCTGGGTGGGAGCACAGGAGCAGCCCCAGGGTGGAATGCCTGGATCCTGGTCACACCAGGAGAAGGATAAGAGCAGAGTAAATATGAGAGGATGGCTCCCCTCAACAACCCCAGCACTTCCAGGTACTTCCCAAGCCCGATTTACCACCCCCAAATTTATTTTCTGTGGACATGTTCATTCTTTCATTCTATCCTCGAAGCCAGGTAAACCCTCAGCATTCCCAGGTCAGTCCTCCAAGGAGCTCCCAGAGCTGTTTTTTTAAATCTCCTTTCTTTTTGTTTGTTTGTTTCTTTGTGTTTTTTGCATGGTTTTTTGTTGTTGTTTTGTTCTTGATCTGATTTTGTTGTTGTTTTTCTTTAATATTTTTTAGAAAGCCCTCTTTTTTGTTTGTTTTTAACCTGCCATCCACTGGTTTGATGCCATCTTGTTCCTGTGGTATGGAAGGCAATGAGACATCAGTCCCTCCTCACCCTCTCCAAAGGACTCCTGAGCTTATAGAGCTGTATCACATCTCCCCTGTCATTCAACTCCCACCATGAGAGGAAAGACAAATCCTGCTTGGATTCCTGTGTGGGTTAATTTCCCTGAACTTTCCTCTAAGGACAAGGCCCATTGAGCCAGTGCTGAGGATGGAGAGCTTGGTAAAAATGGATTTACAAACCCTGAGTTTTTCTGCAAAACCTCTAGGAAGGTGAGAGCTCTCATCCCACTGGATGGGGAAGGGGAGGCACCAGAGATGAGTTTGGAAAGGAGATTTTTGTAGCTAGCTCAGTGTGTTGAATTATTGCTTCTGTGTGAATTTTTGGTTTTTTAGTATATTGGGATTGTGATTAGGAGGCAGGACAACCAGGGGCTTTATGTATGTGTCTTTTGTTATTTAAATCTTCTACATACAGTCATAGCAAGCTCTGGAGCTGCCTGTGCTGGCTTTGCAGCTCTTGGCTAACCAGAGAAACCCATTTAAATTATGGAGACTCTTGGGTCTCCCAGTTGCCTCAGCCCTCTGCTACAACAAGAGAACCAGAAAAGCCTCTCTGTCACCTCTGGCTCAGTCCAGCAAATGTGATTTGGGTTTTCATGTGGGCTGAAGGATGGGGTTGTGTTGGGTGGGATCACAGATATCCAGTGCATCCCCAGGCATACAATCAGCAAGTCTCAGACCATCTCTAGAGAGAAGACAATGCTGCAAAATCTGAAATAAAAAAAAATCAAAGAAATGAAGTAAAATATTAAACTAAAGAAAAAGAATAGATCGTGATGGCTTTGTGGGATTAGAAACACACTCCCTCTGCTACATTTAACCCCTTAGTTCCCTGCTAGTGAATTAATTTAATTCACTCAGACCTTGCACATGAACAGAAAGCAGGACTTTGAGAAACATGGCACAAGGAGGTGGAATGTTGGGGTGTTGCCATCAGCCCCTCAGAGCAGCTGTAGCTGAGCAGGGCTTTCAGCCCTTGCAGAAGCAGCCGAGCTCTGGGCTGATGGTCAGCCTTGGCCACAACCCGGCTGCTTCTTGCTGAAAACAGCCCAGTAAAACCCACTGCACAGAGCCACGCTGAGGCCTGCCCTGAATTCCACTGGAGTTCCTTGGCATGGTGTTTTCCCTTTCCCTGGGGACGTGTAAAAGCATTTATTCCCTGATCCATGTGGGCCAAGGACTGCCGTGGGAGAGCGTGTCCGTGTGCGTGGCCCCAGGCACGGCTGCCAGGGGCTCTTGGGCTGTCACTGGTAGCTCCACTCATTTTGGTGTGTTTCAGCTAGAGCCCCTTGGACACACATCTTGAGCACACGAGCAGCATTTCCTCAGTATTGGTCTTTCTGCTTCGGACGGATTGAGCAGCGACTAATTCCTCTTTTCTTGAAAGCAGACCAAACCTCAGCGCCTGAACCTCTCATTGAACAAGCAGATTTACTGCCTTCTAATTTCCTATAGATTTTGCATTAGCCTCTTATCTGCTGTGCCTCCCACTGCAGGCTGGATGAGTCTGCTCCCCATCCGGGTGGCAAACAGTGTCAGGACTTTAAGCACATTTACAGGGCGTGGTGGCTTCAGCTGCCACTGACCACTGACTTCAGTAGGTGAGGGGACAAGCTGTAGCTGCCACAAAGGAAAACCTCCAGGCTTAGGCTCATTTTATCCAAATCTGTCAGAGACTTAACATCTTTGTCTGCATGGAATTAAAAAGAGGACATGAGAGGACAGGGAAGTAAGTGGATAGGCAGCAGCATAGGCTGATGAGGTGACTGCTCAGACAACCAAGAGGAATATGAGAAAACCAGGAAAAACCACTAAAAATAGCTCCAGTTTTTATAGGGCAAGCTCTATAGAAACTGAAGGGAGGGTTATAAATCCATTAAAACTATTTGCAACACTGTGAGAACAGGGGCAGTGTAATATTTTCCCCTGCCACTTCAGCCCCCTGTCACGAGGAAAGGGGATAGATGGTGACCGGGATCTGCTGGACAGTGGGATGAGGTGCTGGCAGGGGCTCGGGGCTGTGCTGACCCCAGCACTGGTGGGAGCAGCAGCACACACGGGCTGGGCGCTGGAGCAGCTCCGGCTTCTCTCCCGGGAATGGACCCGGCTGGGATGGACAGGGCAGGGGCTCCTCCCTGCTGGCCTGGCAGCTGCCTGCTCTGCCTTCAGCCCCGCCTGACCCCGCCACAGAGAGCTGAAATTCCATCTCCTGCTGTCCATTGGGAAGAAACCATGAGAAAACAGCAGTGTTGCGAGTCAGAAAAGAGTCTGTTTACAACTTCGGTCGAGTGGATGAAAGCACCCAACCGTCCCTGTTTATTTTAGCAAGGGTTTTATGGATCGTCCGGAATTTTCATTAAAGTGTTATTTTAAAATTTTCTTCTCCTCTTTCTGAATCAGGAGATAGTGGAAAGCCAAGGAGACCCTCCCAAACCTGGTGTGGAGTGTCTAACAGAGTATTAACCCAGGTTCTCTGAGAAACTCTCCTTCAAGTCTCACAACTTCAAAGAAAAATCCCACAGCACCCCTGGCTGCAGGGTGTCCACGTCTTGCTGTCTGACATTTGATGCAAAGGGGATTCATTCTCCCACATCCAAGCTGAAATTCCCCAGGAATTAATCAGTGATCTCACATTTGCAGCTTGAAATTATTTATTTGAAAGCCATTAGATGGTAGGAAGTGGGGTGCATGAGAGAGTTCTCGCTCAGCCTTTCCAAAGAGGAAGTAATTTTTTATTTGCATTCCTTGCCTGGTGACATTTAAGATTTTTGCCCCCAAATTTTAAGCAATAGAGGGAACTGGACCACTCTGTGCTTCAGCAGTGTTAGAAACAAAATCTAGCTGTTGAGTGTTTGTGTGTTGTCTTAAACCTGAGGTTCCGTGCTGAGATATCTTCTTTAGTGGAAATTAAATAACATACAGTTGCCTCTGTCTACAAGGCTCATTACTGTCTGTCAGTTCTGACCATTATATCCACTTAAAATACCACAGGGAGAGCATATTGGGATTCTTCTGATATACTATTCCTCCAAAAGTCAATCAAAAACCAATCTAGTGCACTTAAGGCTTTTACTGCTTTGCTGAAGACAATCTCCCAGTATCGGCTAATCTGCACAGCCTGCTCCAATAGCACAATGATTTTTGAGGGCATGTGAGAAGAGATTACCTACCTGTTTGTAAATGAGAATAATGGCTCGCTTTCCCTGGGCTCTGGGTGTGCCATCAGAGGTGACAAACCCAATTACTCCTCCTTGTCCAACCGGAAGAGGGGAAAAAACCCGAGTGCAACATGTTTGGACCGAGCCATAAATTCAGGGGAAAGTTGCTGGGTGGGATCAGCTGCTCGGGGAGGTGAGCAACAGGCAGTGGAGCTGAGTTATTTCCCCGAGGTGCTGGTATGTGAGGCAGGCTCCAGCGTGGGAGGGGAAGGGCTTTTTTTTCAGAGCAGCTAATAGTCCCAAAGCGGGCCTGTGCATGGCTTTGCTCTGCAGTCAGGGCAGGGAAACAGGGAATCAGGGAATCAGGGAATTAGGAAATCAGAAGCAGCAGAGGCACAGCAGGGTGCGTGGAGAGAGCCTGCCAGAGCAAGGAGACAGGCTGCAGTGATGCTTCCTGCAGATGGAAGGATGGATGGACAGATGGACAGGCATAGCACTGTCTGGTTAGAGTGCCAGAAGAGTTAAGAAAATGTTCTGTCCCTATTGAGGGTCTGTGAACTCCTAGGACACTTCTCAGGGGTAGGGCAGCACCATCCCTATCACATAGATGGGGAAACCAAGGCACAAAACAATTCAGCAATTAGCTCAGATAGTTCAGAGGAAATCAAAGAGAGCAGAGGGATCCTTGTTCCCTGTCCTGCTTTAGTGGAAACATTGTCCCTTTGCTCCCTCAATTTTAAAGTAAGTTTCACTTCTATATTTTTCAAGACATGCAGTGTCCCAGAGGGTTGTATACTGGAAGTTAAATCAGTCTGGCTTCCAGATGACACAGAATGCCTCCACGGATCCTCTCACCATCCATAACTGAGGTATTCCAGCACTACTGGTGCTCTCACTCACCCTGAGAGGCTCAATGCCTTTGAGGAGAGACAGCCCACACTCTATTCCCTTCCTGTTCTAGCCCTCTCATAAAGCCAGGGCTCTCCTTCTGTGCCAAAACTCCCAACTCAAGCATCATTTTATGCATATTTCATGCATAACTGAGGTATCCTCTGCACAGCTGTACAGAGCTGTACACAGTTGTACAGTTGTACACAGTTGTACATCTGAACAAAGGCAGATTTCTCCAAGTACAGCTCGTACTGAAACAGAGAAATGTGGTGGTGGGGCTTAGGACAGCCTGAACACCAGTATTCTATGGATATAGCAGTAATGTGTTGTCTTTTGGTTGTTAGAAATGACAGGTGTCCTTCACAAACTCCTTGGGGTTCAGGTGTGCTCCTCCCTGCCAGAGAATGACATTTCTTCCTTCCCTGAGCTCTGTTCTGACAATTTTCATGCCAGATTGTGAATGTACTCTGTTAGCAGATTTAGTGGTGTTTGGATGTGTTAGGGAGCTGGACACTTACTATGATGTTCCAGGGCCCCATTTTTAATATCCAGGCTTGATCTCTCAGTTTCTTTTTCTCTTTCCCTTAGGTGAACCTGGAATTACCCTCTATTAACTCAACATGGAGTTTCCTTGCCATAGGGTTTTTTCTAGGGGACAGAAAGACACAAAACAAATGCAGTGTCACCTGAGGTTAGACTGCTCCAGACCTGCCTTCAGACTCCTTCCCTCATTGCTGGCAGGGATGGGCTGCATGACACCACGGAATACTTTGGGACCAGAGAGAGATGGACTCATCTTACCCATTCCTTGCTTTCCTAAGGTTTGTTGAGTAATATTTCCTATTTTTCATGATTTAACTATCAGTCTGAACATTAGGCTACTTATTTCTCTAATTCCATTCTGGCCATACTCTTGTAAAACCTCATGCTTTGCTTTACAGAATGTTAAACAAACAGATTTTAGTGACAGTTAACGTGTGACACCTTTGGGAAGCACAATAAAGAGATCATTGTATTCCAGGTGGCTCAATGATAAATGTGGTTCCTAATTTGAGTAACACCTCTGAGTCCCTGTGGAGGTTTTCCCTTCCAGCTGTGTGCCCTGGGAAGCACGGAGGCAGCAGCAGCCCTGGCAGCTAGAGCAGGTGAACAGATGCAGCCCAGCCTGCACTCACAGTTCATCGCTGGGGCTCTGCTGCCTTCAGCACAGGAAACAGAGCAACCGAGGTTCCTCCCTTCCTTCCCAGCCTGCAGGGAAGTGCCTGTGTCTGGAGCTAGCAAAGGGAGAGACTAATCACTCCTGTCCTGCTGATTACTCAAAAGCAGAGGCTGACTTTTTAGGCTTGTGATTTTGCATGTCCCTGCACAGACACAGCGCCTGACAGTGCAGCAGAGGTTGATGTGTTTATCCACAGCTCCCTGGGACATGGAGAAGTGTGTTCCTCTCCTCTCCTTCTGTTTTATGGATGAGGAGTGGAGCAGAGATGCTAAAGCTCAGCCTGACTGTCTTGACAGCAGCCATCAAAGAATTCCTCAGTGGAGAAAGGAGCCTGTCACTGAGTATTTCTCCTCCACGCAGAGAAGCCCTGCAGCACTGGCCAAAGGAGCACAGGAAAGGCTCCATCTGGGGCTGGGGAAGCATCTCCCTGCTCAGAGGTCACCTCCCTGGAGTTCATGTCCCAGGTGCTCCCATTCTGGTCCCTCCACCTGGGGTAGATAATGACCTCCTTTCTACCATCTTTAGCATATTCTGCAGGGGAAAGCGATGCCACTGCTCTGTGCACGATGCAGCCAGGTTCAGCTGCTATAAATGCTTAAAGAGGCTTAACTGGCTGGTCACATGTTGGGTTTGAACTGCTAAAGCCTGCATTTGCAGTTGAAAACTCAAATAGTGTAAAAATTGTAAAGTGACTCATAGAATGACTAACATGACATCTGTATAGACTTCTGGAGACATTTTCTACCCTTTTCATACCCAATCACAGATTAATTCATCAGTTTGATAAAATAAAAAGTAATTAATATATTTCTGTCATGTATCTCCTTGCAGTCAGAATGATAAAATATTCACAAGAGAGGTGGCTTGGAAACACGAATTTGATGAAGATGATTTAAAAAGAAAGAAGCTTTAATTAAAGTCTAGAAAGGTCATTGAGTCCTACCATCAGATAATGGTGAAATTATAAAACAGATGGCAAATGTCCCCAAGAAGAAGAGAAGCAGTGGTCTGGAAAAAAAAGAAAGAGCTACTGCTGACAAAGTAAAACTCAACTCAGCACTGGCACTACTTTAACTGCCTGGAGAACAGGAAGAGGTGGCCAGACAATTTGGACTTGAACTATACTTTTGGAGTGATATTAAAAATATTTAACTTATGGAGAAGGACACCATATTTAGATTCGTCTCAGTAATTTCACAGATTTCTTTTTTTCTGATGCAGTGTGGCAGAGGAAGATCCTCTGGTGCCTCCAGGGAGAGCAAACCTGAGTAGATTTGAAACCTTGTTCCAGAGGAAAGCTAAAGGTGAGGACACACAGACCCAGAAATTCTTAGATAATTGTTCAGAGCTGCAGCTTGGAGTCAAAAGGTCCTGTTGGCAACAGATATCTTTGTGTCTTAATCCCGCTGGATGAGCTGTGTGTGCTTGGGAAGGGCTGTGGACTGGAGCATGGCAGGGTCATCCCAAGGGGCACTAAGACCAGGCCAGGACACCTCAAACTAACCTTCACCTCTAACCAGCAACCCTTACTTCTTTGGAAGAACATGGACTGAGACTAGAATAGGAAAGTCAAGCAGATGGAAGACCACAGTGAATGCATAACTTTTGGCTGAAAAGGCAGAGATATCCAGCTTGCCCCATGGCTTGGATGTCGTCTTGCATGTTGTAGGACTATGTGACCTGGTGTAATGCAATATTTGTCAGGAGGAATTGTGTAATGTATGTGGCAACATGGTGCTGTGAAGGCCTTGTATCCTTCCTGTCTTTGAAGGAAATAAGGAGGTCTCAAAAAAACAGAAATCTGGAGTATTTTTATTTACCCTGTGATTACTCTTATATTATGTGTGGGCTGCTTCTTCCCCAGAAATCTCACTGCTGCTCCCAGAGCCTTGTTCAGGTCTCAGCATTAGAGAAGGCCAGGTTCAGGGTTGCTCATGCAACCCTAATTCCCCATGATACCATCTGCACTTACACTGTCACAATCTATTTCTGCCACTAAAGCCTGTCTCAGCTGAGGCAGAGGAGAGATGGTGCTCACTTACTGAGCAGCTATTGCAGGCACTTGGCTCCTTATTGCTCCACACACAGCCCCAGGCATGAGCTCCTGTTGGCTTTAAGCTCTCTTGGGTTTTTCTTGTGCCTGCTGCTGCCAGGTGAGAGATGGAGGGATGGGGAGATGTTGAGAGGTTGGCAAGGAGGCTGAGTGCCTCCCTGCAATGCACCTGAATAGTCAGAGAACTTCCTCTCCCACAGCTCCCATTGCCCTGTGGTACCCAAGAGGGTTCAACCTTCATCCCCAGCACACCTCTGAGGACTGAACTGTGCTGAGCACATCCCCAGTGGTGATCACACCATGATCCCAGCTGGAACAAATGCATTTCTCTTCTCCTCCCAGCTCTCTGACCTTGCAGAGAGAGGAGGCAGTAAATGCTCTCCTTGGCTGCCTGGCATTGACTCACACCTCAAACACGTTTGTTATGGTGAGCAGTGCTGTTATGGAGGAAATGTCAAGTGGCTACGTAATGAAACATGCCAGCAAAATATATATACACCAAACAGTATTCCCAGGGTCTCATGCTTCACAGACTGAATGGTAGGGCACTTTGCAAAGGCATCTCATTGATTTCAGCAGAGGACAGGTTTCTCTCATCATCTAAGTCAGCCTTGATGTTGCTGACTGACTATCAAACAGCATCCTTGGCACCTGTCTCAGCTCTCAGCAGGGGTATGTGGGATCTGAAGCGATGGTCTCAGACATTTAAATCACAAATCCTTCTCCCACACTGTAGATAAAAGCATGTGAAGACAGGCAAAACTAAGCTGTGACACATGTGACCTGTCAGGGTGGGCTGAGGGAGGCAAATCAGGTTCTACTCATGGTTATCCACACAGCTCCTCTGCCCAGTGTGACCCCTCCTGAAGCACGGCTGGCTGAACAGGTTGTTAGTCCCTGAGCTACCATATTTCTCAGGGATTTCTTCAGTAATTAAAACATTAACAAAGAGGAACAACAATTTTCAAGGATATCATGGGCTGTAACCTGGCAGACACAGATACTTACACCCCATACAGGAGTCCTGCTAATTGTGGCGGGGTGGGCAGCACTGCAGTAAAATTTATCTATGAACTTCAGCTGGAGCCTGGTTCATAAAATGGTCTTCAAATGTCCCCAAGCGAGCTCTGCATCCTCTGACCCAGCACCCTCTCTCCTTTCAGTCATCTCTGTGCTTCAGCCTCTCCATCAGAGTAAACTGAAAGACCAAACCCATTTGAATGTGCAGTATTTTATTTGTGTAACTCCCATATGAAAGATCAAAGGTGGGCTAGCAGGGCTGCTCTTTTCCCTGACATCCTCAGCATCCCTTTGGCTAGTCGAGATGTTAAAGACAGATGACAGCACAGACCAAACTCTCTTGGTTATCTTTTGGGCACACGTTGGATGAACTGAGGCAGACAGAAACCAGATCTACATGCCTCTTTCTTTTCTCTTTTTGAAGGAAAATCGTGTTCCCAGGGAACGGGGATCTAACACAACAGAGTTTGAACGTACTTTTTTTTGTTTTCTATAGCAATTAGTTGAGTGTCTTTTGGTTTGTCTTTTATCTGTTATCTCATGTCTACTACATTTTCCAGAAAGTTTCTTTGATTTACAGTGCATTATAGATTTCGAAGGAAATAGCTTCCCTTCCTTTTGCCTATTTAAATTGGTTAATGTGTTTAAACATTTTCTCCCCTGTCAAAGGCAGTATAAAAAAAGGGCTTTTGCCGTGGTGTCCTTGGGGCAACTCTCTGCTTTTATGTACATACCCAAGTGTTCACAGTTTCCCTCCATCACTTATAACATTCCATCATCTGAAATGGGTCGTTTAGTTACACTTCTTTGCAAAAAAAAAAAAAAAATAAAAAATTTGAAAGCTGTTGCTTAAGGGATCTTTTTGTCATTTTAACCCCTGGCTAATGCTCTTAAAAGAGAACAAAACTTACTGTTATTGTATTCTAAAACACAACTCGTATTTCAGAATTACACCTAAGGAGAATATGCCAAAAGATTTGAGATTTTGAGGAAAGAAAGTTGAAAATGAGCACGTTTTTTGCAAATTCCCCTTCATCCCCATTGTAAATCCCCTTCATGTGCCAGAAGGAATAAACGCATGATTTGCAGGAAAATTCAAGTGGACTTCAGTAAAAAAAATAAATTAGTTTTTTCACTGTAAATGACTGACAAATGCTGTTTGAGATAGACTTCAAAAGAAAATACAAGCGGGCACCCTTCCGCAGGTGTTCACACCTGCAAAACGTTTCCCAGCACAAGCGATTCATCTCCAACAGAGCAGGAGGATTTGTCCCAGATAAGAATGGGGGTATCAGCCCCCTCCAAGGGCCATTTGCATCCAAAAGGGACAGATTCCTGTTGGGTCGGGCCCGGAGGAACAGCATTTGCGAGCATTAGCATATGTGCATGCCCGGGGACAGAGCTGAGCCCGTGTTTGGTGCTCCTGGACAAAGGATGCGGAAAGCACCTGCCCAGGTGGGGCTGAGCAGCTTCTCCTTCAGGATTCGGTCACTCGCTGATGGTTTCCAGGCACAGGAGATGGCTGCACCTGGCCACCCAGCTGCCCATTTGCATTTCCAAAGGGAGGAGAGCTCTCCCCAGCCCCGCGGCAAAATTGGCGGAATTGCCTCCTGTTGATGGGGCATCAGTGATGCTGGGACTCAAGGGAGCTTGATTTTAAGGAGGGGGAGCAGCAACTCTTGATTATTCCCCCCACCCTCATTGTGTGAATGCACTTCTGCAGTCTCAATTTGCATCCTGTGAACTAGCTCCTGGTGAGATAAAGATCTCCTCACTGTTGACTTTTTCCTGTTGGTTTTAAACCTTTTAACAACTATAAGAAGTGACTTTTTTCCTTTTTTTTTTTTTTTTCTTTTTTTTTTGTGGTCGTGGTGGATGTTTCTATGGACTTTCAACATATTATGGTTCACTTTGGAACACTTGTTTGTTTGTTTAATTTAACCTGGCTTGTGTTAAGCGTGATTGCAAAGTGATGACCTTAAATCAGAGTATTCATTTCACTGCCAGTCTGGCAGTGCTCTGAACCCAGTGCTTTCGGTGAGGTGTGCAGGTGAAATTTCAAGCATCAGGAGCAGAGCATGTTTGAATCCTAAAGGTTTGAGTAAGTCTGCATTAGGGGTACAAGTACATGCACGCAGAGAGAAGCAGATGAAATGTAATCGTTGTCACACACACAAGGTGAATGCTAAATAAATGCCAAGTAAATACATTTATGTCCAGAAGGAGTACAGTGTGTTGCTAAAAGAAGCAATGCCTTTTAATCTGGTTATATGGGATGTATAGTTTTGTCATTACAATGTACTTATCACCAGCTGGATGTGAGAGATAGCCATATAAGTACATCTTGTTTATTAGCTCATCCTTATGGTGTAAGGCCGTATAAACACAGCATATTCATAGCCATGGAAAATCTCTCCTACTTATCAGCTCATCATCTCACTTCCTATCTCAGCAGAAAATGTCCTCTCTCTTACTTGAAACTTCTTGGCTCACACTTCTTATTTAGGTGGATGATTCGGCCCTTTAGCTTATCAGATGTGATGTGGGGATGGAGCCTGTGTGAAAATGCCTGGCCCAAAACAGACCAGAGAAAACGAGTCTGGGAGGGTCTTTATGGAGTTGTGGTGTTGATTCCCTGGCTGTGAGCAAGGACTGGCAACGCCTGTGCTATGCTTGTGGAAATTTCATTATTACCCTGACAACTCTTTGGTAAGAGAAGAGGGGCAGACCAAAACCAAACTGGATCCATCCCAACACCCCCAGGGAGGGATGAAGGCAGGCTGGGAATGAGGGAAGCAAGCCCAGGGCATCAGGCACCTCCAAGGTTGCAACTGCAAGACAGCAGTGTTAAAGGAGGGGTAGCAGCCCATTTTTGCTTTTTGTTTTGATCTCTTCTTGCTTTTGGTAGTGCCCAGAGTGCCTAAAGGACAGCTTGTCAACACCTGTATGTGGAGATGTACTGAATTGCTGTTATTTTTCATTGCAATAGCAAATTGTAGAACACTGAAGGCTGTGTGACAGCAAGAGATTTGTCATGCTCACCTTTTAATATTAGTGTCTGTTTTCAAGCCCTTTCTGAAACTGTGTTGATGCCATTATCCCCACTTTATAATGGGGAAACTGAGGCACAGGAGCTTGCTGAGGTCTTGGGCCAGGTACAATAGCAGAAGAGGAATTAAGCTTTCTGAGTCACAGTGGTACCAAATAAACAGCACACAGAGTAGCTGATTCAGATGAAAGATGCTTGTCTGCTTTATTGATTTACACAATCATCCGTGACCCTGATGCTGCAGGACTGATGATGCTATTACTACCTCATAGTAAGGAGAAATTACAAAGGCTTTGTCAGGCTCATTTCGGTCTGATCCCTTACTCAGGAGCATCTGAGCCAGAAGTAATTCATAATTTGTTCCTCCTAGGCAAATTACCATTAAAATCTTTTCATCTTGCTCTTTTCCTGTGATGAGTTGTGGATATGCAGTATATTTCTCAGAAAAGAGTGTTCTGAAGCATTTTCAGAGAATTTTGTCCTTTCCACTCCATCTTTAACCTGCTTTCCTAAGGGAGCAAGGCACACACAATTGCAGGAGTTATCCACCTACAGCCTCTCTATCTTCCTCTTGACCTTTAATAAGGGTGAGCCTCTCAGTTGATTCCAACTGCAGCTGACAGGGGGATGGAGGTCTCAAAGACACTCAGATCTTGGGAGTTTTGTGGAACTGGCAGCACAAGGAAGCCCCTGGGGAACACCACCAGAGATTCTGCTGTGACCTTCCCAGGCGTGGCAGAGTTGGGTGCTAGAGAGGGGAGCACCTGAAATATCAGGGGTGTGTTGCAAAGGAATGTATCAAAATCGTAGGCACATTAAGAAAAATAAGCAGCAGTGGTTCTGCTCTCCCAGATATTTTGTTGCCTCTCTAAACTCTCCTTTTTAGAGGGACCTCTCTGCGAATCATGGACTCCAGTTTCCTGAGGAGTGCCAAGCCAATCAAAAACATGCTCTGTGTTTCTGGCCATCTTATTGAGACTTTGCTGTGCTGCCTTGGAGGGATGTGAATGAGGACCAAAACCTGCATGCCCTGGGCACTTGGGATTTTCCTTCTTCATGAGGTCATGTTCCTTCTGTGCTGCAAAGCATTGGGACTCAACTGGCTTCAACAGAGCCACAGCAGCTTCCTTCTCTCTCCAGCCCAGAGGACTCCTGTGGTACTGGCTGTTAACTCTTTGGCCAGTCCAGGGCTGATAGCAGCTCCTGAAAAGGAGGCAGCTGTAGTGAGATAAAGGGACACACCCGCATGGTCCCAAATTAAATGCTCTGGGATGATAGATGCTCTGCAGAAATCTATCTTGTCCCCCCTTATGTTCAGCACTGTGTTCTCCTGGGAGGCACTGAGGTGTAACCAACCTTTGGAACACACAATTTATCAGTTCCTGGATGGGGATGGGTCACACAGTGGTTTGATTTTATTTTAAAAATAGGAGGGGCAGAGGGAAAGACTCAGTTCCAGGCTTTTCCTTGAGAAGTATAAGGCAGCTGCCTTTCACTAAGGAAAGCCCCAGTGATGTCTGGAAGAGCAGGATGCAGCAGAGATATCTTTCAGCTCATCCTGTGGTTGCTCCAGCAGGTGCATGGTGCATTACTGGGTGTTGAGAAGTTAATGGCCCCAGAGAGAAGCTGATATGTCTGCTGAGCAAAGATGCAGTGGTCTTAAATGACTGGCAAGGCAGTGAGATGATGCTTGAATTACGCCTACTTGGCCTCCCCCTTTAGTAATATTTTTTTTTACCCAGCTCACTTCCATGGCATGAAAGCCCAAAAAGTGACACTCAGCAGCTATCAACAATTTTAATATGAACTTTTCTGAGGGAGCCAGCAAAATAAAAGCTTTTTCCAAGGTCATTAGCTGACAATTGCAGCCTGTTTGAAAATTGCTTGCACTCTCTACTAATTGGTCTACCAGACCTGTTCATTTGTTAATTTGATGCCATTAGGTAACTGGCACATCTCTGCTGCAGACAGAGTAAGACAAGGACTGAGGGTGCTATTTTTATCTTTTTCTTTGGATGTTTTGAGATGTCCTGATGCACAGCAAAGGTGCTCTGTGCCTGCTGTGGGGACCTTCCTCAGGGATGGTAGGACACTGTAGAGACACTCTGGGCTGGGTGTCACTCCTGCTGGGTGGTATAAAACCTGGAGTCTAGGTGAAGGGGAATAGGCTGAATGAATAAATTACTGTAGGTTGAGTGAATAGCTCAGCATTAAAGCAATTATTGTAATTACTTAGATTGGCCCCAAATTGACTGGTTTGGGATTTGCAAAGTGAGAGAAAAAAAAGGTGTTTCAGGGTTAAATGGATGCTTTATTTGACCAAAAATGAGTCCTATAAATAAGAGTGAAAGGTTCGACATTCAGAACAGATACTGATACCTGTCATGACCCTTTTCTTTCCAACCATTCCCTGGATGAGGGCTCGAGTCTCAATCATTGCCCTCCACAAGGGTGCCTTGGAATTGGGCTGATTTCCATCTCTTCTACCATTTGTGTGAAACATGAATGGGCAGAAGGGTGAAAAAGCAGATCATCTCTGGTGAGTCAAGCTCAGGAAAGAAACTCTGATCACCCTGTGTGGGAATACCCTGCTGTGCCCACCCCTGGACATGCCCTGTAGCTGCATGATCAGGCTATTTTTGGAGGAGAAAGACTTTGAATTCAACAGAGATGTGATTTGAGCTGAGATTAATGCCTGAGATGCTGCAGCAGAAGAGACATCAGCTGTGTCTCTCAATCTGTGAAAGGTGCCAAATGCCCTGAAACTATTTATACATTTAAGAGTACTCAGCAAGTGCAACCCAAACTGTTTCAGGTTGGCTGAAGCAGGATCTTTTAGCAGCTTCCCTGTATACTTGAAAAAAATTTTTCACATATCAGGTCTACCTCCTCCAGCCTGTTGCACTGCTGTGCCAAGCAGAATTCCTCAAACTCATTTTACTGGTTGATGGTATCTCTGTGTTAAGGACCTGCTTGATTTGGAAAATGGGAGCCAGAATTTCTCTGGTGTGAAGAAAAACTAATTAGCACAGACTTTCTACCAGGAAAGGGCTTAGCTAAGCTCCCTGAGCTCACCCCAGGGTTTGGGGAACTTGTGTCATGGTCAGGCTGGACTTTGTCCTCCACTTTGCAGCAGCTCAGCCTTGCTCTGGTAGCAGTCTCTTGCTTTTGTGCCCTATAAGCAGCCTAAGGACCAAGTATTGTGTTGATCATCCCGTGGGACTGCTCATGAACCCTCTTGTATCCTTCAGTTTCATCCATCATCCTTAGCCTTCCCTTGTATCCTTCATCTTGAAGAGACCAGAAACATCTCAGTCTCAGCAAGACAAAAGATAACAACTGAAAAATCCAAATTTAGAGCAGGTTTTTTGTTTTTGAATTAGGTAGGAAAATTATTGCTCTTGTTACAAGGCCACTCTCAGGTCCTGTCTCTCACTGCCTGCACTTTGCAACTGAACACTTTTAGGTAAAAGTTGCCTCTTTTACCCCGAAGAAAACGCTGGTTTTATGTGTGATCTAGGTGTTGGGCACACCTATTGGAGCAGATCCCAGGAGCACCGTGCCAGGGTGCAAAGTGAAGAGGGCTTTCAATCCTACCTTGGATCTGCCCCTCTTTGGAAAGCTGGGAGTGGGGAACTGGTCAAGCACCCCTGGGAAGAGACTTGGCTTTGAGTGGGTAACCTGTGTTTTCGTGAGGCTGGACGAAGGAAAACAAGCAAAATCCTGTGTAATTCTCCCTGGACTGGGGCTTTCACCAGCCCGGCTACACTGGTCACAAATCACACCTCATTGCTCCTGACAGTCACAGCTAGGCTGGAAAAACCTTGTCATCCTGACCCAGCCTCAGGAACTGGAGGATTTAGTGAGCTCTTCTTTGCTGTGTTTTGAGAATTTCTTAAGAAAACACTTTGGTTCTGTGGGCGATTTCACAAGTTGGGAGAAAAGCAGCTGTTGGTGCTTCACAGCTCAGATTTCCCTGAGAAGTGTAAAGTCTCAGCTGGACACCACGATGATAGATTTTATAGATTTCCCCCCTTCCTCCACATCCAGCAGGCAGCTAAACCCAACAGTGAGCTACAGTGCATTTCTCTGTGTTTAACTTCTCCTTGAGATAATCCATTTGCCTCTGTTCTTTGAAAACTTACTGAATAAGCCACTTGTTTCACACTGGTGGGGAAATAACACTTTGGGGGCCCCTTTTGTGCCTGTCTTATGTACAACAGAAGCGTGGAGTTTTATAAAGTCTAATAAATACCCAGCTCTGCCAGATGTTAGCTTTCCCTTTTATTTTTTATTCCTCTTTTCCCTTTCCTTATTTTTTTTTCCCCTACTAGAAAGGAGGTCGCAATTTGAGTTCCAGACTTTGGCTGACTGCAAATAAAATGGGACTGTTTCTAAGAGACATGTTGTGACAGTGTAAATTATCACATTTTAGATGGTGTTAAATATAGAAATGCCACTTAAGAGGGGATGCATTTTGTTCAGCGTCTGATATTTGTCTCGTCAAGACGTCCCTGTGAGATGGTGTCTGTTTATTATCTTCCCACCTTTTTACTCCATTGTTCTGCTCCCTGTGCTGACAATGGTTAATGAAGAAGTTGGAGCCTTTTTTCTGTGTTTCATGGTGCTTGAGAGATGGGGGCAGGTCACTGCCTGGCTCGAGGGGGCTGACTCCAAATGAGCCTGTGGCAGAGAAATTCCCACTTGCACTTATCCTCCCTGGGATAAACCTCTGGATTAAATGCAGGGAGCAGAGGGGGGTGAAAAGGCCACGCTCATACACAGCCCTGAGTCTCCATCCAGGGCTGAAGGTCCACAGCAGGCAGCAGGAGAGACAGCCCAAGTCAAGAAAACCAGAGTGAAGAAGGAAAGCATTTCCCTTAGACTGGAACAGGCAGGATTCACTGGAGTGAATGGTTTTGAAGTTTGTTCAGTTTTTTTGGCTAAGCCTGGCTCATTGATGGCTCTATTTCCCTCTCCCAATGGAAAAGCATGTGTTTGGTCTCATTTATTAAATCAAAAAATGGCATTTTCTTTATGGTATGTGCTCTCTGTGCTCCTCAAGTGTGGTAATTGTGTGGAAACTTTCACAGTTTATACCTAAAGGAATCTTAATTTTAATACATACAAAATTACACCTATTTAAGCCTCATTTACTTAGAGGCAGTGCAGTTTTCCATCAAACACCTCTCCAAACAGAAGATGGCTTTGCACTTAAAGCGGATTCTCAGTTGTAACTTTATCTTCCCCACCTTGGTCTCAGCTCCATTAAATTTAATCACCATCATATACTACTACCCCTTCAGTTAATGAAAAATAATTTTCTCCAAAGGTAAAGTATTATAATTAAAGACTCTGTACATTAACAATAGCTTTTTTGGCTCCCACCTTTTCCCATTTTTAAAACTGGTCCATTCTGTGCAGAGTGAAATGCCAGAAATGCTTATGAGACAAAATAATTCGGCTCAGACAATGAGAAAAATAATCACACAGGATTACATGGCCACAGATAAAATTTTGCAAGAGGTTCTTGTCCCTGCCATGGATCATCAGACAGATCTGATAAAACTCTTAAGTAGGCCAGTGTTGCCCAAGAAGTTAATAGCAGTGTTGCTTTTATTCAGAAATGATACCAGGCTGCTTTTAAAGCAGTAATGGGACTTGTGCATGACTGGGCATGTGGTCTGGCCAGAAACCCCAGCCCATGGTAGAGAATAGATCCATCCCTCCATCCATAGCACCCGAGATTATGCCAGCAGTTCTGAGAGGTAATGGCTCAGGCCAACTGATATAAAGTGAAATAATTTCTTTGCTTATTCACAATATCAAATTGCTTTGTCAAAATTGCTATTTTCTCCGCTATGCACAGAATTAATTTTGTCCTCTCTTCCTTACCCCCTAAATTAAAAAAGTTCTGCATGGAAAATTTGTGATTTGTGCTAATAAAAATATATTCCTGTGTATGTTCTTAGGATACACATCCAGCTATGTAAATATAGATGATTTGCAGCTATTCAAAAATAAAGCGGGATTTTCAAAAGCAGTTTAACTATTCCCAGCCTAAACTAGTTGGAGCAAAAGCAGGGAGAGTTTATAATTAAATTCACTGGGAGCTGTGCTAGTTCCCTGCTGAGTGCTTTAAAAATTCCTCTCCTTAGAATCTACTGGGAGAAAAATATACTATATTTATAGCCATCTTGTTTCAATATAAACATGTCAAACTGTAAATCTCAGACACAGAGATGGGCTCAAGCTGAAAACCTCAAATCCAGATTTCCGACGTTCTCTGTTTCAGATCAGCTCCATTGTGTGCTTTGGGTTTGAGGATTTGGGTCTGTTTTTTCATTTAGGTCCAGCTTCTCTCCTTGCATTTGGAGAGGGTTGGCTCTCACAGCCCATGTCCCACTGCACTCCAGTTAAACTTTGTAAATTGGGTTAGCTCCTGATTTCTCTCAACTCCAACATACTTTCCCGAAGTGAAACAGCTTTTGTGACTCAACACCTCTGTCCCTGATAACCTTGCTTCCCTTCAGAAGATGATTATGCATTTCCTCTATCAGGAGCAATGCGTACCTGTCTTTGGTTTCACATTTTTGTTCTCTGTGTCCCTGTGTTTTTCTTTCTGTGCCCTGTGCTGGAGAGAGCCTAATAATACAACAGCAACAACCAAAATAGCATTGTGGCTATTATTATCCTTGCACAGGTTTCTTGCTGGGAACAGATCCATCTGTGAAATGTCCGTGTGCTGCAGGACAGGCACCGCTCCTCTCTCCTTGGGCTCCTCTGGTGGGAGCCAGAGGTTGGAGAAACACCATGAACTTCGGCTAATTTGGGATGAGACAGCAGCTATTGGTGTGTTGACAATCCCGAGCTTGTTTAAGCAGTAGATCCAAGGGGGAAAGGGGGGGAAAGGAGAATGTTTCCATAACGACTGGCACGTGAATGCTGTTGTGTTCCTGTGAGGTGCTGGTGTGTGTTCGCAGCTCCGAAAAAGGTGTGTGTGCTCTGCAGATGTTCTCTCAGAGCAGGAGATGTCCTAATAAGCAGGTACATTGTTCCACATGTTTAATCATGAACGGCACTGAATGGCTGCTTCAGTTCTCCTGACCCTTTTTTTCTTCCCTCTTGACCTTTTCCTTTCCTAGCCTGTCACAAATGAGGAATGGTTATTAACTGAAATAAAAATTAAAAATTAAAAAAAAAGAAAAAGTAAGGAGATTAGGCTTGGGGGAGAAGGGGGGACTTGGGAACATAAAGGAGAGTGGAAGTGTGTTATGTAGTATTTGTTTTCTCTGCTGCCATTTTATTGCTTTTCTGGGAGCGCTGCCAGAAAAATGGAGAGTAGCACTTTAATTAAAGAAGGCTCTGTGTGCACTCCAGCTGTTCCTCATGTGACCAGCCTGTCTATGGGTAAAGCAAAGGATGCTCCCGCCAGCCTGCCCCAATCAATGCTAACCTAATTCCTCACCACAGGCTGCCGAGCGTTGGTGCAAACCCGCGGCGTTCGGGGCTCGTCTGCGAGCCAGACGCTCGGCGCCCCGTCCTGCCCCTGGTATCCTCTGCTGAAGGCAGAGTCTGGCAGCACCATTGCTGGGGGTGCAGGAGTGCGTGGAGCTACGCTAAAAATGCTTTCCCTGCCTGCAGCAATGTGCCTTACCCATAAACAGACTGCGCTGCCTGGAAGGAAGGGCAGTTTGGGGCTGATGGTGGAAGACTGGGCTCCCATTGAAGTATTTGGGAAAGCAGAAATTGGCTGTGAGTGAATATGGCTAATTTTTCAGCAGTAACCTAGATCTGAGATGCCCTAAGCTCAGGGAAGACTACTGCATTTACTTATACATATGTATATATATATATTATTTTTCTGAATTTGGAGGAAAATAAATTCAGCTATACTGATGCCCCTAAACTGAAATACCGAGCTGCATGTCTGGAAGGTGCTCTTTGGATTCATCAGCAATGTTTAAAAGAATGCTAACAAAGCAAAGCTGCATAATGGGATGGAAATTTTTGTGATAACCCAATGAGAAAACTGATACAGCATCTTACAGCCTATACATACTAAAGTTTTGTTCCTTGTGAAACCATCCTCAGAACCCAGTTTTTTATGGAAGAAAATCTATACTCTGGTGATTTAGGCTATATAATTCCTTAAGACAATAGGTTGGACTGAGGTCTTGTTTTTGCTACAGGGCCCCTTTGCAGCCCTCTGCCAGTGTGGAGGGCACAAAGATGAATGTGATGTTGTTTGCACCCACTGTAAGGCCATTCTCCAGTGCCAGACAGGCGTAAAGGGGCCTCTCTGTAAGCGAGAGCTTCATAAAACCCTGTGTAATAAAACCCTGAGCTTTTGTTGCAGCAGCTCAGTGGCATTACTGCCATTGCAAATGTCACTTCTGACGTGTGCTAATTTAGGTGTGACATGAAACGTCCGAGCTTAACCTGAAGTGTCCCACAACTGAAGCATTTTATTGTTCTTTCACACACCTCACCTACCAGTAACATGAAGCTGCTTCCTCCCTCAATGGTGCAGAGCTGAGCCTCCTGTACTGACCTGCACAAGACCTTTTTTTGGGAGCTTTCCAACCCTTTTCCTTTCATAGCCTGAGAATTGCTCCTTCTGTATTCGCCTGTCTCCCACACACCGAGGCCCATTCACAGTTTATGGCAGTGGAGGTGAATTGATACAATACATTGAGGAGATTCAAGACAAAACTATTGTATTTCTGAAAGTCAGCTTCAGAGTAGCGGGGGCAGGCTAGACTTCCTCCCTTTCCCAGCAAAAAGGGGGAAACACTGGCAAAACCTGGTTAAGGAGAGATACGATTAAGTTATCTGGACGTGGCAAAAAGCATTAGATGGAGTGTTGGTGTGCAGGTAGGGTGTTGGAGATCTACCTTCCATATTTTATCCAGCCTTAATGTGTTTGTAGAAGGCCTCAGGGGATTTGAACAACTGTTGATGCATATTGATAGCATTTTATAAAAGGGTCATCTCAGACTGTCCTGGTGGAGAGGCCTTGTTGCCAGCTGTGGGTCGTTTCCAAGGAGTAGCTGGATGAAGGCTCTTGTGCAATGTTTCCTTTGGGTTTACTGTGAAACCCAAAGGATACCCTGGGCCCTCTCTTTGCACACCCACCAGGTTGTCATTGTCAGATTTTGGGTCCCATTGATTGCAGCAGTGAGTTTTCCTCAGATATGGAAATACATCGGTGTGCTGCATGGATGTGGGTCCTGCTCTCAGTGTCCCTGGGTCTGGCCATGGTCACCTCCTCTGCTTGTGAGCTGGCTGCACACTCTAGTTTTGTCTGGAAGTCTGAGGAATGCAGGGCCTTTATCCTTCACACTCAAATGCTGATCTCCTTTCAGTGACACTGCCTGTTTGTTTGCACTCCAGCTTGTTTCTCTGAGGTGATTTATCAGTCTTCTGCAGTCCAGTTTCTCTTCAGGTGACATCTTTATGGGACTCTTTCATTTATCTGGTGCTGTCTTTCAGCTAAATACCAGATTGTTTTCTCCATCCATGCAAGTTTCTTTTTACAAGAAACCTCATAAAATATTTTCCTTTCCCTGGACCTTATTTTTTGGCTTCCTAGGCAGTTTACCTTCTCTTCACGTACATTTGAGTGAACTTTGTCTTGGCTGCTTTGAAGTACAGGCTCAGAAGCAGCAACAACTCCATGATCTAAAAATGGTCTGAGCAGAGGTGTTGCTTATACAGGAGGCCCCTTGCTGTTCTGTCCATCAGGTGCTGGGGAATAATATGACAGAGACTCTCTTCTTGTATCATAACATGGGTTCCTTATTAGCAGAATTATTTTCCAACATGTGTCTGGACGAGGCATTTGTTCTGCCCTGCTTTACTTCTAATGCTTCTCACAAGTTCTTTCCATTCTGCAACTCTCCCAATTAGAAGCAGGTTAATGTGTCTTTTGGCAGTATTTATTTATTTATTTATGGCACAAGCCTGTGTTGATTTGCTGGATGCAGTGTTTGCTGGCACTCTAAGGGCACAGCCTTTACTGCCATTCTGTTGTGGTCTAGCAGGCACCCCTGTTAGAGCTAAGGCAAACTAACTCTGCACAGGAAACAAACTTGGGTTTTGCACTTGTAAATCAATTTTCCAAGTCTGGATGGCTCTTTCTGGTGGAAATATGGCTGTTTTAGGAAGTTGGATAAACAAGTTTCACTCTGACACAAGGTCAGGATGCAGCCAAGGTACGTACCCAGCTTGGCAGCTCCAGCACTCCTTATCCTGCTAAAACAACAAGGAGGGAGAGTCCTTGGGACTGAGAGAGAGAGAGAAGAAGGGCATTTGGGATGGGGAAAAAATACTGTAGGCAGAGGTGACCCAAATTCATATTTGCTTGTCTGACTGATGGCACTGAAAGCCCTTCCAGGCAGGATCATGGCTGTAGCTGGCTGAGAGCACGTCTGCATCAGACAAACTGATCTGAATCAGAACTCACCAGGTGCCTTTGAGCAGGATGACACAGCTCTTTGGCACAGGGCTGCACAGCAACATTGTCCTGGTCCTGCAAGTGGGATAGATGGGTCATGCTACAGCCCACTCAGTAAGAAAAACTTTCTGTCTGGTGCAGCTCTGCACTGCAGTGCCTGCTGGTTTGTTCCCATGAGGAGCAGGGAGCTTACAGCCACCCCCACTGATCCTCCAAACCAATTCTTGCTACTGTGGGTTCCACAGAAACCAAACTGACAATGTCTGATGGTGGGTGTATGGAGCAGGAAGCAGCTGGGTTGGCCATGCAAGAGCAGAATGAACAGCTACCTCTGGCCTTTCTGGGCCCAAAATGAGAGACAGCTACTGGCCAATCCTGAGCTTGGACAGCTTGACAAGATCCAAATTGGATCTACTGCCAACCCAAAAAAAATTAGTTTAGAGCTTGCTCTCTGCTCAACTCTATGTGCATTGAAAAATGCCTGGTGTTGTGGCACTAACATGTTGAGCATCATAAATATGAGTAATACTGTTTTGGACACAGCCTAAAGCAGTGTCCGAATTATTTCCTGCCCAGGAATGACAATGCTGCAAGTGTGGTGACTCATGAAACTCCAGCACACCATCAAAGCCCATAAAATGTCACTTTAGCTCTAGGACAATAACACCGTTCTCAGGCAGGACAAGGCAGCTGGCTGGATTACCATGTAGGAACTTTCCTGGATACCTGGGAACTGCTTGCAGGCTACAGGACCTTTGTCTCTCCATGATTTGAGTGCAGTGCAGGTGGGTATGGCCACAGTTCCTGCTGTGGTACCACTGCTGAGAGGCTCCAGGAAGCTGCACTGGGAGCAGAGCAATGGGAACAGTGGTGTGTTCAGGATAAAGTGCTTTAGGGAGTGCATGGAACTGATAAAATACAAGGTGCCTTTAAGTTTTTTCAAGAACTGAATTAAGTCCAGTAGTCAGGATAGGTGTATGGTGTTATTATTATCAGTTGTTTTTCCTGATTAAGTCAGAACTTGGTGTCAGGTGCAGTTCAGAGTTTGCAGTCTAAGGTGAGGACAGATGAGGCAGCAGAAAGGATCAGTGCCATGATGCCAGCCAGCAGAATTCTTGGGGGTGATGTAGTCCAATTCTTGGGGGTGTTGTAGCGAAGAGGGACTTGAAAGATCAGCTCAGATGTGTAAAGCATCAGTGTACCTGTCTGAAAGAGTGGTTGTGGAAAATTGTATCTCAGGTTGAGCTCTTAGGAGGTGGTCTCTTGGCACAGGGATAATAGGTAGTGGGGAGAGTGGGTGGAAAAGAAAAGAAAATGGACTCTGTTGGAGTTGGTGCTCTGGGGTGAGTTTTTGAGGGCACAGAGATGCAAATTGTGGGTATCTGTAATCCTCTGGAGGGGAGAGGATTACATTTGTGAGGGATGGAAGAGATGATGCTGTAGTAACTCAGAAGCTGAGAATTTGGCCAGATATTTGGCTGTTCAAAATGGCAGAAAAGGCCATAGCTGGGTAGTGGTACTAGGACTGAACCTAGAAGGTTCAGCCTGGCAGTGCTGATCCTGGGGTGAAACTATAGCTGGAAATGCCCCTGGAAGGGTGACCCTGCTGGCTCTGGGGTGGAAAGAAGAGGCAGGCTCGAGTCTATCGCTGTGATGTAGTCTAAGCACACAGCTGAAGGACAGTGCTAGGATTTGTTTGAGCAGTCTGGGGTCAGGGTTGAACCAGGAGCCACCTGCATGGATGGGATTGCTGAACTTGTGTCTGGGCTGGGAGTGGTCTTGGAAGCGATGGGAAAAGGCAGTGTTGAGAGCAGAGTCCTCTCATCAGGAGACAAGGGAGGTGAGTAGGATCTTCTGAGTGATTGTGAGAGAGATATGAGTAGAAACAGGACAAAAGAGTAGCATGGAAGCCAAAGGAAAATTAATCCTCAGGAAGGTGAGATGTCTGAGTGAGGATGCAGGGAATGCAAAGAGATTGGAGGTAGGGAGCTGGATCTGAGATCATGAAGACTGTTGTCTGGAAACTAAGCTGTCTCTTTGGCCAGAAATGTTGGTTTCTGTATGTCTGCTTTTGATCTCACTATGAACATTAGTAAAATATTTCCATTTTTCTGGCAAGTGGATGTCCCTAGACCATGCAGCTGCTCAGTAAAGCAGCTTGGTTATCAGGATGGTGGCCAGCATTGCAATGACATTATACAGCTGTCTGGGGCCCTGCACTTTTGCCTGCATTCATCACCTGCTTTTGAACTGGTCCCAGTTCTCGTTGCTGACCTACTGGAAACCCCTGCCTTGCACCAAGCCATTGTTTATCAGACTGAAGAGGCTTTGAATAAAACAATTCCTGTTCCAAGGAACTTGAATGCTTTGACAAAACTTTAGTTTCATCCCAAAATCTCCAAGCAGCTCCAGCCATCGATGACTTTGACATCTGTGCTCTGAGCTGAGCACAAGGAGAAGACGCCGTATTTCTTTGCTTGGTGCCAGGCTATTGTGATGGCTGATGCAATGTTTTGGCAGCTAAGCTGTAGCAATGAAGGTTTTTGTTGTAGGACCCAGTTCTAGCAGGAGTTTTAAGACTTTAATATTAATAATAAAAAAAAAAAAGCCTCACTGAATTGGCAAATGGCCAAACCATAGTACATAACCTTTGAGCACTCCAGGAGTATTTTGGAGGCAGTTGGATGAGGAATGAGTTGATAGAGACAGAGCAGGGGGAGTTCGCAGCCCCTCAGATCATTTTTCAACGTGCTGGATTGTCCCTGCACTCCCTTGGCAGCAAACCCAGACCCTGCTGCACTGTCTCCTTGGCCACCTCCAGCGTGGAGCTGCCGGGGCACGGGCTGTGAGGGAGAGGTGTTTGCACTTCTCATCCAGTGGGAAAGATGGGAGCCGAGCACAGGCACTTCAGGCTGAAACGTGATAACAGGTCTGCCCCTATCACTCACTCCTACTGCTACTAATAGAGCAGGAGAGGGAAATTCCTCAGGCATGTGGGATCTCTCAGCTGTGGAAAAAACACCGCCCTGGTCTTCCCCATTCCTTCCAAGTCAGCGGCTGAACTGCTGCTCCTAATACAGACTAATGCCAGGCACCTAACACAGAAAACAGAGAGGATACACTGAATAAATCAGATCAAGGTTTCCCAGAGAGGGCTTCAAAGTCTCACCCCTCCATTATCACTGCCTGCTGTGGCTGTGTGGCCTGCGACAGGAGGGTGACAGGGAGAAAATCCCCATCCCCAGCACAAGCACATCTCCCCAGGAGCAAGGAAATAACCTCCCAAACACCAAGTGCCCTGGCCATAGTGTATGACTTTACTAGCCCCCTACTTTTGTGGCAGTCAACAAGTTTTTTCCATGGTTTTTAGATTTGAGTTTGGTAGGACACAGTGCTGCAGTGGCCTGGCAAAGGAGTTTGGATGACCTGAGTGTGTGGTAGCTTCTTCCTCAGTAAACCCACTGGCAGATGAGTTTCCTGAACCAGTAAATTCATGTGAGCACCTGCCCCAGCTGAGGTCACTCCCAGCTTCCAGCAATCCTGCTACAGCAAGCTGGGACGGAGGAGCCTGGGAATAGGAGTGGCTGTGTGGTACAGCAGTGGTGGAGCCATGGCAGAAAGCATTTGTCCCCAAGTGCTTCCGTGTCCTGTGCTCACCCACACTGCTTCCTGTGCTCGACTTGGATGCAGATGTTCCAGTTATGTTCCAGTTTGTCATCCAAAAGCTTTGAGATTGTCTCTCTCCTCTAAGGCCAGCTGACATGGATAATGGGTGAAGGCTGTTCTTTGACTGGCCATTTTGGTGGTGTGAAATTACTTGGGAGGGTCTTTCCTTGCTGTAAAAACAATTTAATGAATTCCCCTTGTCCTTTTCTTAGTTTTTGGGCTCATGACACAGTTAGTGGGCTACTTGGGTGGGCTGGGAGGTGTTGCTGTGCTGAGGAGGGGAAACTAGAGATTTGGTCTGGCAAAGAGAGAGAGAGAGAGAGTGTCATACTGGTCATTTTGGTGAGCCCTGCTTTTCTGTGTGCTTGGGGTCCTGTTATCCAGCCCATCTGGGTGTGGGGGCCATGCCAGGAAGAGGGGACATGCCTCTGTGGGATTTGAGGCTGCAGTGCTCCAAGGAGCAGTGCTGAATAAATGGGCATGTCTGCATGTGCATTCACCTTAATCACTTTAATTGTGCAGCTGTTCTCCATGCCAAAGTATTGTACAAGAGTAATGGGGTGACCCCAATTCCCCTTTTGCTCCTGCAAAAACCTGTTCATATTCTCTCTCGTGCCTGAGAAGCTACTGCAGAAGAGACTTTCCCTCTCTCACTCTCTTTTTCACTTTGTAACAAGAAGAACAGTCTTTCATTGTTAGATTTCAAAATAATCCTCCTCTGTCAGAGTCTGACTCCTACATCCAGCAGCAGGGCTGGACCCTGTACCAGAAAACTGCAAAGGAGGTGATGCGTGTCTGGCCACCCATTGCTTTTCCTCTCAGTTTCCCAGGAATTGCTGTAGAGCCATTCCCTACTGCTGTGGCCAGTAGAGTAATGCAAAGGAGGGTCTGGCTCCAAGGCCATTGAATGGTGTGCAGTCCCTAAACTGCAGAGGATCTTGGACAAAGTCTTAAAGGAAAAGGCTTGGTAGGGATTTTCAGGGAAGAGCCTGCTGCCAAGGAGAGCGGCACCAGCCTGAAGCTGGGGCTGTCCCCCAGCCCTTTGTTCCTCGGGGTGGTCGGCTTCCTCCACCCGGCGCGGCACAAAGAGCCTTTGGGAACTGGCCCAAAACTGAGGAGTGGCAAAACGCAGTTAGTTCCCCTGCTTTTGTAAAAGGCATGTCTGGCTGCCAAGGGAAGTTTCCATATCCTGCTGCCTTGTGTTCTCTGGGGCTCGTCTGGGACCTGCTGTGCCTCCGAGTCCTCAGGCTGTGACTGGAGTCTGGGAGCTTTGCTCCTTCCTTTATACACGGGTGGAGAAGACAACGGTCAAGTGTTTTCAGCTTTTCTGACTGATTTGTGCTCATTACAAAGCTGGCTGCCTGGGCCAGTTTTCTGACGTGGGCTGGGTGTCCTGGGGACATTTGCTTTGCTTTTGCTGGAGCTGAGCTTGTTCTGGAGACAGAAGGCCTGGTCAGAAACTTGGGGAAGATTTTGAAAAGATGGCTCTGAGCTTGAGGATGCCCTCCAAGAAAGACCCAGTCTAGGGCAACGGGGTGAGTGAGCTGCCTTGCTTAGGAAGCAAATGTAGAGCAGGGAAAGTATTAAATCCTAAAGACACTAGAGACAATTGTCTCCCTCAGTGCATTTTGTCTTGAATAAATTGTGGATGTTGTCAATAAATAACTTTTTTTATCAGGCAAGATTAATTCCCTGGTCCAGATCCTTCCCTTGTGGTTAATCTTGTGGCAAATGGGTTTTGCCAACACTCAGGGCACAGTATTGGGACAAACCATGGCACAGGCTTTGTAAAAGGGAACTAAAGAAAAAGACCAGAGATATAGGTGATCAAATGACAGTGTTTGTTGGGAATTACTGTCATGTGGAGAAGCTTTTCACAGATTGGTGCAATTACCTGATATCAAGATGGTGTTTAAGCTGTAAAAACCATCCACAGTGGCATGATGGGCAGCGGATTATGAGGATGAAAGCAGGCTGTCATTAAAATGAAGATGCAGTTACAGGAGGTGTTTTAATTTGAGTTTATGCAACATGATAATTTGTATATAAAAGATTCCTATTTTGGGAAAATTTGGAGTATGGCTTTTGTTAATTTCCTGTTAAGACTGTGCCTTTGGTGTGAGTTACTGGAGCACTGAGGCTGTCTTCTACAAACACACCTTTCAGGCCACCCAGACAGGGCTTGGGTCCATTAGACTGGAGCAGCTGCAGGCAGCTATGATACTGGATCAGCCAAAGAGCATACTTAATCTTGCATGTGTGCCTAATATGAAAATAGCAATAAGTGAAAATCTGCCATTTGTTTGACAAGAGCATCCCCCAGTCTGGGGAGCACTCCCCTCAATGGACACATTTCGTGCAGAAGAGAAGCCAGAGCAGGCAGAGAAACTCTGAAATGTGCTGTATGTTTGATATGAAAAGCATGTAAGGCTTTTTTTTGTTTTGTTTTCTGGAGGGAATTAATATAATAGAGCTGCCACCTTTCATCAGTCAGACTCGGTGGCAGCTGAGCTCAGGGACAGTAGCAGAGAGGAGGGCGTGTGAAAGGTGTGGAGGGAACTGGAATTTGCATCTCAGAGGAAGGGATTTTTCCGTGCATCTCCAGGAGAAGTGAAGGGCTGTTCTTTGGTGTTTGCTTCTGTCAGAGATCCTGACAGATTTTGGGCTGAGCTGAGCCCGCTGGGGTGGGCACAGAAAGCATCTGGGTGTGCAGCAGACATTGCTGCCAAAGAAAACCAAGTCCTTTACTTTGGAGAGACTGTCAGGGTTATTTAGAGGTAGGTTTAAAATGCACTGCTGTTTTCCCTGCAGTGAGGAATACCTCTCTCTGAACTCTTCCCGGAGGATAGGCTGCACTGCTGAGTAGGAGGGAAACATCCCAGCCTGAGCTCACATCTGAGTGTGTCTGCAACACAGTGGAGCTGACACATTTCAGCAATCTAAGGGGAACTCCAGTGCAGAATTTGGTATTCTACGTATTTAATGTCCTATATAGAGTTTTACAACCTATATATTCAGAACTTTTTATTGGAGATGTTTATGTACAGTGCCTAGCACACTAACATTTGCTCTTACTTGCTACAGCCATAATTTTGCTAGATACTGAGTGCCCCTGCTCCTGCTTGCCCAACTCTTGACATTACCAATATACAAGACCCTCCTGGGCAGGGGTGAATGTCTGGAGGTTTCACAAGGGGCCAGACAGGCAGAAGACTCTCAGCAACTCACCAGAGATTACACGTCCTCAGGTCCTGTCCCAGCAGGACATTTGGATAGGTCGTGCAGGGGATTTTGGATTTGGTCACTGCCCTACTTGCCCCTGTGGAGCTCACAGCACTGGAGCTGCTGCTCTGAGACACATTTCTATTGAGCAGATTTTTATATTGGTTCAGTCTTGGCATCTCTAAGGCTCCTGGGATGGAACTGCCACAGGTTGCTGTAGGCATTAACCTGCTGTTCTCCTAATGCCTACCCTCAGGATTTTTGGCTGTGCTTGGCAGTGTGGTAGCTACCTGTGGTTCTCAGAACACATCAAGGCTCTTTCTGCCCCTTTACAAGAGTTCCTCTTACCCACAGAGCAGCCCCCTCAAGAAAACATGTGACTGATCTAAATTAAGAATAAAGTGGAGAAAGCAAGTGCCTTGTTTTCTTCCTAAAGTTTTTCCTGAAACATTCCTGAAACATCGGGACATTCCACCAGTGAGTGATACAATTAACAAGAGTTGAACTCAGCTCTCATTGTCAGTGTATGCCTGGAGAAGGGACTTGAACAATTCTATTAAAACTGCATTGCGCAAATAATGCTGAAGAAGGATAACTGGATCTGTCCTTTTGTATATGCCACATGTTTCTGTCATCCCTAGGACACATCCTGAGGCCCTTGGCTTTTTTTAGGAAGCATTTACCTATGCCAAATCCCAAGATTTTTTTTCCCAGTGGAGGTTATACAAGGAAAATCAGAATGAAATTTGGTGCAGGCCTAGGGATGTTATCTCTCTCCCAAGCACTTTGAGTTCTGATCTAATGGGGAAAGGGTCTCTTTGTCAGCCTCAAAGAGGCTAGCTGGTTTCACCTGGCATATGGGACTAAAGGAAGAGAAGTGGGAGATAAAGGTTTTGGTGTGAGGGTGACTGGGTGGGGTTGTCTCACTCCAGACAGCAAACCCAAGATACTGACTTGTGTTTGCCTTTCCCCCTCTTCCTACTTCATGACAGCATCTTAAACACTCTACAAGTGTTTTGGGGTATGGGCAGGTTTTCTGTATGCTGTTGTAATTTGCACAATGCCTGGCACAGAAGTGCTCAGGTCCTGATAACTCCTAGGGCCCCCAGGGTGGATGTCCAAGATTTCCTCCTTTGGCATGGGGACTGTCAGACAGAAAGTGCTGTCTGTTTTTTCACTGTTGAGTCTCTTGTCTCTACGTTTTTGATTGTTCATTTGCCTGGACAGTATAAAAATGAGAAGAGGAAGGGTCTGTTCCCTCCTCCCAGTACAAGGCATCATCCACAAAGAGGTGAGCACTGCGATCATCCAATTTCCCTTCTCGAAAACAATCACTTTTGACTGAGTATTTGCTTGGCATTCACAGACTAAACAAGAAAATATTATGGTCTGTAAGCCTCTTGTTTGAATGAATCACCTTGTGAGCAAGGGCCAGCCACAGGGTCTCAGACTGCAGCTGGCAATTCTCCTGATATAAAATCTTATTCTAGTGAAAAACCTCAAACATGGGCTTTTCATTTGAAACCTATCACCATCCCATCCTTCCACCCCCTGCAATTTTCAGCTGAGATAAGCCAAGTCTCTGGAGTATATTGTGTTCAGAGTGACCTTCAGTGAACTGGCGCCACGACCTCCGTGCCATGCCCGAAGCAGATCTCTCTGCACCTGCCAATATAACCAGGAGTCTGCTATGCAGAGCAGAAGGTGTTGCTTCTTGGTGGACCTGGCAACTGGTTTGAAACCTCCTGTTCGGTCTGAATTTCAATCTGGCATTGAATGTGTTTTTTTTGCCTGGTTTCTAAATGGATAAAACCCTTCAGATTCTTATTTTGTCTGGTAGGTGTTTTCGTACAGTATGCATTTGTGAAGACTGGTTTTCTTATAGATTGCCCTTCTTCTGCTGTCTCATCACTGCAGTTACTGCAGGCCTAGTCAGTATTTTTGATTCATGGTTGCATAAAAAAAATATGTTATTCAGGACAGGACACTGGCAGAACTTGTGACATGATTTAGGAGCATTCGATGATCTCTTAGTTATTTAACCTAAAGAAAGTGTTAAGCCTGTCCTCCCACCACTGTACATGACATAAATGAAAAATTGGGGGGGGAAAGCAGCTAGAGAGCCACTCTTCTGCAGATGGCGAACATACATGAAAAGGATTTTGTGTTATGTATTTGCTTAATTTAAGTAAAGATAGCATTACTAGCAGGTAGTACCTGGCTGGCATTTACATCTGTCAAGACTAAATGAGAGGAGAGTGTTTGTGAAGTTGAATGATTTAACATGCCAGTTTTTTCTCAGCTGTCATCTATTTCAGGAATTTAAAATCTTTCTAAATTAAACTTTTTTTCCTTCTTGTTTGGCTTCAGAGCGGAAGAAAATGTTACTGGAATAAACAAGTAAGTCATTTTAGTAAAATCATACTGGTGGCAGAGGGGAAAAGGTGAAGGAGAATAGAGCAACTACTTTTAACTCAGTGAAATGTTGACATGGGTAAGTGAAAGAAGGAATAAAAGGGAGAGAGAACACGTGATTATCCAGCATCCCAAATGTGCAGTGTTAACAAAACGTTCATGTCGAGAGATGGTTAGCAATTGGCTTGGTATGTCAGGATTAAGAACAATTGCTCAGCCTGCTGGTAAGCCTCATTGCTCCTGTGATGGAGCGAGAATTCCCTATTTATTCAGCAGCCTCCCTGTGAGCCAGAGAATCAGGTCCTCGTGTCAGGTTTGGGCAGAGAGACTGGCAGGTTCTCTCTCCCAAGTCCAAAAGAGAATTTCTTCTAAAAGATGATTCTGTGTGGAGGAAGCCAGGGTGAGTGCTGCCCTTTATACACAATTCCTTTATCGTGGGTCCCTTAGGAGGGGATGACAACTCACAGCCATTTGGAAGAATGTTCTCATGACTATTCCAGATGTTTCCCTCTCACACTGGGCTCTTACCACTTTCCACTACTCTCCTCTTCTTTTCTCCTTGTCTTCTTCCCTTTTCTGCCTGGATTAGAATCTCCTCCCTGTCAAAGCTGACTGGTGCTAGCACGGGTTCTCACTCCAGGGAAACTGGAGGTACCTGGTAAGATAAGTAAGCCCTGCTGCTAAAAGCTGTGGGCAGTGAACATTAAGTAGCAATTAGTGTGACCTGAGCTCTTTGCCAGTGGTGCAACACCAGGAAACTGGATAGCGTGCAATTCCCGCTGGTGGATTTACTGCAGTCACTTGGTGTGGGCGAGACAAGGATGGGAGTGAGCTGTTGGTGACTAATAGTATTTCCTCAAGGACCCGGACTTTTCTTGAAGGTCTTTCTCAAGGCTAGACTCATCTAAGGAACTCCTGATAGCTTCTTGACAGGTGACCTGTCTGGCTTCTTATCTGCTGCTGAGCTTCCAATCCCAAGTGGGATGAAGCACCCCACAAGGAAGAGTCACCAAAATTCAAAGACATTGATTCACACTTGTGGATTGCAATGTGCTTTTCAGAGGTACAGGCCTTTGAAGAAGCAGCAACGATGGATTTTGAACTGTTTTCAAGGAATAGATGAGAGAGGAACCATGCCAGTTTTAATCCACAGCAGCTAGGGTTTTATTGTTAGGTGCCAGACTAGCAGCTGGAGAATGCTGGGGGGCATGTTGAGCTTTGATGTTTCCAAATTGTGGTCCTGGGGGATTTCACTGTAACCAAAAATGTTTGAAGTGCTGGCTTCTTGCCACATCTTAGGATGAAGAATGTTTCTGAGAACCTTGACAGATCTGTATGGATCTGGAGTGTGTTTTTCCCATGCAATCCCAGGCAGGACTGAGATGGATGTACTGTGGAATTGTATTACTGTCTTAGGAGATCTCTAATTCACAACCCCAGGGCAACAGCAAAATACTAAGGACCAGATTTTCAGGATGTTAACTCTAACCAAATACCTCAATCTTATTATGTTGGGGAAAAGAAATATCCACTAGTTCATATTTCTCAAGTGCAATATGATTTCCAATCCTTGTATTTTTATAAAGTGTAAGAGTGACACAAGTTCAGTTTGTGTATATACATCTCTGCATCTTTACATGCAAAAAGTCCTGCAGAAAGCAATTTTTTAAAAAATTTATTTTATTATTATTTTTTTAATAAGGCAGTAATGTGTCTTCTGCTAAGGTGGCTGTAAAGGTAAAACACAAAGTAAACCATTAGATTAGTTGTAATTAACATGATTCTAATTCTGGCCTGAAAGAAATTAGTGTAAGACCTGAGGGGAAAAATAGAGGTCCTGTTTTGTTGTTGTTCAGTGATGATTAAACAGAAATTGTTCACTGATATCCATTAGGAAACTGTGAGTTCTGGAACTCATGAAATATTATCAGAGGAGCTCTGTTGCTCATTGATGTTGGTATGCCTTTCATCAGCAAGGTTCAGTGGGACATTGCCCATGCACTTTATAAAAAAACCCTACGAATGGAGAGCTTTCCCCTCTCTCCCTTCACAACCCTTTTCCACGCTCATCCCTTCTCAGCTTCATTCCAGGTCTGTCCCTGCGCTTGGCTGGCAGAGCACTCGCACAGGTCACTGAGAAGCTTTTCAGCCAAGAAACGGGTTAAAGAGCCAGTTTTGCAGTAGACAATTAGTCTCTTCTGGCAATATCCTAATTAATCCTGTTATTAGGCTTTGCCACTAATTGCTGTAGGAGAGGTCTGGCCCTGATAAAAGCCACCCCCTTTGGCGCGGTGCCTCCAGCGCAGCCTGAGCCGGCTGCCGGAGCAGCAGCCGCTCTGGGCGCGATCCTGTGCGCTGGAATTTGGCTTTGCCCCGCTCCGCCGGCCACCGCCGCTGATGGCAGCCCGCAAGGAGTGATGCGGTGTGGATCCTGGATGCCTGGGCAAGTGGATTCGGGGGTCAGGACCACGCTGTGTGCGCTCAGTGGTGCGTCCCGGTGTTCAGGTGCGCGATGTGCCACCGCGGTCTGCCGTGGATAAAAGGCTTTAGATTAAAAGCCTTGATCACCTCCCGTTAATGCTTCACGCCAACGGGGCTTTTAAAAGATTGTCTCGATGATAAAATGAGTGACCTTCAGATCCAAGGGTTTCAGAAGTGCCAGCTATGCCCTCCCATTAGATTATTATTACCGGTTATAATGTCCTGCTATAAATTGGATAAAACCGGGTGTAACGCTGAGATTGAGATCATTCATTCTCCCCGGTCCCCATCTCATTGGGACAGTGTTTCTCTTTGTGCTCACTGAACAGCAGTTCACACCTTCACAGTTTCCTGCACTTCTCCCTGAATTTTGCTCCTCAGCATTTTTTAAATTGTGTGGAGTGCTCCATCATCCGAGGAGCACGCTTCAGTTTTCATGCTAAAATCAACTGCCAGCCTCGTGTAAGTGGTGTCGGGTGCTTCTGGCCCATCAGCCAGATGCATTGTTTCCCCTGATGTGGCAAAAAAATGGGAGAGCATTCTCTAAACAAGGGCAGGAGGGAGGGAAGAGGACAAACGAGTGACTGTAACAGTGCTTTTGTATTGCTAATTGCATGCCAAACAGGAACCTCTTGTTTTTCAGGAGCTACGTGTCCTTGAATTGGTTGGTGCTAACCTCTCTTGCTGAGCCCTTCCTGTGAATCACACAGGAAACCTCACCTGGATGTGCCGTATGTGTGATGCAGCGGAGAGGAACAATACTGGATTCAAGAGGGTCTCTGAAACTTAAATGAAATATTTCTTAACTAAGCAGAGCAGCAGGCAAATCTGATAAACCCTGTTTGTTGCTTATGATATGGAAACATTTGGATGACTAGTTGTTGTCAATAATTTTAATAAGGTGCCCATGAACAGTAATGGAATTGATACACAGAGAGTGAAAATCCTCCCAGAAATGGCTTTTCAGGCCAAGGGAGTGACTCTTCCAATCCTACTCACTGATTAACCCTGGGCTGGTGTGTGTGCTACAGACCAGGGGAGAGAAACATGAGATGAGGCTGGCAGGGTTTGGTCCAGCTCGTGTAGCCCATCTCTGCTGGCCTTTGCAGCTCACCTTTCTGCATTTACTGCTGAGCTTTATGGGTTTGCAGGATGATTTCTGGAGCTCTTTCAGATCAATACACAGTAGAGGTCCCTCTCTGGAGGGCATGTTCTGACATGATATTACCCTGTCATCGGTTCTTTTCTCAGTTTATAGCTTTCCTTAATATTTAAATGGGTTTCTTGCTGCAGTGCTTGTGCCCCGTTTACCCAAATAATCTATAACTCAATGACTTCTAAATCCACTTCACAAGTTGTTATATTCATTATAAATGAGCTGTAGTGCAACCTGCATCTCAAGTAGGTATTCTCATCTGGAGGTCTGTGCTGAGATCCAGCAGGAGCAGCGAATATATTAAACCCATAAAACCCCCAAGACACCCCGTGCCATACAAAATGAGCTCTAACTACAGACTTTATCCCTCCTTATCGCTCCTACTCGCCAACCATTCAATGAAAACGCATCACACACAAACACAGGCACGCACACACACACCCCAGGCAGCTGTTCCTGCAGCCACAGCCCCTCATGCAGCTCCTGCCAAGGTTTTGCCAGTGGCTGGCACTTCCAGCAAGGCTGTGTGGAGGTGGCTGGGACTGCAGATCCCTGCATTTATCTGGGCGAGCCTTGAGTGCTCGTGCGGGAAGGACCCAAGCCAGCAGCGCTGGAGGGAGCAGCATCCTGTGCTGGGCTCCAAGCCATGCCTGCTCTCACTGATTCCAGCGGCACCAGCCTCCCTGGATGCCTTTTCCCAGTTGAAGGAGGCAGCTTGGCGTTGGCTGGCCAAGGATTCAGACGTGCCTCTGTGTCTTTGGGGGGTTTTATTATTGTCACAGTCAGCTTTATCTGCACAAAGGCTTTGTCTGGTAGGGTCTTAGCTACTTTTTAATCTCAAATCCTGGCTGATTGCTGTGCTAAAGCCAGCTTCACTCCCAAAACACTGTTTATCTGAGAATCCTGAATAAATGTTGCTCTCAAGATTTAACTTCCTTTTTAACTCTAGGCATGTGTTGTTGTGTGGGTGTTTTTTTTTTTGCTTGTTTGTTTTGGTTGGTTGTTTTTTGTTGTGTTTTTGTGTTTTTTTGTTTTTTTTTTTTTTAATATCATGGAGTAGTAGATTTAAAAATATTTTTAAAAAACCAAAATCTGGAGTTTGGAAGAGACTCCATACTCCATTCTGACACTGAATGCAGGAGAAATATTAGAACTTGGCAATATTCCTTTGCTTGTAAAATCTGATAGATTTAGATTTGACTAGTTTGCCTTGGATTGAGTAGGAATGTTAATAGTGTATGAAATTCAATGAGCTCTAATGCTATTTAAAAAGTCCTAATGAGAAGGGTGCTTTTGTGTCAAATTCTATTGTTTTTTTGTTTCCTTTTCTGCCTTCTGTATTTGAAGAGCACTAAAAATATTTTTAACAGCTAAGGAGGGAAATAGACTTCTGTCTGAAGGACCTGTGGGAGTATGGGAGTCTGGGGGAAGGCAGTGGAATTTATTTGGTTGGTACCTTTTACTGTACTGTGGTTCACCCCTGTGAACCATTAAACTGGGGAGTTTGCTTGGTTTACAGCTGGGGCTAATTGGAATCTGGGTTTACTGACTGGCTTCCTTCTCTTTCCAATCAAGAGTCATTGTCTTTCCTGCCTGTTGAGACTTTTGTGTGATTTACAAGAAAGTATCAGCTTAAAGGACAAAGAATTGAGATTATCAGTTTGTACAGTGGTGGATTTTAAAATGGTCCTTAGATTAAATGCAATATTCCTGTCCATAACAAATGGTAAAATCTTGTGCATTTTGGTTTTGGTTGTTTCTGGAAAAAAAAATCCATGAAAGGAAAAAAAATCTAAAATGGTATTTCTTTTTATCAAAATAAAAATATTTAGTTTGTTGAAGTGAACTGAAGGTTCTTGTTTTGAACATTATTCAGTTGGGTCTGTCCGTGTCCTAAAAATCACTGCCCTCAGCACAGACTTGTCTCCTTTATTGGTCTTTTTGCTTTGACTGGGTTTTGTTCCTATAGAGGCATCATAGGAGATATATGCTTGGTATGAAGCCCAACCCATAAAAAGGAGAAGAGCAATATCCACAATATCCACAGTAGGCATCAAGGACCATAAGCTGATGCAGTTGTGCCAAACAGCCTTGAAGCAAGCTTTTTCTAATGACAAAATAAGATATTTCATAGTTTAAATAATCTTTGAACTTAAATTCTGAAAAATATTTGATATTTTGGCTTTTTCTCCAGCCTGAAGAGGAAAACAAACATCCAGTGATCACAATTCGCTATGGAATATTAAATCTGATTTTATTGTTATGTTTTAATACTACACATACAAGCAAAATTGATCAAGACCTGAAGCTTCTGAGCTATATCTTATACAATTTTATGACTTTTTGAAAACTATTTTGAAACATTTCTGCTCCAAAAGCTTGACAGGTCCCTGCACAGAAACCGTTAGGACTTGGAACTCCAAATACACTGTTTCATTCATTCTCACTAGCCTCTTAAAACCTAGTAGTTATTTTATGCCAACGGACAGAAGAGCCTTTTTCCAACTGTGATAAATCTGATGACAATTTGCTTTTTATGAACTCTTATGTAATGCACTGTTTATCTCCTGGATAGAATTTCTTTTTGACTTCTGACTTAGTTGGAAGCAGAAACAATTACTCCTGCAGCAGGGAAAGCTGCTCCTTCTGCAAGTGCTCCCAGCCCTGTGTTTGCCTCTGCTGCTCTGTGTGGAGGAGCCCTGGTTCTCAAAAGCTCCTACACCAGTCAAAGCTGGGGTGTAAGGTGGGTTTTGTTTGTAGGTCTGGTGTGCACACTTAGCCAAACCACCCAGAAGAATGGAAATATTCCAGTTTGCACCCTCCCAAAGTCTGTCTGGGCTGGGTCCCAGGGCAAGGAGATGCTTCAGCTGCAGCTGAAAACTTCACCTTGTGGCCCTGAAGATGTTTGCTCAGCTAAATCTTTCCTAGAATAAAGCAAAAATGGGTCTGAGTCATGAAGCCTGACTAGCACAGAACCCATTTAGGTCACTGGTGAGACTGGTGTGGCCTCACCTGCTATCTCCAGGAGTGAAGGAAGCTCAGCATCTCACACAACACAGCCACTGTAAAACCTCCTGTGACACTGCTCACAGCACCATGCAATGCACCAGCCATCAGCAAATAATCATTGCTAACTGTGTCCAATCGTGGACACAATAGTTTCAAATCCTTGCTTATTTTCTCTTTTTAGATGTTCTGCTCTGGTTTCCCAAAGCAGAAGCTGTAAAAAACCTTGCAAAAGGCAGATCTTGCAGTATAGTGTCTCTTCCTCTTTGAAAAGGATAAAGTCCCATAAATCCTGCACAAGAGCTTGGTCTTTGCAATCATCTGGTCCAGGCTACAGACCTAAGAAACAAAAAATAATCAGCTCAGGCTGTGGATGCCTCATCCCCAGAATTAATTGTTCACTTATCTCTTGGGTCTTTCGCAGTTATCTTTTTCCAAGTTCATTGAAGAGAAAAAAAAAAAAAACAAAGAAGCTTTCATTGCAGCACCAAACGTATTTTTGTATACATTGCCAAAATACCTCTCTGTATAGTTCAAGGCTCTATCATTGTGCTGTTAACTGTGTGACATCTGCATATTGGCACAGGTTTCATGCCCTGGTTGTTCTCGAGGGACTATACCACTGTTCTATTGCTGGCACAGCCATTATTCCAGGGTAACTGGTGCACAAGGGCAGTGTTATATTAAGTGCAACATATGCTAGAAATCAGAAATGGAAATGCCTCATCAATGCAGTAAGAGCACTAAGCCAAGGCTTAGTTAGCAGCTGGGACTCAATATAAAAATAGTAAACCTGGGTGAGAAGAGCTCATAGGAGAAAAAAAAAAGGCAATAAAAGAAGCAGGAACTTCTAATTTTAATTTTCAAAACCCACTGGGGAAAGTATTCTTGCACAGATTTTTCATCAACATAGAAACAACGAACCCCCAAAACAAGAGTGCTGAAATCTTAAGTGAAAAAATCTCAAGGGCTTTGGCTGAATGCTCTTATTCTCTTCTGAAGTGGTTGCTCTTTTTCAGTTAAAAATGGAAAATTTCTGCCTTTCATCAAAACCTCAAGTTCAAGCAAAAAGGAGAAAATTTCTGAGGTGAAACTTCTATGCATTTTCATGTTTTGTTTGTATTTTGTTTGTTGTTGTTAGGGTTTTTTTCTATAGTTGCTTGTAGACCATATTACTAATAATGTAAGGGTTTTTTTGGTTTTGTTGTTTTTTGTTTTCTTTGATTTTTTTTGTCTGAGTGAAAAGGAGAAATATATTCCAGAAGAATATCTTACAAATCTGTGTTACATCACGAAGCAAAACATCTTCACGGAAAAAAAGTAAATATAAACCAGAATAATATGTTATAAATCAGTGTCATATCGCAAAGGAAAATATCTTTGTTGTCCCTGAAATAACTCAGGAAACCTAGAGGCAGGGACCCAACTGCACTGCCCCTAGACTAGATGTGGAGCAGGGGACTGGAGGCTCATGCCCCAGGAGGGCTCTGGCATGGTGAGCACAGCAATGATCTCCTTTGCTCTGCAGGGAGGGACCCAGCTCCATAACGTGGACTTGATGATATTAAAAGTGTTTTCCAACCTCAGTGATTCCATGATTCCCAAATAAGCAGAGTGCTGTGTGCTGTTCTGCACCATCTGTGGCTGGAATGGATGTTCTGATGCTTATGGTCCATGTCAGGAAGAAGCAGCTCCAAAAATAGCTGTAACTAACCCTGGGCAGGCATGGATCTTTGTTTTGGAGTAGTCCTTGAGGCAGACTGGATGAACTTGTAACCTTAAATCCCTGGAAGATCAATGATGATCCTTTTTGGGACTATATGGAGAAGGCTGCAAACTGGGAAGGCTGAAGGTGTCTAGGGGGGAGCAGCCTGTGGGATGTGGTTTTTGGTAGACACATTTGTAGAAAATTGTGGGTTTTATTAAACTGTTCAGTCAAGGAACCAAAGTAGGGCAGTGGTTCTTTGCTTGAGTTTTAGGTGTTTCTTGAATCTCTATCCTTCTGTGCTTCTCACATGTGCCCCCTCCTTTTCAACATTTGAATCTTCTCACATATCCTCTCCCAGAGCTTTGATGCTCTATGGGAAATACAACACATTTGAGGATCTGGCACTGTAGACAAATGAACAGAAAAAAAGAGATCTAGAGTTCCTATCAGGACCTACAGCTTCCTTTTTTTTTTGCCAAAATACTTTTCTTTTAAAGTTTTTAAGGAAAAAAATACCATTCACTGTAAAATTCTAATGAGTGATAGTACCATTAACAGTTTCCACTTGAAATTTTTCTTACCTGTTTCTGCCAGTCTGCTGGTTCTCCATACACTGATATACAAGGATATGCCATGACTGGTGAGCAAACTCAGAAAACTGACTCTAGTGCTGGCCCTTTCCGCTGGTCTCAAGAGTCCCTGCTGTTTTCATGTTGGGATATTTATCTGTCTGTTCATTCTAAAACCTTCAAATCTGATCAACAGTGCAACTTTTCTGACAGATGTGGAAGTGATGCTCCACTGCAGCACCAGTTTGTAGACCCAGACTTTGTTGCTGTAGCTGTTCTTGTGTAAACTGAATGGGCTGATGATATTGTTTGGTTTCTTTTCTTTCCTTGTGTCTTGAGCATTCACAGCACTACTGTTTCTTCCAATAATGTTTCTTCTCACAAAAAAGTCCATAGACTTGCTTGATCTGACCAGAGCTGTGTGGACAGTGTTGATCTGGCTCCTGCCAGCCTGATCAGTGTCAGTGTAAGAAACCAGTGTTCACTGAGGGTGGGTAGGAAAATCTTTCCTATGCAAGTTGGAAAAGCTGCCTTGACAGATTTCTGGTCAAAAATGTGTCTGGAAACACTGATTTACTGTTCTAGATGATACCTGCAGCTCATTCACCTCACCTGAAACCTCTTCAGCCAGGTCTGTCCCAAGTGCCACACAGTAGCCTGAGGAAGGTTGAGAGCACAAGCACCCCTGCCTGCTTTGTAAAGCTCCTTCCAGCCTTGAGAGAGGCTCTGGTGCAGCACTGGCTGCTGCTGGTGGTGGGGCAGTCATAGATGTGCCCTGGTCTTGATCCTTTCACTGCAGTGCATCGCTGTGGGTATCATTTAAAAGCGCTCCTCGAGGGAGCACTTGTAGCAGCAGAGGGTGGTAACTTTGGGAATTACTTCAAGGATGTCCTAAAAAACTTCCATCATCCTGCTGTGTGGTACCAGCACAAAGAGCAGCCAGTGATCTGTCTTGCTCCATCCTGAATTTGCAGACAACTCGGTTTCATCAGCCTGGCCCTGCCAGGCCTTTGAAAAGCTGATGGGTGAGGGAGGAAATGAGGCACACCAGGACCCTGCTATTGTGGGCAAGCCATGACCTTGCTGACCTCTGGCCCCCAGCTCACACAAACAATGCTGTGACCAAATAAGACTACAGGCTTCAACAGATGGAGAGTCAATACAACATCACTGAAGGATAATATATTGATTTCGTTTAAACAGCCGAGAAAACCCAGAATACACCAGTTATAAAGAACATGTTCTGCCCTCTAAGTTGACCTCTTGGAAAATTTGAACAGAGCTATGTAAAAAGTGAGAGAGAGACAGAGGAGATGCTTATCAAATTAGAAGAAGAAATTGCCTGAAAACGGTATTTGGGAGACCGAGCTAGACAATTTTTAAATAATAGAGCTGGAAACACAATGAAAATAGCCCTATCAAAATAGAATATATGTGACAGAATTTTTATAAAGCTTCACAAGGCTTCTGCAAATACAATATGCAAGCTGGGAATATTGGATTCCAAATAATAAAAAGCTCCCAGTCAAGCTCCATCTCATTGCAATGAGCTGTAGTGGCTTTAGGCAGATGCTAAGAGGTTGTGAGAAACTGCTTAAGCAGTCTTACATAAGAGATAAATGTGATGGATCCACGTCTAATAGAAGCACTTTTGGGATAAAAAGAATCTCCCAAAAAATCACAGTAGAGGCAGAGGTGGAAGTTGTGATGGATTCATCTGTGTCTGCTGCATGAGCTACAGCATAAGAAACGATTAATCTCAGGCTGTATAGTCAGTAGATTACAGAATCAAGGAAGTTTTGCATTTGGAAACCAAACGCAAGGTTAGAACTGAAAAAGGAAGATTTTTGGACAAAATATCTTGTGGGTATAGGATCCAGCTGCTCTCCACAGCTGTACCTGTGACTTTTCTGTGTGCTGGAGAAGCATTTGCAGGTGCAGTCCTAGCAAAAGGTGAGATGATGCTGCACAGACAAGGCCTGATTCTTATCCTAAGTACACAGGCATGAGCTGCATGGCTGTGCACCCAAAGTGAGGTCTGGATTGCTACAGCAGGCACAGTTTGCTGCAAGGAGAATTTTAGGCAGAGAGCAGCACTAGGGCAGCTCTGTGTGGTCCTTCTGGTGTGTGTGCACACACAAACACTCTCACACACTCCTGTGATGAATAGAGACCTACACAGGCTGCCTCTCCCTCTGACTGCATAGTTACCCATTCCTAGCCCAACAAATGTGATGCATCCTACTTTTTCATAGAATACTTCCCAAAAATAAAGTGGAAAGTTTAATCCTCCCCCCGACATGTTTTTTTTAAACCTTTGCAAATGATGTTTTTTTCTGCTGTAATTTAAGATCTGTATAAATATATTCTGCAGCAAAGGGTGATAATTACCACACCCACACAATTTTATAATACACACATCTAATTGTAGTACAGTTATTTGTGGCAGCCAGGCACTGAAAATATACTTTTATTGTATGCCTCTAAGCAACGACAAAAAAGTCTTTTTACTGCTACCTGAATGTATAGTTTAAGGGCATTTTTATTTCACCTAACTAATCTGCTTTTAGATTTTGCTCTTTACGTGGCTTTCAAAATTCCCCTTCTGCAATTAAAAATATAGGTAATTAGTAGGGACATAAAAAGACTCTTTGGGAATGTCTTGTCAGTGTGTCACAGTGCCTTATGCAGATGCCCAAGCTGAATCCAAAAAAGGTGAAGGACTTTCCCATTGGTACAGCAGAAGGAAATATAGATATTGCCATTTCTTGTGGGTCAGCCTGCTGAGGGCACAACTTTGGCCATGGCAGGGGGGATGGTCATGGTCTATTTTCATCCTTTTGTAGAAATCTTGCCAAAGGAGAAGCCAAGTCCTCCACTCCCTTTCTTTCCCAAGAAGCAACAGCATTTTCCACAACTGACCCTACTCCCAGAGGTTTTATCTGCATTGTCCAAACCAGTGCCATTGTTTTCTCTCACATCCCATCTCTTGATTGTCAGCACCCCATGAATGTCAAAAAGGCTCTCAGAGGCAATCAGCTATTTCTCTTCGAATGTAAATCCCTGGAACTGCTTGCTCCAGGTGCTGTTCCCTACAGGTAGTCCCTAGGCTACTTTATCTCTGAATTCATGTCCTGATCTACCCAGCCTCTCCCTGCATGTGCCCATGAGGGGAAGCTCATTCCTAAATCGCTTCCCAAAGCCTAGACTTATCAGAACTTGTACCAGGATTTGCTGGAGAGTTTCAGGCCTGAGCCTGAAACACTCACTTCCTCATGTAGTTTTAGCTCCCCAGATTTAGGATGCCTGAAAGGATTATATGCTGTTGCCAGAGGCCTTCATCATCCAGAGTGCAATATGCTTGCTGCTCATCTTTTGCAAGGGAGAGAATACAGCCAGGGCAGTCAGAGAGAGCTTTGGGTCAGATCACCAAGCATCTTACCTCTGGCAGTTTTTAAGTCCAGGCAGAAAAGCAATCTGCTTGGGCAGAAAACATAATTCGACAAAGTCCTTAGTGAGTCACAGGGACAGAACTTGTCTCTGCTTGATGGAAGGAGACAGCAGGAAATGGCTGTGACACCTAGGGTGAGACATCTGAGGGATGTGTGCTCCTGTGCAGTGTCAGGGATGCTGTGGGGTGAGTCAGGCTGGGTTTTGGCAGGCACTGTGCAGAGCAGTGCCTCTGTGCTTCTCTGGGACATTTACTTTCTTGAGGTTAAGCTGCAGAAATTTTGACTGTGGAGGGGAAAAAATCACTCAGTTCAAAGGCAGAGTTTGAAAGTTGGGCTCATATGTGGGATTATGGCAGAAAGAGTAGGGCTGGGGCAGGGGCTGGAAGGGGGCTGGGAGAGAGCTGGCACAGAAATTGTTTGTGGCAGCTTGCTTGGCAGCAGCACAGGCTCCACATGGTGCCAGGATGTCAGAGCACACTCTGAGCCTTACCTGTGGACCCCTGCATCTCAGCTTCCTGGGTTAGAGCAGGCCTTTGCCAGTCTTCAGCTCCTTCTGTCCTTGGGGTGTTCCCTTTCATCCTGTGGAAAGAACTCTCCTTGAAAACAATGCCAAAGCAATTAGTTCTCAAAGGTAGAGAAGCAGTTTGAGTGTACCCCTGTACTCTGCTCCCTCTTAGTGGATTCATGTAATTGCACTCTCTGGCAGTGCAGAAACCCCCTGCCCTCTGCCCTGCAGCAGCTCTGGGCCCTGCAGGAGCCCTGGAACTTTCCACTGTGGTGGCATTGTCAGAACCCATTGCCCTTGTGCCATCATGTTCCCTGAAGGGCACCCTGCACTGCTCCTAAGGCTAAAGCAGGGGCAGGACCAGGCTGCCAAGGCTCTAGGGCACAGCTGCAGCCTCCTGGAACAGCTTGTTGCCAGGAGGAAATTAATCTAATTGTCTAATTTGAGGGACCAGGTGGAGATGCCCCTTGGGACCTGTCTCCATTCTGGGCTGTCTGCATTCTCTGACCCTCACTAGACTGGATTTCACCCTGAATTGTCTATGTCCTCCTGTACTTATTTCTTCTCTTCCTTATTTATGCTCTCTTTCCGGGTTTCTGGAGCAGATCTCAGCATCAGCCCCTCCAGTCCCTTCACCCTTTCATTCTTCCAGCACTTCCTGAAATCAATTTTCAAATCAGCTCTAAATGTGCATCTTTTCTTCTGGATCTCCACTGCCTACCTTATCTACTCCATGACTATGAGCATTAGGAATTTATGGAGATATTACTAAAGCTCAGCCCCGAGGACTTCTGTAGCACAGTCACACAACAAACTCACAAAACACCAGCCTGGCCCAGCATCCCCCCCACTGTCTCTCCAATACAATGACAGTAATAACTTTGTAGTCCAGCTGTCTTCATTGATTCATTTGGATCATTTTTGAATAATCTTGCTCAGCACCTTTTTCAAGTACAGGCTAATATTGATTAGAAAATCTGAAAAACATTAGTTCATTGGAGGTAAACAAATATGAGAGAAGTCTTCAAGAGAAGTATGTCAGGCATGTCACCAAAAGATAGGTCAAGTATTGATTTTTATCTGTCTCCATGCCAAGGTGAGCCAGGCCGCACTGAATGAACAGCTGGAGACGTGAGGAGACTGCACAAAGTCACTGCTTTAGGGGCTGTTTTCCTGGACTCGAGCTGGAAGCAGTGTCACTGCACCTAGATCAGCAGCAGGGTGTGAAGTCTGGGATGCTGTGGCTGTTGCTCAGTGAGAAAGGTGGCACAGCCCTTGAGGAATACAAGACAGACATCTTCAAGGCACCTTTCCTGCAAAGCTCAGCTGGATTTTTTTTCTCTGCTGTTCCTCCTTCTTTGGGTCTAATCTGGTAGATGAACTTGGGGAATGCCAGTTACCCTGGCTGGCAAATTATGTGCCAAGTAACACTGACCCTTGTGCAGTGCAAGTGCAGAGCTGCTCAGTGCTGGCAGGGTTTAATCTCAGCAGGGATCAATCTGAAGCAGACTGGAAAATTTTCCTGGGCAGATATGCAGTACGTTCACTCAGAGTTACATTGCTGTGCCTGTGCTCCAAAACACAGGACCCCAGGTGTCCTGGCTTTCGTGTCTGCTCTGCATTCCTTATAAGTTATTGAGTGATTGGGAATTAAAAAATATCCCCTTGAATATTCTGATTTGACAAGTACGTGCACAAATAATAACAGAAAGCTTTTTTTTATGGAAATAAAGTTAAAAAAACCCAGAGCCCTGTTTATTAAAGCTCTGGTTGCACTGTGATGTGTTACACTCGGTGACTCACACTGGGAGTCATTGGGACACACATGCTAATGCTGCAGGGCAGGAGGCTGGGCCATGAGCTGGGAAAGATCATTCCAGTTAGGAATATGACTGAAAGCAGCTCTGCTCATCCACTACCTGCAGCTCTGCCGTGAATAATGTGCAGAGCACTTTATCTGTATCCCTAATCTGTTTAAAGGCATGACTCACACCTCAGGCCCTGCCAAAAGATGACGAGGACAGATCTGAATGCTGGGGCTGAGGAGCCCCCTCTGAGTGATGGTGTCCCTGGGTGGCAGGGCTGAGCCTCTCAGCCATGAGGCTGCAGGGGCATCTCTGATGGAATAGCAGGGCAGTGCTGTGGGTCAGGTCACTGGCACTGCCTCCTGCTGCTGCTCTGCCCCTGGCTCCTGGGGGTGATGGGGGGGCTTGGAGCCAGGAAGGAGCTGCCAGCTGAAGTGTGTTTTGAAAATACAACTGCATTAAGAGCATGTAATAGGCTGAGAGATCCCCTTCCTTCTCGAGGCAGAGCTTTGTTAATTTGAAGGAGCCAGTCCAAGCAGCTGGTAGGCACTCAGTGAATGCAGTCTGTGCTAGTGCCATTTCTCTGTGCACAGCCCTGGCAGGCTCACATCTGCAAAGTGCAAGGGTTTGCTCCTCATCATCTTCAGGAGGAGAGAATTGCTGCAACTCTCTTTTGACTACTTTAAAAATAGTTCAAACCCACCAAATCGCTAGGGAGGCCTAGGGCTGCTGAGATCCTGTAAGAAATAAAATGAACGCTTGCTCTTGAAATGACAAAGTACTAAAGTTTGTCACTGACAGGGGGTTGCAGGGATCCTTCAGTCAGACTGTTGCATGGGGAAGATGGAGTGGAAGAGGTGACAGGAACAAGGGAGACTGGGACACGTTATTGAACTGCTGTATAACCACAGGAGTATATTCAGACATCCTCAGGTGGTGCAGGCTCACTGTGGAATATCTTGGCTTCCTCCCTTGCAATTGCTGCTGCTTTTAACTCTGAAGCTTGCCTCTCTGAGAGATGTCTGTGTGGATCAGGGCTGGGTGATGCTGATGGAGTGTTGCGATATCTTTCCCACTGAGTGACAGGCAGCATATGAATCATCAACTGGTACTGAAGTGAGGTGGGGAGGGGTGTGTAGGGTGGGCAACCATCTCTTTCAGTCTCATTTCCCCTTTGACAGGTCTCCCCAGGGCTTGTCAGACAAGGATTGTATAGCCAGGGCCTCACTCATGGTTTTATCCTGGGAGCAGTAACAAAGTACTTGCCCATATAGGATGAGGAAATAAACATCTTGGTGACTCTTGGGAAAAGATTCAAAGAAGACCCCTAAAAAAATATAAAAGAAAGAGCTTCTAAAAGCCAGACATTGCAGCATCTAAATAAGAGGAGCCTGGCCTCTGTTGCAGTTCAGCATTTGGTGAGAGCAGGCTGTGGGGCCTGAGGCAGGTCAGCCCCTGGGGAGTGCCAGGGGCTCAGCCAGGAGATGTCTCCCACCTTCTGTCAGAGCCTACAAGAGAAATACTGAGGGCTCTGGTGCCTAAGTGGCTTTCTGGATCTGCCTCTTGGCAAAACTTCTGCTTATTTTAGAGCGCTCAGAAATTCATTTGCACTTTTCATTAGTTTCAATTTTGGGCTCGTGCCTTCACCCTGCAATGGGCAGAGGCAGCCAGGTGAAATGGTTAAACTGAATCCATCTGGACCAGACTTTTGTAGGAGTCTCTCATGAAACAAATTGGTCCTCCCATGCTGTTCAGACCTTCCTGCAGTGCTGTATTAGGCACATCTTCTGACACACAAGTTCTTACAGGGGTGTTATGCCACTGGTCTAGAAACTCCCCAGGAGCTGTATTACCCTCAGCAGCCTCAGCCACCAGGGGTGAGAGCAAAGATTGTGACTACCATTGCCTGTGCAGAAATGGTAAATAATCAGCCCTTTTCCACTTCTTCTTAGTGACTGATCCTCTCCCTCTGCCATCAACAGGGGGTGGGCCAGGGAAAGGTTGGAAGTGCTGCTACTGCAAGGGTTGTCCCTAGTTTATTCCTCAAATAAACCCTTTCATTTATCAGCTGGCATTTTGGGCCCAGCTGTCTTTCCTTGGGGCTTGGCAGGAGCTGAGATAGAAACTTTAACTTGATAGAAGGGTTCTGCAGTAAGAGAAGTTTGGTGCTGCTGAAGGGTGCTGGGGGTTCCCTTTGCAGGCAAAGAAACCTTCACAACACATCAGCCTGCCCCTGATGCTGGAAAATATACCAGTTTAAAAACTTTTGTGTAACTTCTTGTCAAGTGATTTTGCTTGCTTTTGCCCTGGGAAAACAGTTTTAAGTTTCTTTCCAGGGCATTTTTCCACCAGGTGGGGCCTCATGAACTCAATATATCATTGGACTGGGGTTAGCCCAAAAGATAAAGGGCCATCAGTGGCTATCTATGAACATCTACCTCAGACTCTACCTCTGTTGGAGTTGGAGACATCTCCTCTGCAAAAGACTGATAAGAAAGTCAAGGAATGAAGATCTAATTAACATCAGAAGCAAAGAAATCCAGATCCAATAGGATACCTAACACTAAGAACTATGCTTCATAGAAACTAATTGGCTCAGTGTTCTTTGGGACCAGTGAACACTGAACCAACTAATTTCTCTGAGTTTTGACTGTACAAAAGATCTGAAAAATCTAGTAAAAGTCATGTATCACGGAATAAGTCTCTCTGCACACCCAGGCTATGTGTGGATGAGATGATTTCTCTGGTACATTCTGGCCAGATAATAAAGTAATGCCTTGACTCTCTAACTTTAAAAAATGTTTTTGTAGGGGTTTTTGTTTTTCCCGCAGTTTCGGTGACACTAACAGTTACCTCCTGATGTTCATCTACTTAGACTTCAGCCTCTTCAGTGGTCAAATGGGAGTAATTTAGTCATTATTTCCAGCAGCAAATTGACTCCATTAGAGTTCAGCTGACCGATGCTCCAGCTGCTAAAGGGGTGGGAGTGGTGCTGTCTGGCTGCTATAAATTAGACATCATCTGGGGTCCTAGCTTGCATTTACATTGCTACTTTCCCTCTCTGCATCCCTTCCAACCCATCCCTTGGTCTGATGTTTTTTTAACCTTTCCTCTACCCTTGGTGTCCCTTTCATTCCCATGAGCACTGCCAGCCTGGCAGGTTTGTCAGCTCTGTCGTGTGCCCCTGAGCCCTCTGTCTTTGGGATGCTGTCCTTTCCATAGGCGCTGCAGACATGTCATTCACTGCATCCCCTTTGACTTGTACCCTGCAGCTCCCCTTTCCCACCTTCCACCTCTGGTTCACAGCAAGGGATGGGCCTGAGCGAGGGGGAAAAACCCTCCTCTCTCCATGGCAAATTCATGCATGGGCACAGCTACCACCAGGGCTTTGTGTCCAGGAACAGAAACTCCAGTGACCCTATTGTGTTATATTGACCATTTGTTAAATCTTTAAACTCCATCTGTTTAGGCTGAAATCCCTTTAATGACCGGACATGAACAATTTAGTGTTGAGGTTCCAGGATAAAACTGGCTCATTTTGAGCTTTGGTGCCCACTGTTCCAGCTGGTGAAGCATGGACACTGCTTTAGTGACACGTACACAGCTTTGTAGGGATCGTTATGGGCTGGTGGCCAGCACCATCAGGAGAGTCCAACAGATGTGATTTTCTTATCTCTGGCACCCAAGGCTCTCCCTCTCCACTTGCCTCTCCCTGTGCTGGGAGAAAAGCTCTTTGTTCTGCTGATTGTTTCATTAGGAGATTACAATTCTGTTGTTAAACGCTTGTATTTTTCCATTCCCCACCTCCTAATATTCGTCCAAGTTTACTGTTCTAGTTTTTTCCATCCATTTTTGTCTAAACTGCTGCCCTCTATAGCATATGTTGATGCATAAAAGGGTCAGAGCCATAGGAATCTGACCTTTAAGATGAAACAGAACAAATAGAAGGCCCTCAAATACCTCTGCACTGAGTAGCTCTGAACAAGGTGTGGGTTCACGAGTGGAAAAGAAACCACCCAGGGAGCAAGAAATCACACTAAGCAAAAAACCAAACAGCCAAAAGTCCTGCTAGAGCTAAACATTTTTATACAGGTTATCTGGGGGATAAAAGCCCTCCACATTTCACTCTGTATCTGCAAGGTACAAGTGCCAGCAAACAGGAATGTGGCAGAAGGTGACCTGATTTTGATAGCAGGTTTTCCTCAAGCATTTAATGTTTTCACTAGTTGCGTTGGGTTTGTTTTTGTTTTTATTTTTTTGTTTGGTTGGTTTTGGATTTTTTGTTTGTTTGTTTTTATCTTTTCCCTTTCTTTTTGCCCTCCTTTTCCTCAGGAGGACAAAAATGAAGCACAGAAATTGGAGTTCTGGAGTTTATGGCAGACCTGGTATTGATCTGGGACTTAACTATTTTAGCAGAAGGATTAGGTCTTTAAGATCCTCACTGTATTTATGACTGAGGCATGGGGCCAAAATACCCTGAAAAACAAGAAACAGTGAAAATTGGCATTTTACAAGCAAAGGGAGTTATCAAGCCTAAAATGAAATGCATAAGACACACAGAAATCCAGAACTCTCTAGGAACGGAGACTGAGAAAGCAGAGGTATCTTCAAAGTGATACACCACTAAAAGTGACACACTAAGCTGAAAGTGCTGTGGATTCCTAACACTGTCCTACTAGAAGATCAGCAAAGTCTGAGATGAGTCCTGTCACATCTACTTCCAATAGTCATATTAGCTCTGACAGTGATCCAGAAGTTTGTGGCATAAATTTAAGCAGTTTGCAGTGAGTCGTATTGCCACTAATTTCAATTATCTGTAATTCAGTGGAGTCAAGAGGACCAATGCCAGTCCTGCAAATGATCTGCTAAGGAGAGTTACAGGATGAGTTTCTGGCCTAGTGCAGCACAAGCTGTCTCCTGCTGAAAACAGGAATGTTGGGCACTGAAAGTCAGTGGCATCTGTATAAAGTGTCAGGTATAAAGGGAGATAAAGCTCCCCATTACACTCAGTGCATTGTAGAGCCATGCACATGGAGTACTTGGTGAGAATGAGGCTTTGAGTGTCTCCAATTGGAAACAACTGCAAACAACAGCAGCGTTATGAAACTGCACCTGTATCTGGGTGTTATTGCCATTTACAAAGGCACACATTCAGAGTAATGGGAAACATCTTCAAATCCCAGAAAAAGTGGTGAAAAAGAGCACTGAGACAGTGTCAAATCCAACAGCCGTAGCAAGCTGGAGTGGCTGGAGCTTGGCCATGACATGGGCAGAACTGATGGATTTACTGCTGCTGGGAAACACTTGTGCTGATACTTCAGGGTGATCTGTGGACGTGTGATAGAGGTGCCAGAGAGACTAATTTAATGTTGTCTGAGGAAGGCAGAGTTTGAGGTTTGTTTCTGAGTGTCTCCCTGCCCTCCAGAGCCTGCATTGTGCTCTGCCTTAGGTGACATGGAACTGATGAATCTGTGGTACTGAGGATGCCACGGTCAGCAGATGGCACAGCTTTCAGTGACTATCTCCCTCTTCTGTGCTGCATCACTTCCCACCCATGGTACAGACACCAGCACTTGAGAAAACACCTCAGAAATAGCACTTTGGGAAAGAATTTGGACTTCAAGCTATGGCAGATCTCCCGTGTTGCCGGTAGGTGTTATTTTTGTAGAACAGCAGCAGCAAAGGACTATTCAGTGCTTATTTTCTGGCAGAGCTTATATATCACTAGCCCTCCTCATGGTGTAGTCTGCTCAGCTGGATGAAGAGAAATCTTTATATCACATGAAGATATTCAGGTCTTTGAAGGAAGCCTTCAGTTGGATGTTGCATTTCTCTGCCAAGCATTCTTACTGCAGTGGCGTCCTGGCAATTTGAGATGAGGTGAGCTTTTTCCTGAATTTGTTTTAAAGGAAAAACTGAGGGAAGACGTCCTAATAGTTCAGGTGTAGACCACTGGAACAATTCTTTCAGTCACCATCTCTGCTTTGGATGCAGCCTCTAGAGGGAAATGGCAGCTTCTTTATTTCTTCTTTATACTTGACTTTTGCTGTTAAGGGCTTCGGATATATCATCAGAGGAGAGGCAATACCTGTGGATTTGGAGGCTGTTATGCATTTCAGCTGGCCCTCCTGTTTGAGAAGGTTGTGCACAAACCAGGGTGCTTTTAGGTTTTCCCTGAGGAAATCAGGGCTGGATGACCCTGAAATCAAAACTCCTCTGTGAGACCTTTCTCTCTGTCAGAAACTGGCTAAATGCTGACCAGTAATTTCTGATTTTCTCATTATAGGGTTCATGCCACAAAATAAAGGCCCCCACAGACTGTTCCAAACTGACCACCCCCTACACCTTTCTGCTGCACTTCTCAGCTTTCATTAAACTTCATTAAGAAAATCAAACTTTCAATTACTATAAATAGGCATCTTTTCATTATTGATTAAGAGGGTGAAATGCAATCATTTGCTGCTATTCACACTTCTAGGGATGTGGTATACAACTTCTCCTGAGCAACCTGTTCCCTTGCCTCACCACACACATAATCAAGAAAATACTTTAAGTATAGAAAGATGCCTGATGAAAAAGGCACTGGGAAAGAGTATCTTTCCTTCCTTCCCACTGTATTCCATACATTCTCATGCTGCTTTAGATCCTCTCTGTATCCTCTGTTCTGTCACATCCATCTCCTTCAACCTGGGGTTCCCTCTCCCCTGCTGTAAGCACCACTCTCACTTTGTACGTGCTACTCCAGAAGGAATGAGTTTATCCCTGAGTTCTCTTTGCTCCTGGCCTTTGGCAGCTCTTCCTCACTTTCAGGATTTACTCTCATGTTTCAAGTGAGAGACCTCTGCTTTTTAAAGTGTGAAGGCACTAGGAAAGTTAGACACATCAATCCTTTCTTTATTTACTGGTCAGGTACAGGACAGGCAACAGCAATCTGAGATTTCCTGTGCTGCTTTACACATCCCTGACCTCTGCAATGACCCAGACTTCTATGGAGGGTAAGACTTAGTTCAAACACTGCATCAGATCAGCTCTTAGCCCACAGAGCCTAGTGTGGGATGGCTCAAATATGCCAAATTTTGTGTTGTGATTAAGTGGAATTGTCCATGATCTATTAAGATCTGAGCAAATTACAGCCACATTAATTAAACATAGGCACTCTGGTAGAGCCTAAGCCACAGATGGCATCCCACAGATGGAATGCCACTCTTGATATTCACAGAGCCACTCAGCCCTTTAACTTCAGCTTGTGCTGATTAGTAGAGCAATTTATTTTAGGTGCAGCTATTGGCCTTTGCTGAGGGGAGTGCTGTTAAATGGATATCACTGACAAGGGCCCAGTATACACAAAAAAGGGGCAATGGAGAGCAGGGATAATGGAAACTCCAAAAGTTATCAGCTGTTCTTCCACTCCAGCCTTTCAGAGCAGCAGGAAGGAAATTGGGCACTGAGTTCCAACTGATATTCAGCAGCATTTTACTATTCAGGCTATTTTACTGCTTTAGGTGCTGTTTTTTTACCTGATTGTAGCAGTGATCTGTTGGAGGATCTTATGATTAGGTCTTCTAATACTCAGTGTGGAGCTCTTTTATAAGAGAAACACTTACCCTTTGAAACTGAATCCTAAAATCATCCTTGTCTCTCCCTCCAGAAGGCTCAAGTTATGGCTCACTAGGTTTTGTGTTGGCTTTTTGGCAGTGCTTGTGGGAAAGGTGCACAGCAGGGTTTATTTAGCAGGAATGGCTATTGGTGATAACCTGGAGTGGGGCCCCATTCTCTTAAGCACTGTGCATCTTCTGTGCCAAAGAGGGGAAGGATTATACAAAATAAAATTTCTTACATCCATCCATGTGGAAGCTGATGCATGGATATAAAACGACTTTTCCAAGGTTATACAAAATATCTGTGGCAAAGCTAAGACCTAGCACAAGACAGCCTGAGTTCTGGGCCAGCATAATAATGTCAATTATAGTCATTAATGTTGAAGGAGGAGGAGGGAAGAGTAGAGGAAAGATATTTCTGCAAGGAAGAGGATGGTGGGCAAGTATTTAACACTCTAGAGTGTCCCAACACTGTGTGTAAAGATGTATGGGATTCTAAAATCAAAAGAGATTTCTCTTCAAATGCACCATTTGTTTCAAACATTAATTTTCAGTTAGAGAGGTGGGAGGGAATTTGCTGTTACTCTGTTACTCTCTTCAGAAGAACCCAGCCTGTTACATTGGTAATTAACTGTGCTGGAAAGGCTTGGGAGCTTTTACTTCATCTGCTACAGGGCCTCGTTTTTACTCTAAGTGGCCAGGTTTTCCTGAAAATACAGAGTTTGTCCTGATAAATGTTCATCTTCAGAAATAAGTTGAGGGTAGTTTGGATGTTCTGGTGTGGGTACTGTCAAGCTGGATCAGAGCTGGCCTGTGTTTTTCAGGTCTTCCTTGCTAAAGGCAGCGCTAGCCAAGAACCGCCACATGTAATGGCACAGCTCCTGGAAGAGTGGGGAGCATGTTACTGCCAGGCCCTGGAAAAGCTGGAAGCTCACCTTTTGGGAGAACAAGAAGAAGAGCAATCCAGTGCTTTGGCAGCTGATGATGCACATGTCTCCATTCAGTCAGCAATGAGGCAAGAAACACCTGGGGACAAGTTCCCTTATCTTATGAGAAAGGCATGGACTGAGTGTGTGGGGCAAGGCATGGACTACAGAGTTTGGAGGGCAGAACTCTGGAAACACAACGTTTCCCACCTTCTCATCAGTCCCTAATCTCCACTGACATCTCCAGGGGACCATCTGCACCCTGTAATAGGCAGTCAAGGCCCACCAGTTTAGAGCTGTGACGAAACAAGGACGATTTGTTTTGGACTCGTCCTCAGCAGCTGAAGCATATTTAGGTTCTTTCATGTGGGCTGTGGTTGTCCTGGGAGTGCTTTCTCTGCCAACAGCTGTGGGGAGCACGAGCTTTCTTTAGTGCAGCATCTGCACTTGCTCCTTGCTTGGCCAGCAATAGAAGGTTGTGGCCGTGTGTCTGTCCTTCATCGTTGAGTGCTGGCTCCAAGCCCAGCCCTTTGGCCAGGACTGCTCCCACTTTGCTCCTCAGCACTAAAGTTTGTAATAAACCTCTTGCCCTTTTCATGTTTCAGTGGACTTGACTGAAACAGAGGTGAAGTTGTTTGGGCAGGGACTGCTCATGCACCTAGAGGGCCGTTTCTCCAGAGCACTCAATAAACAGCCCCAGTGAGCAGAGCTGCACTGGAGCCAGAGGCTGCAGGCCTGAAGGCTGGGCTGAAAGAAAGACTCACTGGTTTCATGGTGGGAGATGTCTTGATAGCAGTGGATAATTTAGTTCTCTTTCAATTTTCCATCTGTTTGGAGGGTTTCTGGAGGTCAGGGCAAGGAACTTTTTATCTGGTTTGGAGAAAAAAAAAAAGATGGAAAAATGTTTTTCAGGAAAAACATCCTAAAATATTTTTCTTCTTACAGAAAACTAAGATGTCAATTTTTCATTTATACTCTGAATAAAACTGTGAAATGATGAACTTTTCAGTGGTAGAGAAATTCTAAGTTATGAACAGTTCTGACAGAAATTATGCTTTTTTTTTTCACTTTAGCCTTGTCTTCCTAGTTAATTCTCTTTTTCCTCCCGAATTTTTTAGGTCAGAATTAGCTGAACTTGACCAGTTCGTTTTGCCTGCTGTACTAGATACCTGCAACCTTCTGGGGATCCTTTTACATATTTATCCATATTTACAGATTTCTTTGGGTTATACTCTACAAGAATCACTAGATAGAAAGTAGTGAAATTGAGAATGCTGAAAATTACCCTTTAAAAATAGTATTGAAAGTTTTTACTGTCTGGTTGCCTTGATATGATGAGGGGCAATAGGGAAAGAACAGTTTATTAGGAAGGAGATAAAGATATGAAATAGAGCGTTCCAGTGTTTCATTAGAAAGCTCCTGAAAACAGGGGAAAAACCTAAGTCCTTTTCATTTTGAAGCAACCGTTTCATAAAAAATTCACCAGTCTGCCCCATCTGTGTTGATAGCAAAGCTTATTGATTATCTCCCTGTATTCATGTTGCCCTTCCTGACCCTATTTAATTTAGATCCTGTGTGAGCACTTATCTTCGTGGTCACTGTGGTTTAATGTTAGTGACTGGAAATTGATACACTGAGCTAGAGTCTTCAGCACTGGCTCACAGCCTCAGAAGCCATTAGGCGCTGTCACCTTTGGTCACCATCTCTTCTGTCCTATCTCAGGATTGATAAGCTTCCTGTTGATATGATGATATCCAACAGGATATCACTGTGCTGTTGGGAAGAGACTTTCCATCATTTCTTATCTGTCTGTTTAAGTTGTTATGCCCATGGGCACAGAATGATAGGAACTTTAAACTAGAAGAGGTTTGGGATAGATATTAGGAAGAAAGTGTTCAAGGCCAAGTTGGATGGGGCCCTGAGCAACTTGATCCAGTGTGTGGCAACTTGATTTAGTGGAGGGGTTGGAAATAGATGCTTTTTAAGGTAATTTCCAACACAAACCATTCTAGGATTCTGAGTTCCTATGACGTGATGAAACACAGGGGGCATTCATCACTGGGCCCCGAAGTCTGTGGGGTGTTTTCCTCTCTTCCAGAGCGCTGCTGCACAGCCACGTTTACTTTGGGGGACTGGGGAGAGTAAACTCAGCTCCAGACATAAAAGTCCTGAGCATGCAGCTCTGGGCCGGGGGAGGATAAAGCCCTGGATTGTGCTGTCCCTGCTCAGAAGCAGCGAGGCGCAGCGGGGCGTGCAGGGGAGCTGCGGATTTGTTTAAGGCGGCGGATTTGGCCAAGGGTGGCAGGAAGCAATCCTGAGGCACGGGCTGCCTGTGCTGGACAGTGCCAGGAGAACAAGGAGCCTGTTATAAAACAGGCCAGGCAGGGAAAAAGTGGTGCTGGGAGACTTCAGAGGGGAGGTTGTTTCACTGGAGAAGCCAGCCTGTGGTGATGAACCCCAGGAGGGTGAATGCACCATCAGAGGAGAAGGGATGAAGGGAGCTGTGAATGAAGTGAGGCTGAGTGGTTTTTGGTTTGGAAGTGTTCCCTACAATGCGGGTCTCCCGAGGATTGTGTGCCCATGGGGGCTATACAACCCTCACGATACCTTGGCTAGATGCTGTTAAAAAAGGTTTTAAGAATCAGAAGACAAAACATTATAGACTGGAGGGGCAGGGACTGCAAGATTGCAGCAAAGGACTCTTTCTTCCCCTGCCTGCAGGCTGCCGAGCGCAGCGGGGCCCTGGTCTGTCATTAGAGCTTACTCAGAGCCACTTCAGCCCAAATCACCAATATGATGGTTGACTGGCAGGGGCTTTGGAGGGGGAAAACGGCAATTACAAACTAAATGGAAAGGAGGAAATAATGGGAAAATGGAAGTTACAGAACAGAACTGACCACAGAGTGGAAAGGGACTTTGTGGAAGCTAATAAAGCATCATTACCTTTGCAGGAAGTACATGGAGCACTGCAGCAGTAGAATGTGAAATCATAAAAAATGATGCTTGCCCCATACTGGCCGTAGACCTTGGACCAGATCATGCTGGCCTTTTCTATCAGACTTTTTTCCCTTCTTCCACAAAAAAAAGAGAGGGGAACTCGCTGCTGTTCCCATATTCTGCCAGCTCCCATTCTTCTACTCTATAGCATCATCATGCAAATACACCTAATTCAATTTTTCTACCATTTGTTGAAGAAAGGTAGTCTCTATAAACTCTGAATCCCCATGGCTGTCAGACAGTTGAGGACAGGGGACAAAGTTAATACATTTTCGCTTCTCTCTAGATAGTTTTTTTATTTCATTTTTCCTTAAGAATATATATTCAGTGACCCTTCTTGCTTTTCCACCAGGGATCTGATTACCTTGTAGCAGTCCAACATAGTTTTCTAGGGATATTAACCAAGCCATAAGAACTAGAGATAGAAATAAATCTACTTTAAACTACTTCAGCTTTAGGAATGTATAGAAGACCTTATTTACTGTGAAATTAAACAAGGACAGATACCTGTTTACAATCCCTGGCGTGAAGCCAGCAAATGTGTTTCATTACTATGGCTAGAAAGAAAAACATCCTTTATAGACTTTTTTTTTTTACCAAAGTAAAAGGATTCAAAGAAGTAGAATGACCTGACCTCTTGATAGACTGAAAACTCAAAGCAGGGAAAATAGGATGACTTGGTTTAAAAGTGATCTTGAATCATGTTCAGAAACAAACTTCTCTACAAACACTAACTCGTTCCATGTACCTGCATTTTTACTGAATATTTAGGAAGAAATGCTTGAAATACCAACAATATTCCTTTAAGAAAAGGGAAAAGAAAGGAGAAATAAATAAGCCATTAGCTAACTGCTGTGTGTCAGCTGGTGAGCTTGATCAGCGGTGCATTTTACAGGGTCTTGCACTGTCATTATAGTAGTTGATTGTCCCTCAGAAATAAAATACTAGCACGCATCTAACTGCAGAAGTTCAATAATAATAATAGCAGATAGTGGTAATACATTGCAACCAGAGACAGTCAGCAGCAGCAAGGTACTGACTAATTGTCTGTTTGAGGCCCATCTTGTCCCTCTTAATTTAGCCAGCTGCCAAGAAGTGCTTTTATGTTCTGTTCCAGATATCTGGGTTTGGATAGATGCTCTGACTTCCTCCACTCTGTCCATGTCTTCCTTGGCATGGGTAATCGTGACCTTTAATTCCAACCCAAGAAAGTCTTGCCCACTATGCAAACTAGTTATTCAAAAGCAGTTGGTAATCCAAGGGTCTTGCTTTAGGATGGTGCTTTAGGATGGGTGGGGTGACCCAAAGCCCTAAATGTCTGATGCACATCTCTACTGTGAACTCAGAGCAAAGATGGTTTTGTAGTTGTGTGTTCGTGTGAGATTTTTATAAGGAAAAAATCCCAGATAAGCAGTGATAGTGCAGGTTGTGCCAGCAAATGATTACTCTCCTGAAATCACAGAATCATAGGGTGATTAGAAGGGACCTTAAAGATTTAGTGCCAACCTCTCTGCTGTGGGGAGGGACACCTCACACCAGTCCAGGTTGCTCAGGAAGCTGAATCCTGCATTTCTGTTCAGCATCCTGCTTACCTCTCTTTCTACTTGCCCCTACATTCTTGGTCTCCCTAGCCCCAGTCCCTATAATTTTCTGCTTTGTTCTCTTGGGGGTCGGCAGTGCAGCTGGGCTCAGGGATGCAGGTTAGCATCTGTCTCTCAGCCAGACAGGCATCAGTTTAAACTCCTGTTTAAACCCCCTGTAACGGGGGGGGGGGAGCCCTGCTGCAGGACAGGACTCATTATCAGCCTCACAGTGTGCACTAATGAGTCTAAATAGCTTCTGGAGGGAGCTCGTGGCTTTCCAGCGCTCAGGGTGGGTGGAGTGCTGCATCTCACGGCATCAGTGTCCCCTTTGCTGGGTCGGGCTTGCTGAAGTGCACGTTTCAGTGGGAAAGGGAAGACAAATGGATAGATTTCTAATTTCTTGCCTGTTCCTTCCACAAACAACCCTTCCCTCGAGCCTGCAGATTTATCACAGCTGAGAGGGAATTCTGTGGCAGCTTCTTATTAAAATATTGGCAGCCTATTACTGCTCCTTACAAATGATGCAGATGGATCACTGACTGAAACAGTGCTGAAAGGCAGCTCTGTCTGAGGTGAAATGCTCTTTGTCCATCACTGCTACCTGCGCTTTTCCTTGCTGAAAAGCAGATTTTAATTTTTTTTTAACATGCTTTGCCTACCTCAGCAAATCAAGATCTTAAAAGTTATTCCAGAGGCTCCCTTATCTTTTAACAAATATCTATGGTCTGTGGCTGTCCTGACCTTGAATTGGTTACCCGTGCATTTCTCACATCAAGATTAGATTATTGCTACTGCCTCCTGACAGCCTGGCCTGATAAGGCCCTGTACAATTTCCAGCTGGTGCTGAATGCTGCTGCCAGGCTCCTGTAATAGAGAGATGAGCTCCACATTTCACCTCTGTCCAAAGTGCTGTGTTATTTGCCAGTTAAGCAATATATCGACTTGAAGAGCTCCATGTTAAAGACGAACTGCACTTTTTACCCACCCTTGTGCCCGTGAGTGCTTTCAGAAGTGAGATAAAAGCACGGGCAGGTGCTGCCTGCCCCGTGCAGTAGTGCTAGGAAGGGCACTGGGCACCTGGTCTCACATCTGCATCAGTGACAGATTATTTGTGGCCCACCTCTAAACAGGATGGCATGAGTCCAACCTGTTTTCTCCCATATCTTTTTAATTTGCTCACCTAAAATTGGTACCAGCGATGTCTGTAGTGTCCTGGCTGCCCTACCCTGCCGAGTGGTCTCCCCTGTGTTTTCCAGGAGGGGATGCAGGAGCTGCTGCTGTGGGGGCTGGAAGCAGGAGGTGCTGTGAGGCCAAGGGCAGCAGCTCTGAGCCTGCTCTCCGGAGCTCAGCTCGCTCACAGCCTGCTGGAGCCGAGCCTGTGCATCAGGGAGCATCACACGCCACAGAGCACCAGAGCACCGGGTGTCACTGCAAACACCGGGAGCCCGCAGGAACCTGCACCGTGCCAGGTGAAACAGGGGTGGCAGGGGTTTCACAGGAGAGAGAGGTGCGGGGAATGGTTGAAATGCGTTAATGTGCATAAACTAATAAAAAATAAGGTGGCCTTCTTAGCATGGGGATGTTCCTTTTCTTCTGTATTTAAAAATATTTTCAGTTTCTGTGATTGGTTGGAAAAAGGAAACTAGGTTTTGGCATTAAAGCTGTTGATGTTCTTTTTTGTTTCTTTTTTTCTTAGAAGTATAAAGTTTTACATTCTTGTTATCTGGGACACACTGAGAGAGAGGAGGAACTGCAGATTTTCACAAATAATTATCCTCCCTACTTCCCCTGGGCTGACCTCTTTCCTTCCTGCTCCAAGTAGGCTAAATGAGCCTCTCTCCCCCAAACAAGGATTAACTCCTCTTCCAGTCTCCAAGGGGCTGGTGGATTTTCTATCACCAGAAACTTTCAAATCTTTTCTTAAAAGACAAGTTTTGGATTAAATAAATGTTTGTTTGTTTTCCAAGTGTGCATTTTTCCCCCAGTGGTCAGACTTACAGGAAAAAGTGGATGCTCCATGCTTATTAATCTTCAATAACAGTAAAACACCAGTGATGGAGATAAGGTGAATGCTTCTCCTCTTCCCCTCTCTGGATCCTGAGGACACTCAGCTTTCACAACTCTGAGCTTGAGGCTATATAAGATTCAGTACTGTTCTACAGATACAGGTAGAACGGGTCTTAACTGAAAATGAATTTTGCTGTTGTATCCAAGTGGGGTTTTATGTTGTTAACTAATTTTAAATTAACTGGGAACTTTTTACCTTCCATTATCTGCACAGGCAAAAGTGAAATATCAGAGACTTGATAAAGTTACTTCTCCCTCTTCAAGGTTGTAATTTTGCAAGGGAGGAAGGGTTTTGTGTTACTTTTGTTGTTTGAACCTGAAGAGTGGAGAGGGTGGTCAGTGAAATACAAATGTGTGTCACTGGTGAGAATCCCTTGGGATTATATTAGCGAGCAACAAGGTAGGGAGAAGTTCATAAAAATTACGTAGAGGTGCTTTGCTTTAACTTCCTCTCCACATCCTTTGCCAGTTTTTGTAGTTTTCACAATCCAAAGACTTCTCTTAAATATTAAAAAAAGAAAAAAAATAAATGCTTCTAAGCAGATGAGCTCAATCTGTTTCAAGAAATGTCGTGCTCACCAAGCATATGCACAGTACTCAAATTAGCTAATTTCTTCTTAGCAATGATAGCTCTAGAATGCCCTTGACCTTCCAAAGAGGAGAAATTTGTATGGTGGCAGTATATAGGATTTTAATATTAAAAGAGGTTAAATAGCAAAAAAAAGTCAAAAGCTCTTTGCTTCCTCTTTGGTAAGAAGTAAGCTAATGCCAGCAATTTCCATGGCAACTGCAAACAGACTGTCCTGTTCACTTCCATGTTATAAATAAAACAAAAATATTCTCTAAATTACATGCTGTGCCTACATATATTTGCTATCACCATGTTCAGCAGACACTGGGAAATATTTCTGTACACATTTGTAAGAAAAGATTACAAGATTTATACAAACTGCGTCGCCTGGGTGGGCTTTGTTCTTTTGAGAAAATAATAAAAATAACCTCAAAACAATGCCACCCTTTTTATTGCTGATACTCTCTGAGTTTCACAAATAATTACAAGTCTAAAACTTATACTTTCCCAGCAGCTAGTATACAAAATAATAAACTTGCACAGTTTTAAACAGGAGAAAACAATTATTTAAAAAAGGACAGGTGATGATTGGGACTTTTGCCTTTTTATTTCTGATGGGGTGCACACAGTGGAAGGACAGTTGGTTTGCGTTCTAATTTTGTACATATTCCAGTAGACCAGAACTACATTGTGTGCTTTTACTACACCTTGTATTCAGTTCTATTTTCCATAAAATAGATCTGCTTGAGTTCACAGCATTTCTTTGGGTGTGGGCAAGCTTCATCCAGCCCTTCTCTAGGCCTGGGAAGTGCCTTTCCCATGTGTGCAGCTGCAGGGCTCCGACAAGGCTTTGGGAAAAGGGATAAAGCACATGAGCTCTTGGTGCAAGAGCAGCTCAAGAACTTTTCTTGAGGTTCCTCAGCCTCAGCTGGTGTTCAGGCAGAGGGCAGGGCCTGCAGAACATCCTGGTACTGCTCACTGCCTGCTCTGGGAAGGGAGATCTATTTTTTTGCTTTTGGGGTGATCATCCCAAATGCCACTTCCCAGCCTTAAGAGAAGGTGTGAGACAAGCTCTTTGAGACTGCTGCTGCTGGTAACTCAAGGCTGAGGCGACCTTGGAGGAGTAACCAGTGCTGCTAAAAGCAGAAATGTGCATTAGGCTGAGCCTGTCACTCTCCATAAGGTGTTTGCTGGGACTGCCCGGTCCCTTTGCTGCTTGTTGGGAATTCAGCAGTGCAATTGCTCACTGGCCAGAGATGCTGACATCCCACTGTGCCTCCAGTCTGCTGGCTGAGTGTGGCTGAGCACATCACTTGACATTATGGGTTTTTAAAGCACATTTGAACACTGGCCTTGCCTTTTTTCACATGCAGGTTCTGGGGTTGTACTACATCATCAAATATGTGCGTTCAAATGGTGAGTTACTGTGAGATATAAGTGCTGCAAAGGAGACTAGTTTCCATTAGTGCCATGGAATTATACCTATCTCCTAACAAACTAGAAAATTCTGGCCTGTCCTATTACTTTTAGGAGGAAATGTCCAAATATGTATTATTCTTCTCATGCAAATATTTCTTAGTTTTTCACCCTCTTTATTACCAGAAGATGTTAAGTCAGGTTTGGTTGCTGAAGTTAGTTGTATTTTACTTTGCTGTGTGTGCATAGAGAAGGACACAAGTAGATATGGATTTATTTTTGTATCATTTTGTATTTTTATTCTTGTTAAACCTTCCACAGATTGAATAGAGATTGCAAATACAGCATAATAAACACCTTGGCACAGCAGTGAGGATATAATAGATTTTGTTTATTAGAGATGAATTTTTTTCTTTTCAATTAAAATTGCAGGCAAGGTTTCTAATTAAGGTACAAATTATTTCAAGTGTACTTTGCTCTGTTAAAAATCTGTGTAGAGGACAGTGCTACACTTGAGTCAGAGCTGGGAATCCAGCCAGGAATGTGACCCCCTTGGTCCCTTCACTCGGGGATATTTAAAAGCACAATTGAGGGTGAGGCACAGGAGGAAATATCTCCATTTTCTGTTATTCAGTGTTGAATCCTGCCTCATGCCAGGCTTGACTCAGCTGCCACAGGTTCCATCTTCCCCCTTGCTTGCATTGGAGATCCCTTCTATTTACACTAAAGATCCCTGCAAAGCTCTAAAGCTCTTGAAATTATGCTGACAAGTTTAACTGTTTTTGTAGTGTCAGACACACCATATGCTAGTCTGTGAGTTTACACTGATTTTTAGCTTTAAGGAAATAGAGAGCTGGTGAGGACCGCTTCCAGTACTGTACCTTCAGTAGGAAAGGAGTTTCCCATGATGGTACCTGTGCCATATGAAGTGAAGGCTGGTGAGGATGCTCATGGTTTGGCCAAACTGGGGTAATTTTGGGGGTCAATTAGGGATTCCAGCCCCATGACTCAGCACAGAAGAGGCTCTGTGGCACCAGTCTCAGTGATTTGTGTGAGGTGGGTAGTCTCCTGATGCTACAAGCTGCCTGTGAAGAAGAGGGAACAATATGACCTGGGTGATGCTGCAGGGTGTTATTTAGCAGAGAGGTGTTCATGGGGGAAGAAATTTCAAACATTGTCCATAACTTATTTCTGCTGTCCATACTCCAATGCTTCCAAACACATTGTCAGGGCTCTGAGGGCATTAAGGAGTCTTAATGGCTCTATTCAGGCTCACCTGGAATTCATCTCCTGCCAGCTATTTAATATTAATAAAATAATTAATTTATATAATAATTAATATAATTTTTATATAAAATTGAGCTCTATTTAAGCTCAAGCTTGTGCCTTCAGTCTCTGCATGAGCTTTGCTGTAGGTGAACCCACCTCCTTGGTGCTGTGCTGTAGGGCTCTGCTCTCAGGGATAGACATGTTGAATGTACCTTGTAGATTGTTTCTAGGCCTGTATTTGGCCTCTGTTTCTGGGTGGGCTTTGGACCCATGTTGTAGCCATGTTTCCAGCCCTGCCTATGGCTCTGGGTCCATTTATTCCTGATTAGACTCCCTGGTTTTCCCCTGGATCTGCTGCACCAGCTGCCTGGACTTGGGCGGTGACAGACACCACGGTCTGTCACTGCTCACCACATCCAGAGTTTTTGGGGCTGTGCCTGCTGGTGAGAGCACTGCCAGGGCTAGATCACCCTTGCTCCTGGGTGTTCCTGCCTGAGGGAGCAGCCATCCCTTGCTGCTCCCTGGCACTGGCTCTGCAGAGCTCTCTGCTCCTGTGACCTTCCTAGCTGCCTCCCCATGTGCCCTGACACCAGCAGAGCTGTGATGGCTGCATCCAGCTTACTCTGCACCTCAGGGGGGGTGGATGGCAGTGTGGTAACCAGGACTGGCTGGAATGGGGAACCACATGGCTTGCTGTTTGCCAATATCTCTATAAGTCAATCATCTCACTCCATAAATAGCTGACAGCCAGGGCCTCTTGAGCTCTCCTGCACAGCAGTAGGCTGCACACCAGATCTCTTCTTCAGGAGACACCTCTCGAGGTAACTCCTTGAGGAGGAGAGGTTTCTTGCCACAGCAGATTCTTGGTAAGTGATTATTAGCATGATAAGCTTTGAAATCTGAGCTAAATCATGTAAAGGATTGATTATGCACATATAATCCCGTAATTTTAAACTATTGACCAAGTCTAGGACTAAGTCTGGATCCAGCTGCACCGAACTGAACTTTGAAAAGCTATTTAGGACACAAGGGTGTCTTTTCTGAACCTCATGACTTCTCTGACCTCATAACAAGAGGGTCTCCCTGACAGTTTTGTTTCCCTTGTGAAGTAAATACTTGCCATCAAATCTCATCAAACCACTGTCTCATTTGCTATCACACTTCATTAAGTTGCTAGTTTATATCAATGAAAATATTGCTGTTCCTCTATATAATAATTAATGAGGCATTTCTTGTGGATCACTTGCCCATCACTTCCCAGTGCCCATGTCCTCACCACAGTGCTGTCCCTCCCAGCCTTGAGCTGTCTCCTGAGGGACATCTGCCATAAACCAGCACCTCTGTGCCTGAGTGCCCAGACCATCTCCATCAAATTTGGAAGAATTATGAGTCTCTGATCTCAGCATATGGTTTATCCCTTCTCTCCTGGCATTGTCACTTCTCATAAAAGACCAAGCACCTGTGGGTATCACTTATCCTGGACACTGCAACTGGATAGTAGGATACAGACTGGGTTGTTCCTTCTTTTCTAGGTAATGGTGCTTTGTTAACCCCTCCATGGAGTTCTCTTCTTTGCATTATTTTGTTGGGATGAGAAATGTGGTGAGGACATTTGGTCCTTTATCTTTATTTGGAGAGATTTAAATAATTGACATATCTCAGTGAGTATCAAGGGAAAGATAAAAAAAAAAGATCCTTCAAGCCTCTCCAGTTGCTAAGAGACGAATGCTTCAACTTTGAAAGCCTCCATCCATGCAGGGGATATTATCCTGGGAAATTGGACTTTCAAATCTGGCAGCAAGGGAAAAAGGTGATGCCCAAAAAATACAGGTGGCTTAGGTGATTTCATTTCAGAGACTGCTGTTCTCCTGCTCTAGGAGGGCAGGGGGCTGCTCTGGCTAGTGAATGCATGTGACCACATTATGTGTAATAAGTTTACTCCTGAGTGTTTTGCTCCCGTGCTCACAGCTTGGCCAGGTGACCCCTTTCTTTCTCTCTTTCCGGCACAGTTAATTTTTAACTCATTTTTTGTGTACAAAGCCTGATTGTGTAGTCAGGCCGTGTGTAACCTTTGCTTTGAAGCCCGGAGCAGGTTTGTATGCAGATGGAGTGCACGACTGAGTAGCAGTTTAAGGTTTTAAATCCTGCAAGCCTCCCTTGCAAGGTGCCTCCCCTGACTGGCACAGGAGGGTGAAGCACAGAGCCTGCTCATCTGTAGTGCTTGTCTGGAATAGCAGCTGCCTCGCTTCATAACTTCTCTGGTCATGTAACTCTCTTCAAAAGCACTGCTGTTGATTGCCCATCAAGTGAAGCTTTAAGGAGAATGATTTAAAGGCTATGACCTCTTCTCTTTTTGATGTTCAGAGTCTCTGCATCTCACCATGGCAGGGGAGTAAATACTAACACTTATTGCACTGCTCCTCTCGCCAGCCCTGGGATGCTCATGGCATGTTTTGCAGAGGGTTGCAAGCAAACCTCTGTGCCCCCTGCTCTGCCCAGTCTGTAAAATGGGCTGGGAAGATTGGTGTGTGCCCAGACTGGTGCTCTTGTTGCCATTTCTGTGCTGCAGGATGTCCTGGTTACAACACTGCTCTGCTGCAAAGTCAACCAGCTGCAAAGCTTGTGTTTGCAGAGCAGTGTGCAGCAGGATTGGGGTCTGGGGCTTCTGGGTCCTGCACTGTCCTGGGAGCAAGGCTTTTGTTGCTCTGGGGCTTTCGTGGTCTCTGACAAATGATGCCCTTGCAGTGACAAACTCTAGAGCTGTAGCTGCTCCTGCTTGCACACAATGTGTTTGCAGTGGCAGCTGGTTATTTTGCAAACAGGGTTTTCAGTCTCAGCCGCAGTTCTCTGAGAGGTGCACTTGCACATGCTTGATTTGAAAGTATGGAAAGGACTCAGAGTCACAGAATGTAAATTCTGCCACTTGTGCCATATTGGACACCTACATCAGGCATGGATTTGAGTGCAAAGACTTCACCTTGCTGAATTTTGGCTCAAAAACTCACCTTCAGACTTTTTCTTAAAGGCAGAGGAAATGACAAAACCAAATGTATTTGCAATACAAAATATACAGAATACAAAAGATCACAGAATCCTAAAATCCTAAAAACACCTTTAAGATGACCAAGCCCAAGTATCAACCCAACACCACAACCACGTCCACCATTAAACCACGTTTTCAAGTTCTATGTCAAGATGCTGCCTGTATCTCAAAAACTCACAATAGCTTTGGAGAATGACCAGTAGGAGCCATCTAAACTAGATGCTTTTTATTTTATTTGCTAAACAGAACACAAAAGAAAAGCTAGAAAATAGATTAAAAGTGAAAAGGAGCAGATGCATGAAAAACAGGGAATAAAAAGGGGGGGGGGTTTGATCTTTAGCTGGTGTTTGTGAATAAAGTTGACACAGAGCTAATGTCAGAGGCTCTTCCCGGGAGAGCTTCTTTTCAAGAACAGGACAAAGGGTCAGCCTTGTAGTGGTGGCCTGGAGGACTAAAGGAGGGGATGAATATCATGGGTTGTGTGCTAGAGTTTGTGCTTTCAGGTCACCTGTCCTCCTGGGACTCGTGTCAGATAAGGTATCCTGTGAAGTGGTGACAGACCCATCCTGTTGCTATTTTGCTCTCTGGTTTCCAGCGTACCCAGTCTGGGCTTGTCACACTGGTCCCTGCCCTTCCTGTTTACCAGGTGTGATCCAAACTCAGCCATCCCCGAGCAGAGTCCCTGACCTTCCTGTTTGGGTGAACTAAATCAGTCAATAAGTTTCATTGACTTTTCTGCATAAAGTCACACAAGTGGCTGATTTTAATTTGTCTCTGACAATAGCACGTAGCCACATGTCCAGCCTCATTCTTGATGCTTTTCTTACTTTACAGAGAGCTCTGTATTTTCACCTGGAGAAGAACCAGCCCAAAGCATTGTAGTTTTCCAGGAAATTAAGACTCAAAGCCAGTCTTTTTTCCAGATTTTTTTCCCCTTTTCCTCTGCTGCTTAATTGGAATCTCCTGTCAGTGTGCATTCTTAATAGACTTTTGTGAACACAGGTCCTGAACCCTACCTGGGAATGTAAAACCATTGCTCTGTGCTATCTATAACAGATGGGAAATGTAATCTTCTGGGTCCTATGACAGCGTCTGCTCATTATTATATGAACAATGAGAGGAGAAACATTAAAGGTGCAATGTACATTTATTTCCCGACACCTTGTTTAAAAGGCAATGGGCCCAATTCTTACTCCCTGTAAGAGCTGCTGGGAACACTGGTGTAAGAGATGTCCAAGTCAAAAGGAGGATTGCTTAATATGACTGAGATGTATTTTTTTTAGTACTCTAAATTTCTCTCACCTTCCACTTTTTAATAGAGCTTGTCATTAAGGCATCTTTGAGTACTGTTGTGCTTTTATCAAAAAGTGGGTGGCAAGGCAATTCCTACCATTAAGTGAATCTTGGGATTTTGTCTTCTTAGCCTGAAGATTTTTGCTTCTGTCTCAGACCTGAAGATGAGCTGCAGGGTCTTTTCCAGCTGCATTTCTGTGTGTACGATTTATTTATTTAATTTTATTTTTAAAGGACATCTCTTCCTGAAAATCTGCCTCATTCTTTCAGCTCTGAGGCTGTAACAGGAGAAGACCTATCAGGATACTTTTGCTGGGGGGAGCATCTTCCGACTCCATCTTTTGACTGGGAATGTGGAATCTGTTGGGATGCAAACAATCTTCTAATGAAAGTGGATGGTGTATTGTTTCTTTGATACAGCCTGTGCAGTTATCACAGAATCACAGAATTGTCAAGGCTGGAAGAGACCTTAAAGACCATCTAGTCCAATCATATCAGTGCTTTTTTTAAAAGCACTGGGGATTCAGACTAGACCTACAAAATATCAAGCAAAGGAGCCTTAATTCTAGCTAGACTAACCAAACAACTAAAACACTGGTGGCACCTTTTCTTTTGCACTCTGCAAGTACTGAAGTAGCTCAAATGGCAGCCTCCAGAGAACAGAAAGAACTCAAGTAATGCATTTTCCTGTTGGACAATGCCTTCCCTCTTTGCTGTGTCCTTTTCTGCCTCTGACCTGTCTGCTGGCAGCAGGCCAGCCATAAAGTCCCTGGTATCTGATCTTCTGCTATCCTCTTACCTTTCCAGCCCCAGCCTGCAGATCTCTGTGCTATCTGACCCTGTTTGAAGTCTCAGTGTGATGGACTCCATTTCCCCTATCAGCCCTGCCAGTCTAGCTGGTTTCAGCATTTCAGCAATCTTTGTGGGTTGGTGCATTACCCGTAAGGAGTGGAGTTTCATGCTGGAATTATTATGCCCTACTTATTTTTAATCCCTCTCCACCATCAGCACCTTTGCCAAAAAGTGGAGTTGAGTTTTGCAAGCATTGCTTTCATCTGGCTTGTACCTTAGGTGACATCTGTATCAGCATTTGCATATTGATTCCTGGTGGAAGGGCTCACAAGACAGCTTGCCTTTAAAAAGCAAGAGCTGTTTTCCAATAATAATTCCTTTGTCTACTAATAAACACACAGACACACAAACAGGCACACCTGGGTTTTGGACCTGCTTACAGCAGTTCTTTTCAATCCTGCCAATTCTCTTTGTTTTAAGAAAAAATTAATGACACTGGATTCTGACCAGCAGAAGGTAATTCATTCCAGTTATATTTGAAGATCTTTCTAAAACAAACATGGCTAATTTGAAAGCCTAAGCACTTCAGCTGTCCAAAGTGTTTAGCTCATCATATTTCTTAAGTCCTAGCTAAATCCCATATAATAAAGGTGCCGTGTAGGTATTACCCTTTCCCTTTGCTATTTCACCCAGGATAAAGCCAAGACCATTGTTCCTTTGAATCCTGTTTCCAGAGGGAGGTAACATCTATTGTGAAAACTGCTCTTTTAGGGTGGTGCTGGCTGGAGACAGATGTATATCACAGTGCCACCATGGCTGTGCTATGGCATGTCACATCACGTACTGGTAATTAAGGAGTAGCATGTTGGGTCACCTTGGTACAGTAAATTCACTTAGCAAGTTTTCCCTGAGAGGGTTTGGTACCACCCTAACCAGCCCCTCCATGCAGAAATTGGTAGATCATTTTCAAAGCCTTCCCTTCCCCCATTTTCTCATGTTGCTGTGTTTTTATTTCTAGTTGCTAGTGTAGGAGTGTTGGGGAGGAAGGGAGGAAGGACACCATAAAACCCCGGCTGTTTGTATTTCATAGATCTAATTACTGCATCTTGACATGGGAATGTATACAGGCACGTGAATGTATATTAGAATTAGGCAAATACAGCACAAATACATCCAAGTATGTCCTTCCAAATGAGCTAAACCAACTGAAATGTCAGTGATTGATTTTCTAGTGGCTGCAATTGCAGCCTTGCTTATTAGTTTGTTTGTGAACAGATGAGAAAGTGAGATTTTATCCCTCCATAATTTCTGCAGAAAGCAGAAGTATACAGTAAATAATTATCCATGAGAGTGTTTGTACAACAAATTATGCTATGTCCTTTCTGAAATTACTTGTAACATGGGGAATGCATAAGGAATATGAAAGAGCACAGATCTACTCATGGGCAGTGACAAAGTTGGGATCATGCAGTGTCCCTCACCTTTGACAGTATGTTATTTCTACTGCTCTGGCAAAGAAACAATAACCTTTTCTATCAAGAGTCTGAAATATTTCCTAGGATTTTTTAAGACTTTGTCCGTTCACATCCTGTTTGGGCAGTGGGTGTAGCAAAAGTCAGTGTCTTCTGTAATGTGATGTGAAGCTGAGGAACTCCTTGTTGCAGGATGTTCATGTGGGACATGATGGGAGTTCATGTGGGATTATGGGGAGGCTGGACAAGTTAATGGAGAAGAAATGCACACAGAGTTAGTAAGCACCAGCAAAGCACCTCAGACACCTCTGCTGCTGGAAATCTGAGCCTCAGGGTTCAGAACACTCAGGGGAGTGTTCTTGAAGTGTTTCAATGCCCTGTTTTAGAACTCTCCCCTATATATCTGCTGCAGTCCATTGATAGAGACAACTTTCTACTCTTCCCTGTATGACTTTTCCATTCTTGGACCCTGTGAGAGAACTGTGAAGTCTGTTAGTGAAGCTGGGATGTGTGACTTGTTGTGTCCAGGCAGCACTCACAGGTCACTATGCAAGGAAATATTTTAAATCTTATGTAACCCCTTCTGGGGACAGGTTTAAGTTCTCTCTTGGATCAAGGCAGACATGAACAGGCTATTTGTGAGCTAGTTATAAAATGCAGCTTGCATTCCTAAACTGATCCATTGCACGTTTAGGAAAAATAGAATAAAAGTGATGAAAACCACTGCCTTGTCTGGTAATTTGTGATCAGACAAAAACTTAGGATCCTGGAATGATGACTTCGTCATCCAGCTGCAGTGCATATGCAGACACACATAAAGAATGTCACTGAATATTTTATTCCTATTAAGTTATCAACAAACTCCATGTGTTGCACAGATAACAGGGAGAGACCAGTGTGCTGAACAGAGGTGCCTTGTCATCACTCTCTAGGTTTGATTCTACCCCATTCAAATCAGTAAGAATTCTGCTACTTACTTTGGCAAAAACAGGATTTTCATCCTGAAGTATCAAACTGCAGGAATTTATACACCTATTTTCACATGGTCCAGATTGAAACCAGAATGTTTCTTTCAGTCATTAAAGAGGTGATACATTCCTACTGGCTCATCAGCTCAAATTTCCTCTCACGTATTCTAACAGCTAGGAAAGGGAAAAAAAAAGGAACAATGGAGCAAAAGTAGTATGTTGAATTAATAATACAATTTATACACTTAAAGGAATTTAAAAAATATATTTCCATAGAAATTGCTTCAGAAATACATCAGAGGCACAAATTAGGCCCTCTGAGGTATGAGTAAATGTAAGGATGTAACACATGGTAATCGAATCATGTCATTTCATAGACATGGAGGTGATCAAAGCATTAATAAAAACTGCAAGGTCACCTTGAATCAAGGATTCAGCTTTGAGTGTCAAACGTTTCTTTCGAACATTTATTTTTGGCTTGTGGGACTTGCGATGACTTGGGAAGATTTTGTCACTGAGTCACCATCAGTTCAGAGAAGCACAGGGCTGAGGATGTGACTGCACATCACACTTGGTGGAGCTGACCTGGCCTGCACGAGGCTGTGAGCAGCCCCAGTCGAAAGGATAATAAGGCACAGCAAAGGGATGGGTCAGGCTGATCCTGCAGAATTCTCAGCCCGATTCTTTTCCTTCATCAGACAGAGACTGTGCCAAATATAGACAGCTAAACCCCCAGGGTTTCCAGGTGGCAGAAAACTGTGGTGGTTTTTTTTTTCCCCTCTCAGTCTAAAACAAGCCTTCCTCTTTACTTCACATGAACCAGAAAACCTAAGAAAAGACTGTTTTTGACACATCAACACACAGCGTTTCCGAAATGAAATCTGCTCCCCAGATGCTGCAGCTTCTCAGAGAAATCGATGATCTTGTCAGTTTTGCTGCTGGTAGCAGCTGCTCTGTGTCTCAGGAATTGTGGCTGGACTGGTGCCAGTGCCAGCCAGGCTTTCACAGTCCCTGCTCTCCATCAGAGACCAATCCACTTGGGCTGCTGCCCTGCTGTGCCAGGACCACCGACCTGCAGAAGGGACCTAGCCCAGGGCTGGGCGAGCAGCCTGTCAGGCCATTTGGAACCTCTGACTCCAAAATTCCCAAGTCCCATCCCATGGAGACCAAGGCTCTTCAGCCTTGGAATGATGTGCTGGATGCCATGTCCCACATCCAGAGCCTTGGGAAATCCCATCCTCAGCCCTGACACCACCTGACACACGAGTCCTTCCCAAACCTGGAACTCCACACTGGTTGCAGTTCCCCAACCTCAGGTGCATTTCCTCATTTCCTGGACCATGGGGTTTCCATTGCATCAGATTCTTGGTTCCTGCAGAGGATATTTTTGACAAAGTGTGAAGGGTTCCCTCAAATTTAGTTGCAGCCTCTTGGCTATGATGTGATTTATGTGGGGAAGAGTGAGACAAACCAGGACCTGAAAATGTTTCAGTAGAACTAGTTAGGAAATGCCTTGTTTTCGTGTTGCAAGAGCTGAGGAAAGTAGTAAATACTTATAATTTTTATAGACAGAATTTAGTGAAGAACTTTTCCTGGGAAGTTGCAAGGACTTTTTTTTTTGTTTTGAGGCTTTGGGTTTTTTGATGAGAATCCCTTGAAAATATTGAATCAAAATCTGCTCTGGGAAAACTGATTTAGAATCAGAAGACTTTCTGAAGCAATCTAGTTTCCTTGAAGAGATTTTAAGCTTAGTAGAAAATCCAATTTTCTGTTGAGAAGAAAATATTGCCAATTGTTCTGGATTTTGGTGCAGCTCTTCAGTTCCCCTGGGGTGGAATAGTATAAAGTAATCTTAATGGCTATCTGAAAAATGAATTGAGTCTTTCCCAAGGACCAGGAGGTCATCTGGCCAAGAAATGAGGAAGAGAAGTCTGGAGTAGGAGACTGCTGAATCCTGGCTGGAGAGATGGTGTCTCAGTGACTGTAGCTTGTGTTATACACTCTGTGTGGTAAAACTCCAGGCTGATGAATTGTAACTTAAATATGCCCCCAGTGGACCATTACCAAGTGTGGAAACATTATTTATATTTTCCAAATAATTTCAAACAAAGCAACCCCTGGCTAATGAAAAAGAAATATTCGTCACCAAATCCCCTCAGTCCTATTAAGTGTTCCTGCTCGAGGAATATCACGAGCTGCACAAGAACATGGTCCTTGTAAGAAACAGAATAAAGTGCCTTCATGCTGCTAGTGACCTCAGCTGGAATTCCTGGTTGCTGGAGAAATATTGGTCTGTGCCTACAGGGGAGGCTGTTACGTGCCCAGCCTGCTCTCCTGACGCAGGACTAATGGTTGTTTGTAAACACTTCCAGCCTTAGTGGCACAGGGGATGCAGAACCATGTCAGATATTAATTACCCTATGAATAAATACAGAGGTAGAAACTCTGGTTTTATCACTAGCTAGGTAGTGGATATTTACTCTGCTTTCCTCAGTACTGCTTCTCCTCTTGGTTTCATTGCATCAATAAGTGCATTCAATAAGTGCTTTTGCAGCCTCCTCGCAGGCTGAACTCTCTTCTAAGATTCAGCCACTGATGTAGCTTATAAACAAAGCAATTAAAGTAGATATTATCGATAAAAGAACATTTGGGGCATTCCTTCATTTCCAAAGACTTTCCAGAATTCATCTTTGCCCTCGCATGGATTATGTGTGTGGGTAAAAAGAAATACACTGCCCTACTGCTGTGCATATAGGATGTATATTCACTCCTACTTTATGCCATAGATTTTTATACTTGTTAAATTTCCTTTTCATTATATTTGATTTGCTAAAATGAAGGCTTGTTTTATCAAAACTAATTACATGGTATGTATTTAATGTTCTGTCCCTAAGGTTTTCATAGTAATAAAATTGATTGTTACTGATTAAAATGGTTCTATTACATCAGCTTAATGTCACTTGAGGTGAATGCGGTATTAGAAAAAAGGCCATTAAAATGTTGAATAGAGAACACAGAGGCAAGGATTAAAGAAAGGGAAAAGACTTTTTAATGGGTACTCTTTAAAAAAATTAATGATCAAGAATTTAAAAACATTTGACATGGCAAGGAGGGATGTTTGAGGTGTGTACAAAATCTTAGTGCTGTTATTGGTTTCATGCAATTCACTGAATTGCCACTCTCCATCTCCTAGGAAAATGTTTAATATATAGCCTTAGAAACAGAGTTTGTATTAATTTCTTGTGCATTTACAGGCCTGCCAAATACAAAAAAAAGTGTCAATAGGGTGAAGCCAATATTTGGAAAATATCTTCTTAATGATGAGAATCCCTNGCATTTACAGGCCTGCCAAATACAGAAAAAACTATCAATAGGGTGAAGCCAATATCTACCTAATGATAAAAATCCCGTATTTCTCTGTCAAAGTAAACTCAAAAGGTCATTAAATTTTATTACATGGAGAGGGAGGCTAAGGGCACAACCACGAGCTTTACCAGAGTTGTTGGAAATGTCTGGTGATGGCAGCAGGAGGTGTCCTTGGCTCCCTGGGATGGGCCCTTGGGCAGCAGGAGTGCAGGGAAAACATCACATTTGAACTTGGAGTGAGATCACTGAGAGAGAGGAATAAACAAGAAAATTAAGAAAGGAGGAGTCAAAAGAGGGGAGATGCAAGATTGATAAAGAAAGGACACCTTAAAGAGCAAGTAACTTTTCAGGGGAGAAGCTCTGGGGCTCCCTCTACTCGTTTTCAGGTCAGAAAACATGAAGAGTGGAATATTTTTCTTTGCTTGATTGCTGTTACAGTGTAGCTCTTTCAAAGCTCTGCATGGCTGCACTTCCAATGAGTCCTGGAATCACAGAATCATAGAAAGGCTGGGACATCTGCCATGTAGATCCAAGATTTTCCTGCCATGGTCAGGAACGTCACCATCACCCACTAGATCAGATTGTTCAAGGCACCATTAAACCTGCACCTGAGTCAATACCCACATGATTTGTCAAAGGATCTCATATTTTTTGTTGAATCTCAGCTTCCTGGGGTCATGTGACCAGCCAAGAGTCTGGTTTCTTTCTCTCTCCCAAAACCTGGAAATGGAATCTATATTTATCTACTTAAAAGTCAAGTAAGAGGAACTAGAATTATAAAGACAAGTAAGAGGAACTAAAATTACAAAATCTGCACAATTTTTAAGCTGCTCCTGTAGGTCAGTGTCTCATTTCAGAGCAGCTGCCCAGAACATTTCCTATACTTTTCTGTGATTTTTAACAAATTTGGAACTCTCTGTCATCCATGCCTTCTCTCTCTCTGGTCTCTGACAATTTTATTCATAATTCCATATTCTTTTTTTACAGATGCAGCTGCTGAATGGCAGTTCTTGATGTCATTTGCAGCTGACTGTCTTGCAAGAAGGTCAAAATGTGCCACTTCCATTTGACTTAAACTAAAGACCTTCAGAAGAGCTAAACTGAGTTGTATGGTTAAAATTAAAATTACTTCAGTTTGAGGATTAGAAACACAGCAGAGTAGGAATGTTGTGCAAACCATGACTGGAAAGTGGCATGATGCAAAACCAGAGGAAAAATCTGTGAGCTTTGTGGGAGGAGGAAGAGGAGGGAAGGAGGAAAATTCCTGAAAACAGGAAGCTTATAGAGGAAATAAAAAAATAGTAACAATGAAATGATAACAACCAGAGTGGGCAGTATGTCTGATATTTTAGTGACATTTTCCTAGAAAAGTAAATTCATCCTCCCATCAATTACCCAGGAAACGCTCCAGACAAAAGTTATTTTTGATACAAAAATGCATTTTCTTGTGCTTAGCAGTTCTGCAGGAGATGATGACCAATAAATAGGGAGTGGTCCTTAAACCCCAATAATGTGAGATGACAACTGCTGTACAAATACATAAAGAAGGAATAAACTTCATCTAAGGGAATATGAACCTTTTCATATAGAACTACACTTTTCAAAAGTTCTGAGTAGTGTGTGCACTTTTATTTCCTTCTACAGTCAGTCTTAATCCATCCTTCACATTCCATTAAATTGAAAATATTGTTTAATTACCAGAAAGGAGAGCTTTGTATCCATGGAGAGAATGATTCTTGTTATTTTCCAGGAAAGAGTGGCTGGGTATTAGGCCCTTGAGAGTAGGAAGATAGAAGAGGAAAAAAGGAAACAGGAGAATCTGAGGCATCAGAGCTTGAAAAGTGTGTGTGCAAGGAGAAATTATTGCACCTTCCCTGAAGCCAAGTCACAGCCTGTCCCAGTAAAGGAGGTATTTTTATACTAGAGCCTACTTGTGACTTTGTTCTGTACTTAGACAGTCAAGAATATAAAAAAAACTATGAAAAGGGGACAGATTATGAATTTTGCCATTCTCTGTTAAATCAACTCTTCTTCTGAAAGGCATTTGGCTGGGTCATAGAGAAACTTGATTCTTCAAGGTAGTCTTTACAGGACCAGTAGTTGGTAGGAAATCATCGTTTTTGTGCACAGATTAAGGATAAGATTTTGGGACCTTTATCTGTGTATTTTTTACTGATACACAAATTAGAGTGGCATGTTTTTCTTTTAAATATCCTGTTTATTTACTGAAAATGGATTTTTGAGGAAACTAGACATGTTATTCAGAGCTGGGTTTGGTCTCATACTTTCAGATAAAAAATGAGTCATAAGAAAACTCTTTAAATTAAAATGCTACAATTTTGAGTTAAACCTTAGAACATTATGACAAATTGTGGCAAAATGTAAATTTAAAACAACATTGGAGAGAAATCCTTTGTTTCAGGCTGAAAAAAATTATTTAAAATAGCCAATTTTACTGAGACACTCAAACTTCCATTTTAGATCAGTCTGAAACCACTTCAATTTGACAGGGAAATGTGAAGTCCATGATTTACGTAATTCCACCCAAAACACAATTTTGGTACTGAGCAGCAGGACCTGATGCTGAACAGCTGTGCAAATCTCAAGGCATTCATATTTTAAGAGAACCCTGGACTAAGCAAAGTTCCTCACTTTGTCTGATTCATGTTGTCAGGCTATAAAAAGTGTTCGGAGGGGAGATGGATCTTACAGGTATTTTTAGAATATTCATGCCATCCTCAGGCTTTCTAATAAAGGCACCTAATTTATGAGCTTAGGAATGTTATATATATTCTATGGGGAGAGGTAAACTCCTGGTTTGGCTCTTAAATTGTCTCTGAAGTCTCCACTGGTTGCAAAGCAGCCTAAGCACACCACTGAGATTGGGTACCTGGAAGCAGGAATTATGGATGCCTTCCCTGGATTCCTCAAAAGGCCATATTTGTGTGCTTCAGATAATATTTTCCGTGTTTAACAAGCAGTGTCTCCTCTAGAATCTGGGAGGAACCAGTATATTGTTTTCCAACAACATCTGGCAGTGCAACCTGTGGGACGACCACGGTGTCTTGTTGTGTTTCACAGTTTACTGGATTTAAGTATCTGGTAGAATTCAAACCTGGGATACACGTGTGATATCCAGCAAAATTATAGTTATTTCTGTGTTTACAGGTTTAGGGAAAACAGGCAGGAAGATGGAGCTGGGGAGGCTGGCTGCTAGCAATAATTGCCAGCTGTGCATGCACAGGAAAGGGCAAGAACCTTGTGCCTTTGTGAAAACCTGCTTTTAGAGCTGTTAAATAAAGGGGAGAGGCAGGAAGGGGAAGGAGTGGCTCCAGCAATTCTTAGCTGGATCTTTATAGCAAAGAAAGGGTAATTGTAACCACAGATTGAACTGCAGCAAAACAGAGCTAATTATAGTTGGCTGCCAGTCTATGCCTTGCATTTGTGATATACACATTACAGTGGTTGGAGATGTAAGAACAGAGAATGTCTCCTTTTCTTCTCTTTATATGGAATTTCCACTAATGAAGATGCCACAGAAGAGTCTGCCTACAAGTGAAATGCTAGCTCCTCAGCTGATGTAAATCACTGTAATCCCACTGAAGTCAACACTGCAGATTTAACATCACGCTAATTGAAGTCAATGGAGCCAGGCTGATATACACCAGCTGAGGTAAATTCCCCAGTGCATCCTTTCTCGCTCTGAGAGGTGTTTGGAGCCTGCTCTCTGGTTTGAGTCACAGAGAGACCCCAGCTGTGCAGTTCAAACCAGGCTCCTTATTTAGAGCTGACCTTTCCCAAATTTCAGCTACAGCGTTGAGACTGGTGATTTCAATCTAGGTTCATCCCTTCACATAATTTGCAGGGTTTCTTTCATCTTCCTGGCCCTTGTGGTTGCATTCCCTTGTGTTTGAAGATTTTTGCTTTTTGGCCTGTGTTATCTAATTAGGCCTGATATATTTAGCTGTCACAGAGTACAACAATCTGTAGCTAGGCTTCTGTTATTATTGATGGTAATATTGTATGGAAGGATCCCCAGATGGTGTTAAACGTAGTCTTATGAGCTCCTTTTCTGGTGTGTAAGCAAATGCTCAGTTTATGGAAGACCTGCTGTCTGATTTGGTCTCTCTCTTCGTTATGCAGTGATCTTTGAGCAAAAGATGTAACAAATTGTGGATGGTCTTTTCTCACTCTCTACAGCTAATGATAGCTCATAGGGCAGAGTATTTTTGGAGGAAGCAGAACTGGAGGGTTGAATTTCTGAAGGAGAAACGTCGCTTGAGGATGCTTGTGCTTCCTTCCAAGAGGAGTCTGATATGTCCAGATAACTCAAGCTATTTAGCCTTGTGACTTTTCTACCAATGAGATGCCAATGCCAGAGACCCTTCCCCTCCTGTGTATTGGGGAAAAATGCTGAAGCAAAAGCCAGATTACACACATTTTCTTCAATGAATCCTTTAGAGTGTGTGCAGTTGTACAGGTGAATTGGTTTAAAACAACAACAAAGCTTCTAGTGATGAAAAGGTGTAATCTGAGCATCAAAGAGTCTCTTTGCTAATGGTATGAATGATGTCAGGGCTCTTTGTCACAGCTCTTTGTGCTTCTTGGCTTGTAGGTTGGTCCTATTTATTATTCTTGTGGGTTCTGGCAAGATAGCTAAGATGTAGATAGCTAGGAAGAAATACTGGATTAATGGAGAAGAGACTCAGAGTAAGGTGAGGAACTGAGCTTGTGGTCTCAGGCTGTAGAGAACCTCAAACTTAGAATTTCTTTCCTGAAATGAATATTTTAATTAGTAGATTTTTCTTTGAAAAACATGTGATTTGCAATGTATCCACCTTTGTCTCTCTTCAAAGGAGACAACATGAAGACAGATACTCCAATGAACCTTTGGCTAAGATAAGGAGATGACAAATGACTTCTGGGCTGGGTGGGAAGGACACCCAAGTTTCAGGAATTAGCCAGTTGATGTAGACATTTGAAGTATCTGTTATATTTCGTTTTTGTACAATCATAGAATGGTTTGGGTGGAAAGGGACCTTGAAGATCATCTAGTTTCAAACTCACTGTCCCCTTTCATTAGAAAGATTTTTTAATGTTTTAGTGCTGTGGAAACAGTCAAACTGAACATCCTGTGCAGAAGTAAGTGAATTAAGAATAGTTCTGAGGGTTGCATTAAATGTGCTCACAAAAGCATAGACATGCACTTAAACAAAAGATAGATTTGTGTTTCTGCCTTTTTGTGCAGTAGGTGAGACTGTTGCTGTAGATTTTAGAGTCATACACAAGAAATGTTCTGTGTCACCACTGCCTATATTTTTACACTTTCTTTCAGGACATAAATACTAAGGACATCACTGGAACTGATGCACAGAGCCCCTGCTGGGGAGAGCCTTGTGCTGCTAATGAGACCCTGTGTGATCTCTTATCGCTGGAGGGGCTGCCAGATGTCACTAGGAAGAGTCCCAGAGAACTGGTGATGAACATAAGGCTTGTGAGAAGCAGTTTGCTAAGAACAGTAGCTCCACAAGAAACTTTGGGTTTAGCAGTCACTGCCTTCCAGACGGACAGTACCTCTGTGAGCAGCTGCAGATGAAATCTTCAGGGTGGAGATGAGGGGAAGGGAGGAGAAAATTCTGCAAGCTGCTGAGACAATGAGAAGCCAGTCATTAAAGTCATAAAATGGTTGAAAGAATGGTAAGATTGCTCCTGCCTAAAATCATGACAAATGTTTTCTTCCTTGCTCCTTGGGAGAATTCCTGCTCTGCTGCATCCTGATTTTTTTTCTCTCCTCAGGGGATGGTAGTCATCCTGCAATTACATTCTGGTTTTTGTGCCACCAGAGGAACTGATTTTATCTGCTGAAATCTTTGGGAAAACTCCTACAGCCTCGCATCAGCACAGGATCAACTCTTGAAAATGATGTTCTGAAGTAGAAGTCTGGTTGGTGTCTTCCTAACTAGCTAGGAATGGAGTTTTGCTAGGCTGAGCACAAGTTATCTGAAAGCCAAAGGATTTGCTTGGGCTGTCGTTCCTGGTGGTAGGAATGGGAATGTAGGTGGGTTTTAGATATTTCATTTTGTGTGAGAGAATTTTACCAGCAGCAAAGGCTGTCTCTGTTGTCCCCAGAGAGCCAGCCATGGGTGAGTAGAAGAGGACTGCATAGCATAAAACCCTGTGTGAGTGAGGGGAAACTATTTTCCCAGGGAGACTTGTAGTTAGTTTTGCCTCTGGCAGGGTGAAAGGAGAAGCAATAAGCAGATGGCTGCTCTGTGGATTCTAGCCCTTTGGAGCCACTAGGGTCCCCCTTTGTCACAGCACTGTGCAGAATCCAGCCCTGTCTGTGAATGAGGGGACAGCACAGTGCAGCTCAGGGGTCCCGTGTGTCTTTGTGCCAGGCCATGTCAGTCAGCCTGACCAACACCTCACTGATGCAAATAGGGTTGATAAATAGGATGGAGCTGATCACTAGTCTTATCTGATGACTGCTTTAGAGTACTGAGTTCTGGAGCCTTCCCTGTTTCATGTTGGATTTTGACTCTATGAAGCCCACTGCACAATGCTGCAGGCCAGCAGTGTGTGTCTGCATGGGCAAATCTGCAGATATCTCAGGATCTTTGAGGTGAGCTGGTGAGCTCCAAATGAAGGAGTTCCTGGGCCTCTGCCCTTGGGCTGGCAGGTAACACCTCCCAAAAAGGGAGTCTGCCCATGTTTGTTTGTATACTGTTATCTTGACTGTATAAAGCCCCTCATAGGGACTGTACAGCCCTTATATGTTCAGATCTGAGGTTTAGCCAGTGAGACTAGGAGACAGGGTTGAAAGGAAATTTGCCTCACTGGCACATCTGGTGCCTGACAAAACCCTGACTGATTTAGCATTTCACAATTTGAAAGTTTCTATTCTATTGGTCTATTTGGAGAAGCTCTGGGAAGAGGGACAGGATTCAGTCTCTTCTTTGTAACTATGTAGGCAAAGAGAAGTGCCTGCAAAGTCTGTTCTTTTCACTATGGGTTTGTCCTCCCACCGTGTTGTGACAGCCTGGCTTGGAAACAGATTTGGGTTTTATTATGAGGAATCAAAAATTTTCTTTAAGAGGGTGGAATATAGTTCTGCATTTAAGCAAAGATTCCAGCTGGAAGAAACACGTCCAAGGCTGTGCTTTGCTGCAGACTTTTCTGCTTCTGTCCCTGCCTTTACAATCACAAATGCACATTGGTTTGCGTGTTAAGTCTGTGGTCTAACTCAGAGAGCTGTCTGAAATGGCTGGTCTTGTTCCCTTCAGCAGAAACTAAATAAAATATATGAATTTCTGTTGCCCTATTGTAAAATTTTCACATCAGCTGTGATTTTACTCTGATTCACTCTGTGCTTAGAACTATGGCTAGTTACAGAACACCTGAGTGAGTGGATGTCAAGAGCCCATTACCCACCAAAGATGAACACTTCTCTCCATTTCTTCTTTAGCTGATTTGAAAATAAAAGAAAGTCTGTCTGATTTCTGGAGCAGCAGCTAGCAAAAATGAGCGTTGAAAACATCAATCTCCAGTACAGAGCAAGCCTTCATGCTCTTATCCCTCCTCCTGTGGCAAGACGTGCATTTCCTGGAATTGCTGAGGCACTCAGATGAGCAGACAGGCAGTATTTCACCCAACATGGGCTTTACTTTCTGAACAGATTTATTTTGTGGATGGTGCTCTACTCACTGACATCGGTAGAGAAACCTTTAGCATTTTGGCTGTTTAGGCCTGCTATCTCTTCTTGCTGGGGCTCTGGAAGTGCTTGGACAGTACAAGGGCTGTCTGTGGCCCCAGCAGCACTGGACTGTGGCTAACATGTCCTTTTTGGCAGAGACTAAAGGTCTCAAGGTTCATTTGGGCTCTGTTGGAGGAGCTCCCCTCAGGCAGGTGAGCACTGTCATCCCCTGAAAACATTCCTAGGGAGAGATGATGGAAACATCTCCTTGTCCATCTTGACTGGTCCAGAGAGATGCCATGTGTCCCTAGGGATGGAGCCACCCCGAAGTCCCTGCTTCTGTTTCCCACACACGCTGGGTACGATAGATTAGAAACAAGCAAAAATCGCCCTCTGTTCCCTCTTGTGCATTCAGTCCCATGCTCAGGCACAACTCAAATCTGTGCCAAGAGGCAATTCAGGTTAGGGAAGGGATATGCCATTTTTCTCTACCTCTGCTTCTTGTCACATTTTGTTAAACGCGGTCATGTAGCATGTAATGAAGACATCTGTTCGTTTTGTAGGAAACTGTGAAAAAGTGCGTGCGTTTGCCTTGTGCCATCTGTTGCCATTCTGATAAACAGTTGAAAACTCTGGCAAACATAAACAAAAACAGTGTGCTTTGGTGCAGTAGCTGCACCATTTTCTTTCTTGGTGCTCTGTGTTTGAACCTTCCCTTGCAGTGCATTAAATGTTTGGGCCTCTGCTCTGCTGTGAGATCTGATGCTCAGCAAACCCTGCAGTTCTGCTTCTGTCGGTGTCCCTCCCCTGAACTTGAGACAGTGAGGAGAAGCAGGAGTTCCTGAGCTGCTGGAATGATGTGAAATGCTGTCTGTGCCACCTGGACGGCTCGACTTTCTCCCCTCCAGATTTTGTGCCTCTGAGTGGAAACTTGGCTGAATCAAGGAAATTATTCGGGAATATGCTGCTGATCAGGAGGGATTTAGATGTATTATACAGGATTATTATTTTTCCAGAAGTCTGTCTTGTGAGCAAAGGTTCTGTGTTATAGAATGTGTTGAAAATAAGTAGCTTATATTGGATTTCTGTGATGATGAACTATTACTGTATGGAAAGACAAAATAAAAGGGCACTTTTTGTGAGGCTCATGCTGTCAGAGAAACACAAATAATACAATGCTGGAGAGGAGGGCATGGTGGCCAGCTAAAAGCAGACAATGGAGAAAGAACATTTGCAAACTTTTCGTTGTGGCTTTCAATGCAAGACCATACAGAAGATCTCAAATATTACTATATAAACAAATTTTTTAAAAAAACCCGACCAGAAGTACTTGCATGGGAGTCTTTAGCATGTGTTACTTTGCATTTACCAGATCCAATCTACAGAAATAGTTTCCGTGAAGGAGAAAAAAACCCTCTTTTAACTCCTTCTGCTACCTAGTTACCAAACATAGCGTTTTCTAGTGACAGTGCATTTTTTCTGGCATATATAGACTGTGCCAGTTAACAGCTAAATTACCTTTTGTAGATTTCTGCCTGAGTTGCATATAAAGTGAGCTACATTGCAGGTTAAAAATAAAATGTACTGTTCTAACAATTATTAAAATTCATGTCTTATAAAGTACTTTAAGCAAAGAAGTTGAATGCAGAATGTCTAAGCCTATACTGCAGTCTTGGGGCTGCTCTGACACGGAAAACAATATGAATGCACAGTGGTAAAAATATAAAGAAGCTAGGAAAAGATCACAGGAGAAATACCAGGTTTTCTTTTGAGACAAGCCATGGAAATGTGAAATTAAGAAGTGCTCTAATGCATACTGACAGGAAGCAGAGGCACAGCTCACATTGCAACTACAGCTGGTTATTTTTAGGTTGGTTTCCTTAGGAAGGCAGGCTCCTGAGCACGGGGGATGTTTGTGTGTGTACGTGCATGCACCTGCCTGTGCACTGTCATGACTTCTAAACCTGCTGCTCTCTTGTAGCTGAGTTTGACAGAGATGGTAATTTGCATCCTGATGGTTTCCTGAGAGTGGATGGGGAGGGAAGGCTGAGTCCATCTCTTGTTAGGTGGGAAGGAATTCACGTGGGTGAGGGCTGGAATAACACCCCAGATGCAGGAAAACTTTGAGAGGGGAAGCCTAGCACCTTGTTAGGCACAGGAGAATCTGGCTGCAGGGCACCAAGTCATAGGAAAACAGGTTTCAACAGTTCCACTGCTTATGGAACAACTTTTGAGGAGGTGGGACTTCTGGCAAAAGTTTCTTTTTGGCAAGTTCAGCAGACTCTCCTCCTCTGTGGACCAGACAGGGAAGAGAGCATGAAGCACAGACACACTAGGGGGTTACAGCAACTCTTGGGAATAGAGCTGCCAGGGGCTGCAATTTCTATTTCTGAGAAGATGTTGTAACCCCTTAAATTTGACTTTACAGTGTAAGTGCAGTGTAAGTATTTGAAAAAATGCTGAACTTTCATTCTGGCAAACATTTTGACTGCCAAAATGCCATTGAAATAATTTTCTTCTGAAAATTTTTCAGTAGAATTTTATGTTCCTCCAAAAGGTTAACTCTTTGAAACAACATATTTTTTTGTTTAAAAAAAAAAAAAGAAGAACCGTGTCAGAAAGAGTTTATTGCTTGGAGTCTAACCAATTTCAGTATCAAATGATAAATCAATCTGTACAATTACAGCTCTAATGGGGATTAGGTCACAGTAAAGCTTATGAGTACTCAAGATTTAATTAGCTCACTGAAATCAGTGTGACTCTACATTGACTAGGCAAGTCTTGAATCAGACTCTGAAAGCTTGATGAGCAGAAGGATTCAGTGCTGTGGTGCCTAAATTTCAATAATGTCTCCCCAGATGGGACTCAGTGTCATCAGTCCCTCCTGGAGTCTGAGGAGGGTCAGCTGCTGTTCTCTCAATGTAGTCAGATCTGTTATTCACTTCTGTTTTCCTCTTCTCCATCCCCTGTTTTGCAACAGTCTTAGGACCTTGGTCTGAGATACTGTTCAAATCTTCTTTTTTACCTGGGGGACGGAGATCCCTCATTTCCCACTTGAACCCCACTAGGTCTGGGGATTCTTCTAATACAGGAGGTACTGGGCACCTTTTTTAGAGCTCATTCTTTTGCATGGGGGATAATTACATTGCTATAGACAGTAACTCCCGAGACTTGTGGTCAGGGTACTTGTAGAACTGAACATCTTTTAGACTCCTTGACAAACTGGTTTGCAATACCTTTATGTGAGGCAGCAGCTTCTGGCTTTGGCTGAATTCCAGCCTTGTCCCCTCTCTTCTGTCATGATCCTACTTGAAGGACCAAGCAAGGGTGTGTGAGATTTCTGTGCTTCCATCTGGGTCCAAGAGGCTTTATTCTCCCTTGTTGTTTGACCTTGTCCGTGGACAGATGGCCCTGCTGCATGCCTGCACATTTAGATGGAGGAGATACGAGTTGCAAGCTGTGTTGCTGTATTTTTGTAACTGAGCTTTGATAAGAGATGCTTTGATATGAGACAGAAGAAGTTCAGCCTCTGGGATAGAAAAGGAATTCAAATCCTGTCTTCCTGCATTCCAGCCAAACGCATTTATCACTAGGCTAGAAGTTAAAACTGGAGAGCTTGGTACTTCATGTTTTGGTCAGGAGCTGGTGCAGGTCTCTGTTCTTTGCCTTATTTCTCAAATGCTTTCTTAATGAAAGGATTCTTTCATACAATTAAAAGCCCTAAAAATAAATAGACAAACTGGATTTTTACACTGTTGCCTAACCGGGTTTTATTTTCTCCCTTTTTGTCGTGCCACTGTCCCCATGTGTGGGACTATCTGGTTTTGTTCAGTGACTTTTCAGGCTCTCTTCTGATGTGTTATGTGCTGCTATCAATGTCTGTCTGTCTGAGCAACACAGCTGGAGGGGCACTGGGCTCTACAGGTGTGAGTTAGGCTCAGAAACATCTGGTTTGTGGATCAGGACAAATGAGATAGTGTCCATCTGCTCCACAACATAAAGACTTGGCCAGCTCCAGTAATGCCCCAAACTGCTAACTTTATATCCTTAAAGTTAAGCTAACTTTATCATCACCATATATAGGGACTTTGTGTCTTGAGGTGTCCAAGGGTTAAATTTCAGCACTCTGGGAGTGTTTAACCTAAACTCTTTTTTAAAAAATAAAAATGACAGCTAGAGGCTTTAAACAAGAACAAGCTCCTAATCATGTTGGCAGTGAGAGAGAATCACTACCTTGAAGTGATGACTGTCTTGCTAAACAGCAAATGAAAAAAGAATGAGTACAGGGAGTGAGATAAAGTAATTGATGCATCACATTTATCAGCTGAGATGGGATTCTTGAAGCCACTGCCTTGTGGTCTTGCCTGTTCTCCGTAAGGGCCATTTTACTTGTGGATCAATGTCTAGATGTGCTGGTAACTGCTGTTTGTCTCTGGGATCAAATGAGGTTCTTAGATGAGTTTACCCCATTTATAACTTGCTGTTAATCATACAGCAACTCTACAGCAGTGGTCAGTATGTGAGGGGCCATGTAAACAGGATAATTTTTCTCCTCATCTCTTTATTATCTCTTCTGTTGTTGGTGAGAAGACATTTGTCTTGTAGTCTCTGCCTTATGTATGAGAGGACACGTCTGTAGAAATAACCATCTGTCCCCATAATAAAGACCTTGAGGCACACATTGCTCACAAAAAGAGGCACTGCAAGTAAGACAAGGTCATCATCTAAGATAATGGGATCACTTATGATCTCCCAGTCCAGTCAGTATGCAGACAAAGAGTTTAGAGGTGATTACAGCTGACTTTGAATTCCTAACTTTTGGACGTATAAATTATCTTCATTTTTTCTTTCTTTCACTTATATTTGTATTTCCTTATTTTGCCCATATAATTAGTGAAGCCTCAGTGTATTTTGATCCTTGAGTGTGTTTTGATCCTTGATGAAGTATGTTTATTTATTCTAGAAAAATACTTGTACATTCTGTGAAAACATATTTTACTTCACATAAAAAGTAGGCTGCTTACTTATCTCCTGATTCTGGTTAAGTGGTCACACCTCAGATTAGGAAAACAAAATGCACGTTGGCTGTATTAATGGCTTTGTTGGAATGGAAGGAGGCATGTGGGACATAATATCTGCTATTTGTGAAAGTGAAACCTTTTGAGATGGTGGTAGTAGAGGGCAGGAGCTCACGGCAGCTCAGGCAGTTTTCTGTCCCCCTCACAGCCCCTTTATCGAGGCTGTACTTCATCAATTTGTCCAGGAAGATGTTATGGCAGACAAGTTAAGGCAAAAGTCTTAGTGAAGTCAAAACAAACAACATCCACTGCTCTTCCCTCATCCATCAAGAATATCATTGCCTTGCAAAAGGCTGTCAGGTTGGTCAGGCATGATTTATCCCTCTGAAATACATTCCGACCACTCCAAATCACCCTCTTGTCCTTCATATACTTGGAAATGGTTTCCAGGAGGATTTGCTGCAGGGATCAGGGAAGACTGATGGGCCTGTTGTTCCTGGAACTTCTTCCTTGCCCTCCTTGAAGGTAGGAGCAGCATTTGCTTCCACCCAGTCTACAGGAACATCCCACATCCTCATGATTATTGAGAGTGTCCTCACAGTGACATTGGCCCCCAGCACTCAGGGATGCATCCATTAAGTCCCAAGGACTTTGTTGTCCAGTTTGTTTGAATATTCCCATAATTGATCACCCTCTACAGCAGCTAAGTCTTGCTCCAGACTTTCTCACTGGCCTCAGGGGATCCCTCAAGACCACGCTTTGCAGTAAGACCCAAGCAAAGCAGGCATCAATTGTCCCAGCCTGGGATTCCATGTTCCTGCTGCTGGAATCCTCTGTTTCCACCGACGTGAGCTGTGTCTCTGCTGCTGACAGCAAACAGAGTGGAGCTTAGTTCTGTACCTTAGAAGAAGGTGTTTAACTGCAGGAAAATAGGTCATGCTCTTTTGATCTTCTTTTTTTTTTTTTTTTGTAGATGTGAAATCTTTTATGTTGTGTTGCTGACGCTTGTGAGCACAAGTGACAGAAGACCAAAATGTCTGTTAGCCTAGTTATGTCTTACATCCAGGAGAGCAGCTATTAACACAAAGGAAAACAGGACCCCCCATGGCCTGTCTTTTGCATTCAGTTATTCATCCCCACAAAAAATATGGGAAAGTTTTACCAGGTAACTTTGTTCCTGAGGCAACAAATCACAGCAAGCAGATTGATTGTGAGTTAGTGACTAGGGAGAGAGGAGGGGAGAAAAACAACACCCTTCAGCTATAATGTTTTCTAAAGTTAACACATTGCATAGGAGGTGTAAATGATATGAGGTCTGAGGGCTGCCGAATTTCCAAATGCCTTCCTGCAATATCTTGGTCTGGCAATTAATCAATTTTCTGTGCCTTTCAGAGTTTTCCTCTGAACAATGTTCTTCCTCTGAAGCTCATTAGCCATCAAAACCTGTCATGTCTACACATGTTTTTCTTGCACCTCATTAAGAGATTATTGATTGTTGGCTTCTACCTCTTTCAGAATTTGCTTCAGAAAATTAATTTCAACCACGAGTGCAATTTAACTGAATGCTTTTGTCAATGCTTGATAATTACTTCCTTTGTTTAAAATAATTTAAAAATTTTCATCATGTTTATTTTGTCCCTAGCAAAATACGAATCATCTTCAGCTGAAGCAAAAAAGGGAAAAAATCTACCTTGATAAAAATGTATGATATTGTCATAAGATAGATTGAAGCCTGAAGCAGTTTCAGAAATGCAAGAAAACTTCATAATTGCTATTGATCCATTTGTAACAAGTGTATCTTGTGGCCACCAGATTTTTCTTCCTATATGAGGTTTGTCAATATAGTCATTCCACTGAGGGAGGAACATAGGCCAAGCAATTAACATTTTTTGGGGGGGATTGCTTTGGTAATTAGACCAATTTTTCACTGGTAGGTTATTAATTATTCAGGTCTCATGGGGACTTTTTAATAGGAAACATTGGCAAGTTCTTTTTGCACTCGTGAACAAACTTCTCCTGAGTCATCAGCCAGTGGAGTCAGTCAGATACTCCTTTGTTCAGGAAGAAGGTATAAGAAAAAAGGGTTTTTATATGTAACCTTTCCTGGATGTTACATCCATTCTGGCTAGTCAAAGGATAGGCTCTTCTTTTAAAGCCGCTGGGGCAGGCAAAGCAATGGCACACATTTTACAGGGAAACAGCTGAAGCAGAGAGAGATGAAGGACCAGATTTGTTCAAGGTTTCTAACTGCTCTTGAGGCTAACGAGAGTCTCAGAAGGGCCCTCATAACGGGAGGCATCAAGTTGCTGTTGTTCCCATGCTGAAATCAAGTAGAACAGGGGTATCAAACCTTTCTGTGTACTTTTGACATTGCAGTGAGATGATTGCAGCAGCTCATCCTGGAAGATGCAGCAGTAAGCACCAAGCTCATCCTGGAAAATGTAGCACATTCCAAGAGATTCTCTCTTGTCTGACAAAGCTGTTCAGAGGTGTTCCCTGTTTACCCAGCCTCAGTGCTGTCTGTGTGTTCCTGCTTCCTGGGACCTGTTCCTTTCATCTCACAGGTTTCACAGACTCTTTAATGTCAAAATAGTCTATTTTGACAACAGTAGAAAATGGCCAGATGAACCAGTAAGACTCAAAATCAACCCAAAATAACTGTGCTGTACAGCTAGACAGCAGTGGTTTGTGGAAGAGAATCTTAGGATCATTGAAGCTGGAAGGCAGCTCTGGAAATTGTCTGGAAATTGCACATAGTAGTTTCAGCTAGATCAGTTTTCTCAGTGCCACATCCAGTCAGGTTTGAATACCATAAAGAATGGACACCCCACAACTATGCTGTGCAATCAGTTCTCACATTCAAATCCTCTTGCAATTAATTCTTGGGTTTGATGGAGTTTCTTTTGTTTCATTTTGTGCCTGTTGCCTCTTTACTGGGCACCACTGAAGTTTATCAGTCCTCTGTATTCTTACCTTGCCTAACTAGTATTTATACACACTGACAAAATTCTTCTTTCCCCTGAGTACTTTTTTTTTTTTGTCTAGGCTAAGCAATCTTGGCTTTCTCAACCTCACCTCAAATGTAGGTAAGCAGTAGTGACATTTGAACCTGGCTTCACTGCCAAGAGTAAACTTGTGAAATGTCACTCTGAGAATACCTGATAACAGGAGCATTCTGCCTTCCCAGAGCATTCTGTTCAAGACTTGCTGGTAGTTTTCAAACTTTGATGCCTCTAGGTAGAAAGACTAAGAGTGGACTTGCTGGGCCTTCTGGCTTTCAAATCCTCCACTGGAGAAGTTTTCCTCTCCATGATGCTGATTAAAGTACACTCCATACTTTATGAGGTTTCCTCATCCCATCCTCCCACAGTTAATGATACCTCTTCACTCTCTTGGCAAGAATGGCTGGGTTGACCCATCTGTCTCACTGAAACAATTAGGGATTGGTTGGGTGTGATTCAGACTTTCAGTTTATTTCAAACTAGGCAGGTTAACCTGCAATCTGTGGTCTCCCCTAGTATGCTGAAAAACAACATTTTAATTTTCAAGTAAACAATACAAATCCAAATTCAACCACCAGTAATAAGAAAACAAAATCTACAGATGCATTTGCTCTGGTAATTTTTCTGCCTGTCATAGGAGAGGTATTTAAATGGCTTTCCATTAGGGAATATGTTATCTATATAGTTTTAAAGACATTTAAAATGAAAATAAACTTAAAAAAATAACATGAGCAAATATTTTGTTTCGTGGAACAGACTTAGTCTTAATCAGGTCACTTAGTCACCCGATTTTGTGTTCTTACCCCTTGCACGATGAGCTTCTCCCACTAATTCCTGCACACAAGTCTCTTGTCATGTGGCTGGATACTCATGGAGTCAAAGCCCATTGCCTAATCCTGTGTCCATTTGCCTGAGGATAACGAATTGTCTGTTGTGGTCCCGTGGTGGTCTTTGAGATGACAGAGTGCTCTCCAAGCAGGATCAGCAGCCACCAGCTGCTCCCTCCTGTTGGTTCTGTTCTTGCTATCCTGGCTCCTGCTCAGCTCATACCAGTGCACTTAATCAAATTGCCACCTGTCAATTCTCTGGTTTAGGGCTGCACAAGCCAGCAGGAGACAGCCAAGCTCAATCCCAGTCCTGCTGCAGCTGATGGCAAAGCTATCATCAACCTTGGGGAGATGAGATATTCCCTCGGTATTCCATGAGGTGCTATAGGGTTATGGAGATCCCTCTCTGTAAGGGGCTGGATAGGCAGTACCTTGTGCCACAAGGAAAGTCAGTTTGGACTCTCTCAGAGGCCTGGAAGGATGAGAATGACTGGATTTTTAATGTTACTGAATTAAGTGAAATATATTGAGAAGGACTTTGGGTGAAATCCCCCTTCCTTGTACAAGTGCCAGGCTTGAAAAACATTCAGGGTACACAATTCCTAATGCAGCTGGGGTGTTTCTGGTACCACAAACACCTGTATGGACCAAGGCCGCTGCTAACAATCTTGTGCAGAATGAAATAACTTCGTGTCTGTGGGCAGGTTGAATATAAAGTACCTACTGCTATGGCATGAATATCCATAGACCAATGTGCTTTGTCTTGAGAGCTCTGCTCCCAAGCCCAGGCACCACTTTCTAAGTCCCTCAGAAGGTGTTCAGTTTTGTCTTAAAAGCAGCTGAACTCATTCTGCTCTGCTCTTCCCACTGGCAGGCTGTTTCAGACCCTAATTGCTGTAGTGATTAGGAAACCTCTTTTAATTTCCAACCTAAATGTATTCATGGCCAATTTCTATTCATTTGTTCTGGTGCCAGTATTGGCCATTAAGTCAAATAGTTCTTTTTTCTTCTGGCGTTTACTCTCAAGATAGATTTGTAGAGAGCAATCTTCCCCCTTTCACCAGCTATTTTGTTAGTCTAAACAAGTTAAGCCCCTTCAGTCTCCTCTTGTAAAACTGATTCTTCATCCTGAGTGATCTCTCTTCTCCAATTTGAAGTCAGCTGCAGTCACACAGGCAGAAAATCAGAAACTTTTTCTACCTTTAATGATTTAAGTAAATGCATTTATTAATTGGCCAACCATTACCATTCTCCTCATGTATCCAGTCCTTCATATTTGTCTGTGCAGAAGATAGCTGAATAATCTGGTTCCATCATTAGAAAGATTTGTGAAGGACACCAGCCATATGTCCTGCTGTAGTAAAACTGCTGTATTTCATTTGTGTTGGACTATGGATAATGCTGAGATTTTACTCTAAGCTGTTTTTTCTCATGTGGTGCTCTTGATCTCTCCCTCCTGTCTCCTCTCCTGTTTTTTTTGGCAGGGGGAAACCCTTAAGTGGGTAGTCCATGGGGTGGTGTGTAAGAGCAAGCCCTGCTTTCTTCCTGAGTTTTCTTCCTGTCTGCCAGCACAGTTGTGTTCAGCTGGAGGATCATACTGAGTATTTCCAGCTGCTCAGACATCTCTCTGCTTTTCAGAAGTCTGAATTTCCTTTTCACTGGCACAGATTTAAATGCCTTTCATTAGGCCTTGGTCTTCATCACACAAAATATCAGCAGTACGTTCAGTTTTCATGATGAAGAGTGATCCTACTGGGAGAACATCAGTGAACTTCTGAGCTAAAACTGGTAAGCTTTGAGGGTTTTGTTCACTGGTGTTGGCAAGACTCTGGAACAGTTCCCTGCAGGTCTAATTATTTTTACTAGACAAACTCCCATTGCAGTGAATGGGAAGTTTGGACTGTACTGTGATTCCAATGGACTTTATGTTGCAAGAGTGTCGTGTTGGAATAACATAACGTGCCATGAGAAGGGACTGCACTGGGAGAGGAACATGCTTGCTGGTGTGCCTCATGTAAGCAGGGCTGTGATCTAGCAATAGTTCAAGGTCACATTTCGACTGTGTATATTGTTTTAATTTGCAGCGTCTTGGCAGTGTAAGCAGTCACATTTGTTAGTGTTTGAAAAGAACAAGGGAAATTAAATATGCAATAGCATTAGTGTACAGTTCAGCATTTGACAGAAAACCACAAAATTAAAGCAATCCAGACATACGCCTGCTTCTCTACTTCTTTGCATCAACTTGCCCCAGCTTCAGCTCTGTGACACCCAACACTTTGAAGGGACAGTCCTGTGAGTCTGTGATGATTAGGAGTAATTTAAAAGTGATACAAGAATGAACTGTCGTGACAGTCTTATGCTTCAACCCTGTTTCTTCTATTTTCTTTTTCTCCTTTTGAAATTCCTCTTAGCATCAGAGCCACATGTAGGGTTGGCTTAATTCACAGAGCCTGACTTACAGGAGATCCATGTGTCTGTTGGGTTCAGGGTTAACATAGTATAGACTAGGAGAGAGCTTAGTCTTGGTCCTGACAGTGGTTTTTCTTGGTTAACTTTCAGTTCTTTCACACTTTCTTTTTTTTTTGTGCCTTTAGACCTGGTAGAGGTGTGTGGGAGTGGGTTATTCCCAAAATATTGCCTGCCATTTGGTAGCCCATGCAACAGTTGGTATCTTTGTGTCACAGGTATTGCTGCTTCCTTAGGTATTCCAAGATCTTATATTTGGAAAGTTTTTTGTTTTCTCTCATCTTGCCAAAATGTAGGACAAGATGAGTTAGGGTTGTTAGTGTTTTCTGAGAGGTGATACAGAAGGAAATTTCAATTTCTATGCTGCTGCTAACTTTTCATCAGAACCTCCTAAATTTCTGTGTTCACAAAGATGTTCTTTGTGAATTTGTTCAACTCAAAATGCTTTTCACCTCAAAAAACTTAGTGAAGAAGATGTTTAACCAGCTCTCCAATATATTCTTCTTGGAGTCAGTACAAGAAAACCTCTTCATATTCCTGATTCATCTTCTTGGAGCTGGTACACTTCCTCCTTGTAAATAAATCCTGACGTGTGTTGAAGCAGCACAGTGTTCTCCTGTTGCACGTGCTACACCTGAGCTGTGGGTCAAGGAGGACATTTGATCTTCAGAGCTCAAATCTGCTCTGCCTCATCTGCTGTCAATGAAGGCTGGAGTATCTTGGAGCTGAGTCTTGAGAAAGAAACATCAGGGAAATATTGCAAGTCAGATCTCACCACAACACCTTTTCCTGCTTTAAACTCCCAATTTAGAGAAATAAGCAGCATAACAGACCCTTTCTTTATGCCTGAGCCTGTTCAATCTATTTGGATTGCAGGGTCTTTGGGATTCTTGTTATTCTTGGTATTCTTGTCAACACGGGAACACAAAAATTGCTGGGTGGCCCAGACATGATGACAATAAAGTATTGAATGGTGATAGTAGGGAGAGTGTTTGTCAAAGCCAGAGCCTTTTAGACTGCAATTTGATCCATGCAGTAGGGATGCAGCTGGACGTTACCATCCAGATACAATATTGGCAGTCCCAGCACTGCATGCCCCAATTCAGATGATTGGTGAAAGATTTACAAATAGAATAACAAAACGCAAGACCTTGGAGGTTGTATCAGAGGAATGCTCTGGAGGAGTAAAAAAGTTCTCTATGTTTTTGTTTCTGTGGACACCCTCCAGTTATTGTTATGAAGCTGAGTTTATTGGCTCAATAATTAATTCATTGATTTACAAATAAAGGGTGAAAAACATCAGGGTGCATTTTTTTGTGTGAGAAAATGCTACATTATAGCTTTCAGATTATTTTGTGCTTAGTGTACAAAGTTAAGGTGTTTTCACTTTGGTCTGTCAGTCAATAACTTCAATGAGCAGAGGCTGTGGAAAGGAGAAAGAAAACTAAAAGAAAACTTCCTACTGACTGATCCTCTGCTTAGGAATTGTACTTGAAAAAGCCAAAGGAGAATAGTCTGCTTACAGAGAGACCATCTAACAGGGCTGTTGACAACCAGGATCGTGAGAAAATAGCAACGGGTGGTTTTAATCAATACAGAAGGAGAGGTAATTGATTTTAGGGATAGCAAGGGGTTACTCAGCCAATAATTAACCACCTTATCAAAGTTTTCTGGTAAAACCATGGATTATGTTGAACTCAGAGTCCTGGCTCTCTGAGGAGAGTTCAGATCTGGATTTTCCTCTTCCCTGGTGCTCTTTGCTGCTGACATACTGCCACAGTCAGTGCCCTTTGTTCTTTTTCACAGGCAAGGGGTTTTGCTTCTGATACAGCATGGGCACAGAGGATCTAGGAAGAGCTGCCACTAAACCGTGTGGTGGGAGACAGAGCCAGAGCTGCCCAGGAAACGCTTTTTTGAGTCTCTTTTATGCTGAGTTTCTCTATTAATTAAAAGGGAGCAGGGATCCCTCAGTCTCCAGCCCTTCATAAATATTTAAAGGGCCCTTGTTGGTAATGGTACCCCTTCCAAAAGCACAAATATTCAGTGGTGCAATTGTGACTGAGGCAGTTGGTGAGATGAAGCAGGTGGAAATCCTATTGCCAGAGTTTGAGGGTTCTGGAGTGCTGTCTTTATTCCTGTGATTAACCTTCTCTGCAGGCACTTGACCATTCAGCTCAGAGTGCAACATAATTTGTGGGATGTCCTTTCTTTATCATTTCTGCCACTGCCATTTCTGACTCATTACTGTGTCTAAGCAAAGGACTGTGTTTAGAAATAATATTTTGTTTCTTAAGGTAATGAGTTCATTCCATTTCACTGATGCTCTGAATAAGATTATTCTGTACTCTACTGGGATCACAGTTTGTTTCTGCTACAGTATTGTGCAGAGCCTCGGAAATGACCAAGACCCCTTCAGACTTTGATAAACCCAGATAATGAGAAAGTTCCTTTCCCGTTTATGGCTGGCTGAACATTTTTGATCAGTCTTTTTTCAGCAAAAAGTTTTTTTGCCAAACCGAATATGTATGGGGTAAAACCTACTGAAGAGGCAGAGACATGCTCTGCATTTGCAAGAAAGAAAATGTATTTAATCTTGTTTTACAATAAGTGGACTCAAACATGACAGGGCTAAATGAAACATTCAGTATCTCTTAGTAAGTCTGTGACAGATGTAGGACCTCAATTTTTATGCTCTAAGTCCTAATTCCAGAGTTTTAAACACAGAATCATCTTATTCTTTCTTTATGCCTTTAAACATAGCTTGATCCTGCTCTACTCAATCCTAGCTTGATTTCCATGGACTCTGTGTAATGGGTGAGCAGCCACAAAAATGTTAATTGTATCCTGGCTTTCCTGTTGCTGATGACTATCACTCAAGACTTGTGCCTTGGTTTCTTTAATTATAAGATAAAGTTAATGATGCCACCTCAATTTTGGATAATTCCGGAAGTATTGCATTTGCAGTTGTTACTTTTCTTGCTGAGCACTTGGGACCAAGACCTGTGGTTGTTACTTGACACTGTTAAAATCAAAGGATTATTTGCAAGTTAATGCGTTACCTTTGTGGGGACAAGCCAGTGCCATCTGTGAAGGTCTGTAAGAGCTGTGGTTAGGTCCTGCCCTAGCACAGTTTTTACAAGCTTCTTGCCTTCAGAGGAGTGCTTGGCATGCACTGAAATGTCTACATGAACTGGAAGGTAAGAACAGAGAGTGTGATGCCAACATTTTGTTGTGTGCCTTGCAATACTGTCTTTGAGGGTGCACAAGAAATTGTGGGCATTAACATTCAGATACAAGGAAGATGTGTTTGGAATTCTAATGCTGTTGTTTATGCTCAGACAAGTCAAACTGTTCTCTGGGTATTTCACTATAAAGCATAAAAGTTTCTAATTAAACTTATAAATCAAGAACACATGCACTGAAAATATTTCCCGCTGCTGGATGCGAAGAGTATTTATGTGATTTTCCAAGGAGCAAAAGGTGCTGTATAAGATGCAAGTAGTTGTTGCAGATTGTGTGCTGAAATACTGAAGGCATACAAGGCAGTTGGTAAAAATAATCTTGTCCATATTAATAAACCTGGTCACAGACATGTATTTATTTTAACTTTAGAGTGCACGGGTGTGTGTGTCTTTGCCTAATGTACAGTAGAGTATATCTGGTATCTCTCCTCAATTATTATGTGTCCCTCTATTGGGAAAAAAATTGCCATTGAGCTGAAATTCAAAGTCACCATTCTTAGTCAAAAAACAGAGAAGGAGTAGTCAGACTAACTTGTCTCAATGTGTATGTAATCCCCAGTTGCCTTTCTTGATTCAGATAAAAATATAGGCTGTCAAGTTATGCTGCATTAAAACATTTTATTGGGGAATGGACTAGAATCAGTACCATGGGGATAGGACATAAACTTGTAATTTTCTGTTGCTGTCCTGAACTTGAAAAAGAGACAGTACTGCAAAGGGATCTGTGTGTTTCCTTATAGGACTAACCCGTGCACCCAGAAGGATCAGACTGATATTAAGCATTTGATGTTTTGTTTGTATGTTTTTTGTTGTTGTTTTGGTTTTACTGTTTATTTTATTTAGTTTGGTTTGTTTATTTGTTTTGGTTTGTTTGTTTGTTTGGTTTGTTTGTTTTTATGTGTGTGTAAGAGGTGGGATTGTTGCTGTTTGTGGCTTATTTGGTGGAGTTTTTTTTGTGATTTTTTTTTTTCTTAACCAGGAGAGTGTCATTGGGCCTGCTGGTTGGTGGATCCTGACCCTCAATAATTAGTGCTAGAGAGCTTCGTTTGGCCTCCAGCTCTGTGAGGAAAGGTTAAAGTGCTGTGATGCTGTTCAAAATCCATTAACCAAATAGAGTCTTAAGGAGCCTTTGGACTTCCTGACCTTATCCAATCTCTAACAAACAAATTCTCTAAGCTAATCAATGAAACAGAATAACTTTGTGGTCTTTACATCCACCTACCCTTTAGTGATTCTAATCCAAAGCCCTAACAGAAGGGATTTCCTTATATTAGAGGCTGATAACCCTCTGAGCTGTGTTTTGACCATCTTGCCAGGAAACCCTGCCCCCAGATATTATTTTTAAGACTCCAGGGATATGAAGTTCTGCTAGTAGCACTGCTAGATCTGGCAAACACATCCAGCCTTGTGGAGCCTAAAAGTGCATGGCTGGCCCGGCAGTAGGTGAGGTTTTCCCAAACACAGATGGAACAACACAAAATCTCTCTGTGAGCAGCACATGCCATCTTCCTGTGAATGCACGAGCAAAAGGCACACGAATTCTGTGTAAATACTGATAGGCTTGAAGCCCAGGAGGAGGGGTGAGTAAGTTGTATCTCTGCCATAGAAGCAGACATAATGAAAAATCTCAGGTTTCTTGGGGACACACAGAAGATCCCAGTGGTCTTGGCATTACGAGGAGGCCCATCAAACAGCATTAGCAGACTAATTAAATGTGCAGCTTAAACTTAATTTTCCTGGTAGCATTAAGGCGGATTAAACATTATTCATTTGGTGATGTCCTTGATTCTCAGTATTTTTCACTCCTCTTCCCACCTTGTCACTTTGTTTCAATCAGTAATATTACTGGGTTTAGTTTAGGAAATGCGCCTGAGCAGGATTTGAAAATAGGATTTTCTAAGCAAATCTTCGTAACTTACAGCACCTGGGTTCCTATTTTACATAAGAAAAATACTCCTCCTTTTAATGAAATAGGTTAATTATGCAAAGTGTGAACATAGTGGCTAAGTGGAGAAAATTTCCTAATCTGTAAATGAGGAGGATCTTTTCTAAAAATTGCACTTTCTGTATATCTCTGTTTCTTTTCCTGCCATGTGAACTTGGTGACACTGTGTATTGACACCAGTATGAAACTGTAGGGTGCCAAGTATTTAGATTAGATAGAAGGAAGAAAATGGTCATTAGGTGGATGGTGAGACACCGGCATAGGTTTCCCAGAGAAGCTGTGGATGTCCCATCCCTGGGAGCATTCAAGGCAAGACAGGACAGGGCTTGGAGCAGTCTAGTCTATTGGAATGTGTCCCTGTTCATGACAGGGGAGGGGTGGAACATGATGGTCTTTAATGTCCCTCCCAAATCTAACCATTCAATGGTTCTATGATAAATATTCTGATTTGTGCTTCTGCTTTGTTTTCTGACACGCCTTGCTCTACAGGCAAACCCAGGTCTGCAAATCAATGCCCAGCTGCTGATTGTACATGTGGTAAGAACTTGACAGACGTGGTTGTTAATTGATTATATGGGATCTGTTCTTTTGGACTTGAATTCTAGCATCTGATCCAAGGATTTGGTGGTGTCTTCAGCCTATCAGGAGGTGAAACTCTAGACATCACATTAAAACTTGTATATTCAGTGACAGAAAGAGTTCAGACTTTGACTTCTGGGCATCTGTATGCTGACATGATCTTTAATCACATTATTATGTACTGCCTTTCCACCTGAGTCTCTAGGTAGATTAGCAACTATAAAATCTCTGAAAGAGAACAAATTATAGAGTGACCTGAAAAAGATGGTTGTGATTATTTGCATTTTGTGAAATGAATGCTCTGATACAGAGTAGAGTACTGGGCCACCTTTTAATTCCTTTTACATGTCCTTGAAATCTGCCATTAGTCTTTACTGCACCAGGAATCCCCGAACATGTAATTTTCTAACCTACTGAATGTAGCCAGCAAAATCTGTCTGTATTCAGTACATTTCTGGAGTGTGATGAGTCCCAGGATACATGGGAGGACTTTTTCCATAGTTTGTTTTTTTTTTTATAATGTCTATTGTTGACTTATTTTTCTGAGTGGACACTTGTATATTTTATTTTCCACACCCAGCTCAGCCTGCTGGATCTGAAAGGCTGCTGTCCCGCTTCTACAGCTTCTTTATTTCTGTAATCGCATTGTAATAACACAGAGGGTGTTGGTCAAGAGAGGCATCAGACAATTTCTGTGATTGCTGCTTTTGCCTTATTTGCATTGATTTTTTATTTCTTAGTGGAAGCTCTCAGGAGTGTTTGGTGCTTTACATTTGTAGAAGAAGGGACAGATCTACCTTGAATAAACACATAGACTGCTAGGTGAAGCAGGAAAAAAAGGAAAAAATGTGCGTGTTTTTCTCTCCAAATCAACAAAATTCATAAAGATCATCAGAATTAGAGGGTGTTTTTAACCATGCTTCTGCATGGAATGGGTGCAAGCTCACTGCTGGGGTCACACAGGGGGATGGAGTGAATTAGGGGGGGTTGTAAGGTCTTCTCCACAGGTTTGGTTACAGCAGCCTCTCTCCAGTCCCCTATCCAGGGCACTCAATACTTGCTTTGTACCTTGAGGGACCATGAACAGGGGAAGATGAATGCTGGCAAAGAGGTGGTGATTGATGCAGGTGTGTGGCTGCACTTGCACAAGTCATGTGAAGCTCTTGGATTGTTTCTGCCTTTGAAACCTTGCTCCTGTAATGACAGTGTGAAAAATGAAAACTTTCCTGGTACCTGTGCCTTTTAATGCTCACAAATGCTATTCACAAGCCTGAAAGTAGTAAGGTAATATGTCTGATTTCAAAGAGATGGACAACTTAATTGGTATATAAATTTAGTTCTAATAATGCATATTTTTCTTCGTAATATATTCTGTATACTTTGTGTGTTAGCTGGGTAATTTGTTTCTGCCTTCTACCTTAGGAACCAGTGGGATTGTCCTATTTATCTTGTTTCTTGTGGGAGACTTTTGTAAACTGTTTGCTGGGCTGTTGACTGAGTGCATAAGAAAACAGTCATTGCAATTTTTACTAATCTGAAGCCATTTTCTTTAAGAGGCACAGAATGCAGAATGTCACTTGAACAAAGTACACTTAGTTTGGGACTGGTGTATGAATTTTCCAAAGAGAAGAGCTAATCAAAGAGGGATGTTTATGGAATAATAATGTGATTGGAACTGTGTGATTTATTTACTGATAGAAGTAATGTTGAAAATGGGATTTTGAGGAGCAAATTGCCTGTGTGTGAAACTCTGCTTCCACACTTCTGAAGTACAACTTGTATACCAGATACTGTAAGGACTCTGAAGTGTCTTAACAGGTGAAAAACAATTTTAGGGCCCATTAGATGAAGAAAATTGTGATCCCAGGAGGAGGGAACACAGATGATGTGGAGGCTGATATGAAGTTGTGGTTTGAATCCCTCTGCCCCCCACCAAAACAAAAGCATCACTATGAAACTCATCTTTCCCTCCCCAAGTGTCAAACATGTTTGGTTTTGCCTCCTCATGCATGCACATGTACTTGCATATGTTTATATGTAAATAAAAACAAAATGCTTATCGCTAGGAGACTCTCAGCTGTGCCTGCTGAGAGAACAGTTTGTCTGTGTGACAAGTACAAGTCATGTCATTTGAAGTGCTGCTGGAACATGCTCATTTTCCTTCAACAAGGAGCAAGGTACAAAACATGTTAAACTTAGAAAGAAGTGTTAGCTTCATGCTTTGCCACAGGGACAACTTTTAATTTTTTTTTAAGTTAGGAAGTAATCAAAGCACCTTTCTTCCCCAGCATTTTTTGTTCAGCACTTGCCCATGAACTACTGATGGAGGACAAGTCTAACAGAGCTCTGCTTTCCTTCAGTGTTTTCTATCTTGAACAAACAAAAGGTTTTGTTATATTACCATCACCAGTACCATTGCCATTACCATTGCTTTTTAATTTAATGGATTCCCAGTGTCCTTCTCTCTGCAACGCAGCCTTGAGTCAGCACTGTTAACTATTAAGTTGTTTATTATTTATTATGTGTTAAATGCTGACAATGTGACGTGCAAAGGATGTAGGCTGAAAGAGAGGCATTTATGCAGATGTGATTTATGCTTTCTGCAAGCTGTCTTTGTAAGAATTCTGAGCTTTCATATTTGCAAATCTCAGGTTGGTGGGTTTTACAGGCTATTCAGCTAATTCAGTCCCATCTTTCAAACATCTGTCGCCTCTGAAAAGTTCTCAGTGTAAAGAGGAAACTGTTATTTATAAGAAGAAGCTGTCAAAGATCAGCTATGTTCAACAATCTAAAGCATCGCTTACGTACATCAGCACTAAACTATGCTCATTTGGATAGCATGAATGACTAATTTTAGCTTAAAATTGGAAGCAATTATGGGTTCAGGAAGAAAAGTAGGGCTGTATGTCATTAGTAATTGATTTCTTTTGTGGAAGAGCTTGAAACGAACATTTAAAAAGAAAAAACATTTTCAAGTGATGTAACCTGTGGCATGCAATGCACAGATGTTTCACAGATTTGTGTGTATGTGTCTCAGGTGGATGGATATCTCTGTTGTCATTCTCCCTCCTCCCTGCAGCTCCCTAAAAATTGTGCTTTCCCACCCTGCAGCTTTCAGCTTCTGTGAAACTCTCAAGCTGATGATAGCTCACACTGGGAACATTGTGCAACTGGTGTACAAAGAGGAGAGTGGTGCAGGAAGCTGTGAGTTGCTTGGTTAGATGTTGGGGGTAGTTTTCAATATCTGAAGGTCTTAGAAGCAACTAATTGTTCCACCTGTGCATCCTGTGGTGAGCTACAGCAGCGAGTCCAGGAGAACAGTGGTGTCCTGATCACGAATTAAAAACAGTGAGAAGCTTGAGTACAATGTCTGTAGGACAAGAACTGACTGTGGTAACACAATCCTTCTGCTTCTCCCCTTCCCTGCTTCCCAGAACAGCATGTGGTCTTTCAAGGGAGTGGTCCTTGGCAATCTAGGGAACAGCTACTGGGTCAGGAATCCTGACCTCTCTCAAATGAGTCAGGTCAAAGAAATTGCCTGCACTTATTTCTCACTGAAGCTTGCCTTCTATGGCAAGGAGTCATCAGAATGATCAGACCAGATGCTGGGGCCAAGCTGTTATTCTTTCTGCTGCCAGTGCTATAGTCCCTCTTAGGGAATTTAAGGGCCAGGAAAAGCAAGTAAGAACTTTGCCCACAGGACTGATGTTATGAAGAATGCCTTCACTGGTGAGCAGCTCTAGGAATGCTTTGGGCTAGTGAAATAAAGCATATTTGCCTGAGTGCAGCCAGCAAATGGAGAGAGGAATGATGAAGTGATTTTTGTGTCTGGAAACCAGAATTTCAAGGATTTTGTTGGATCTCTTTCCTGGGAGAAGTTACATTTACGTGGTCTTTTGCAAACAGATGTGATCTGTGAGTCTGGGTTGATGACTTTAAACTCAGTGTTGTGCTAGCATGATGATGTGGCTTTTGGATTCATCTACATCATGTCCAGTTATTTTGGTGTGTGGATGAGGTATCTGCACAAAATCACATCAGCCTCCTGGGTGGGATCCAGTTCCTCAAGCATTATACAATTTGAGGCCTTTTGAGATGTGTGAGGGTATCCAAGACAGCCAGTAAGGGTCTGGCAGCATTAGCAGAGGACCTACATCTGACCCATGCTGCAGCAGCCAAGCAGGATTCCTGGGGACATCCTGTGAGCCACGTGCCTGCTTGACTGTCCAGAGGACTGAGCAGCAGACCTGCAACAAATGCCCAGCTTGTCATATGTCTGCCAGGGGGAGATGGCCTGCCCTCCAAGGGGCCAGGCTGAAACAGAATTTGCTGCACCTTTCTCTAAGATTAGTCCATAAAGAAAATGACAGGCCTGCATGTGGCCAGGAAAAAAGTCAGAGGTGCTCTGAGGAGTTCTGGTTTAAAAGACAAATACATGCAGAGAAGCTGGCTAAAAAAAGAGAAGGATTTCTAGCTTTCTGAATACTTTCTGTTTGATTTGGCTTCAAAGCTGGCAGGATTGCTAATTTCATGAGCAGCCAAGGGATGAAAAGACCCTTACTTCAAATCTTGGAGGATATCTGCCAAGTACATCTGCCTTGGGACTAGCACACCTTGCTAGCCAAGACAGCAGAACTGTGAGGAGACCAGGGTTCACTCAAGAGTCTTTTGTGGATTAGATCAACATTTGTCAAGACATATTTTTAATCAGGTTTTTTTACTCAGCAAGCCATTTTTGGTGACGTTATTTCAGCCAAAAATTTCCAAGAATCTCTGCTTTAAGATTCTGAAACTCACACAGGAGACATTTGCCATGAGTGTTTCTTTTCTTAGGACTCTTTATGGCAAGAAAAATTGCACAAAGATTCCATTTATCTCATTTTTTAAATTCATTGGTAAGATTTATGAAAGTCTCTGACAGGTTGTAGGCTGGTCTCCAATCACTACACCTCATTTTCCCAAAGACAGAAAAGATCTGTACAAAATTCTTGTGGAAGAACAAAATACATATTTGTATTCAGGCACCGAACTTTCTCTAACTACGTTAAAACTTAGGCTAAAGACTCAGTTATACCAAAATTTGCTAGTTTGGTGTCTCAGTCTCTTATGACTTTCTGGTTACCCCATGGTGTTTGGTTTCTATCTCTACAACTATTTATTGTACAGCTTCTGACCATACCTAATCAGGCCAAAATTTAGAATTAGTTTAAAAAAAAAAAATACTTCTGCATATTAAAAGATATTGTAACATATTTAATGTAACAAAAATCAAAAATATAGCCTCACTTACCACCTTTCCCCCCATCAGGACCCCACACCAGAGTTGTAGGCATTTCTTGTTTTCAACCTTGCTGGATTAAAGAAAAAAAAAACTCCTTCAATTCCTTCTATTTTGGTTTCCCAAGGGAATGAGACTTATGATCCTATTCTGCCTGCCTGTCAGTCATTCTTTTAATAACTTTTGAGTCCATTGGCTGGTCTCAGCCACCTTTGACACAGGGCAGCCACCTCTCAGATATTACATTCCTACACATTTAATGCAAATCAAGACCTGTGTCAAGGAGAAAGACTTTATTAGAAATTTATCCCTCCCACAGGCCAGCAGCCACCCGAGCAGTCAGCAAGTTGGGGTGGGCAGGGTTCCAGGCTGGCTGTGACATGGGGGACCTGGGAATGAGGATCCAGGGTGGATGTGACAAAGTCTGGAACTGTGGGAAGGGGAGAGGGTTGGAACCACGTGGGTTAGAAAACACAGAACCATGGATGGCTTGTGTTGGAAGGGACCTAAAAGCTCATCCTGTTCCCTCCCCCTGCTATGGGCAGGGACACCTCCCACTAGTCCAGGTCGTTCAGCATCCCAGGGGAGACTGGATGAAGGGACACCAAGGAAGGTGACTTTATTGCAGGAGAGTGTGCCTGAAATGATGATGTTAAAACCAAATCAATAAGGATATATTGCTCAATATTAATAAGGATTCAGGCTTCTACCAGCACACAGAGGGGAAGGTGAGATGCATTTACAATTCTGTTTGTGTGTTTTGTATCCCAGCTAACTTGGTGGGTGACAATGAATAGTCAGACAACTGATTATTGAGTGTTTGATGATGATCTCCTTAATCTTAGTCCAGAGTGAATATATTTAACATCTTGATTTTTCAATTGAATATGTTGTGGCATTGGTTGCATACAATGCTTTCTAACATCTTATTAACTAAACAAAATCACAGAGTACTTTCAACAATGAGTGGTTTGTTTGGCTGCATTAATATAAATTCAAATTCTTTTTACTGTCACTGCATACATATGAACAATCACTTTCAGAAAAAGAGATTGATTCTCTTCCTGAAAAAAATTTAACAGACACTCTCATTACCCAACATACTCCTCTACCCAAGAAAATTTCTAAGTTTCAGCAGCTTTTGCAGTAAACAAATGCAGCTCTTGGAATATTTCATAGTGTGTTATGGACCTGACTTGCCAGGTTTTCAAACCCCCTGCAGCAATCCAAAGAAATGATTCGATATTTAGCTTATGTTCTTAGTGTTTTGGGAGAGGATTATTTGCAAGGGTTCACCGAAAGAGAGCACCAAGCTGGGTGTCATTTTGGTTTGGAAAAACTGTCATTATACTCTGTTTATTAATCTGTTTTATGGTGTGGTGTGTTTTTATCAGGAGGACTCTGTGGGCAGAGTAAAATTGAGAGTATGAGACAGATCAACCAGCAACTGCTATTTGACACGCTCTGTCCACTGGCCTAGTTTATTATACCTGGAGTGAAACAACTAAAGCACTAGGGATGAATATGCTTCAGTTTTCCATAAAATGAACTCCTGGGTTTTGCTGGTAGTGGCTGTTGGTTTTCATATGAAATTAGTAGTGTCTCATTAAATGAAAGGCAATTATATGTATTAGCAATAATGATAGAATCATAAAAAAAAAAGTCAACTAAAAAAATATCCCCTATGGATGTAATTTTAGAAATGCATTATGCAAGGGTTAATTTGTGAGCTGGATTTTTTTTCTTCCCCCACGTTTTGAAAGCTTTGCTGTAATTTTGTATGAAATTTGAGATCAGTGAGTCTATAATATCTAATGAATAATTTACTACGCCAACAGTCTTTCTGTGGAAGAATACTAAATTAATTAAGGCCTGGAGGAATTTCCATGTGTTTAAGCCACATTATATCTTCAAGGTTTTACAGCTTCAAAGTCACTGAGATGAACTCCTGGCTTCTCAGGTGCTAACAGTCCCAGGAAAACAAGATTGATGCCCTTGCTTTAGCCTAGAAAAACTAAAGGGCTTGAGCATGTGTTCTGTGTGAATCTATTAAAAGGATAGTTCCTTGCACTCACTTTGTTCCCTTATTTTTTTTTGAATGTTGTATTTATAGGAACTGCCCTACCATCTCTCACACCTTGAGGAATTTTGCTAGGTTGGATGACAAGCAGCTTGTTAGGGTGGTTAATTTCTCTGGGTTAAAAGAGGTGGGGATCCTCTCCCAACAAGACAAATAAGCTGTAGCTGAGCTTACCCCTTCCCTGAAAAGCACAAAACTTACTTCTAACCACAACCTGTTCACACCTGCAGCCTGTGCACATTTTCAGACTTGTTGGTCAACCTTGAGAGAATCAGTCAGAAACTTTTTTGATTTTTTTGAGTCTCAAGTCATAAGCATCTCTCACAGCTGATGGTACAGCGAAGGCTGGATACGGTGAGAATGCCAACCTGCCCCACACACATTGTTTATTTAAACAGGACAAAATAGCTGCTTTCCAGCTGCTCTCGATGCCCTTGAGTTGAAATGCAAATACAGGAAAAACATGTGCCACTATAACCAGATGACAGCCGTTCCCCTTCCCTGGAAACCAGTCAAGCACAGAAAAGAGGAAATCAGTCCCTTTCTCCCATGGCTAACCACACTCATCATTCTCTCCTTGCTTCCAGCTGCTGACCAACTAACCCCAGGCAGAATAATTTGACTCTGTGAGAAACCCTTCAGAGGTCTCTCATTTAGTCTTTTGCCTGGTACACAATTTATTGAACCAGTCTAGTACTTACATATGTCCTGGTCTGGGCTCACAGGTGCTATGTTCTTCTTACACCGCCTCTGCACTATCCCCAGTGTAAGGATAATGAACTGGAGTGCAGAGGGTACTTTGACAAAGGTTCCTGAGGACATTTGTGACACATTGTTATGGGTTATTCTTGCTGGGGTGCTGAAACACACGATTTGTCTGTCCCAATATTTGTAGCATAATGGCACTTGAAGTGTAATGGGAAACAACCCAAGCAAGGACAGCAGATGCTCAGCTGCATTCTCTCAGGTAAGCTTAGATCTGAGCTCCCTTCAAGTCCAGGTCTTAAACTTGGCCCCTTCCAAACACTGGATGGACTGTTTGGACCTAGAGTGTTGCTGCTGCTGCTGCAGAGCCCATGGGCCATGAAGAAGGTTGGGCCTAAACCCTCCGCTGACTTTGCAATGGGATTTGGGGAGTCTGGTCCCTTCTCAGCACAGAGCTCTGTCCCTCTCTTAAAGCCACGTGCCAAAACACTTTGCTGAATCAGGACCTCTCTGGCACCACAACCAATTTGTACATACAGTAAATCAGAGAGGAACTGGGGCAAGGACTCATGATACAGAAAGATGCAGCGTCCGATTAAAAGTGGTCAAATTACTGACTGTGTATGTTCAGGCTACTTCAACAAATTAAAAGTGGGGGCTGGAGGAAGGATAGTCAATGAGGCCTGTATGACTGTAGAAGGTGGGGGGAAGTCAGGCTAGGGGTGCTCAGCAATACCCAAATTGTCCTGTTTGCCAATATCCAGGGATAATTTACACATCAAAAGGAGAGGGCGGAAATGGACATGAAAAGTGACAGGGATTGCCAAGTTAAATAAAAGCCCCTCAGTGAACATGAAGAGCAATAAGAGCTGTTTGGAAAGTTGGCTGGAGAAGAAGAGGTTATGTGAGAGCTTATACCCGACCGCCTTCTTGGCCCCTTGGGAACCAATACAGACATGGAATTCACTTGACCCGCAGGGCTGAGCAAAATATGGCCACACATCAGTAAAGCCTGATGCTTAAGTCATAGGAAACAAAAGCAGGACTGTGCCAGATGCCAGACGAGTGGGATCAGGTAGCAGGAACCACAGCCTGACTTCAAAACGCCTGAGTAAATCTGGGCTGCTAAATTTCCACTGGACTGAATCTGAAGAAAATAAAGGAGAAGAAGAATGCTGTTTTTTCCTTCTCTAGCCGGATACTAAAGGAAGAGTATAGGATGAATTTGAATAAGCAAGAAGCAATATTTTTAAGACAGGGTGTTTCTTAATATATGAGGCTTTGTAGGTTCAGCATTGAAGCAATTTCTCTTCTTGTCATGAATCACTCACTGAAGGACAGATACCGTGTTTAGGTGGGATATGAACATCCAAATGCTTCCTTGCCTCTCTGCCCTTGTTTATATATTTTTTAAATCTCCTTTGTTTTCAGTAAATTCAGAAAGAGTCTTGATTTTGCCCATCATATCCCAGTCTCACTTTCTTCTGCTGAATAGCTGCTTAAGATACCTTGTCAAACAGTGTCATCCTGGCTCCCTTTGCTAAGAGATGGTGCGAATGATCCGGGCTTTCCAGAGCAAGCACAACGAGAGCAAAACTAATTGCTGCCCCAAGCAAGAATCTTCCGATGAAAAGCTGATCTATTTTACACAAGTCCAAACCTGAAATAACTCCACAGACGTCAGTGCAATCACTCTCGATGTGCAAGAGAGGCGAATCTGCCCTCAAGTCCTCTGTCTTCTTTCCCGGGGGAGGACAGCCTGGCTCAGGGAGGGGGGGGAGAGTGTCTGCAAGAATTGCTGCCTTTTTATACAATCTGCATCGGTTTTGTGATCAAAGGCTACAAGTGACCAGAACAGGCAGAGTCCTGGGCTTTCCCATTCACATGGCTCAGGCAGGCTTAACCCTGCCCGCTTAACGCCGGGCTTTGATGCCCGGAGTCATGTGCGGCTCCACCGCTGGGACTCTTTGTTCCAGACAGCGCTGTGCCTTTGAGGGGTGGGAGAGAAGCAGAGAGGGTTTAAAACCTTGGCTGTTTTGGGTACATTAAGGCTCGAATCAGTCCAGAGTGCCGGGGTCTATGCCCGTACACCCCTGAGCTGAGGCGGGATGAAGCTTCCAGCTGTGAGGCTCTCTGCTCTCTAGGGAAGCGTCAAATACCTCTCAGGGATGGCTCTATCTTCGGCTGCCGTACGGCGGGGATTGGATTACAAGCAGCTTCATGCTGACAAGGCTTTGGAGGAATAATAATATCTTGAATATTATGGAATTTGAGGAATAATAATATTGGGGGGATAATAGCATCCTCTAAGGAATGTGGTTGTCTTTCTCCCTTACAGGCCTGTCACAGAGGGGCTATAGATTCTTACATGTAGTGGGAATTAGCCATTTCTTTAAGACATATGTGCCAGTTCCAGTTAAAACGTTCCCAGCATGTGTGCTGGCACAGCTGGGATGGGAATCTCCCTGCAAAATAAAACAACTGGGGCTTCCAGAGCTGCTTGAAATCATTCTGCTTCCTCTGCCTGCAAGGCAATAGCGTTTCCCTTGGCACCTTCTCTTCCTTTCTTCTTCCAATGAATTAAGGGCCAGGTAGAGTTTTGCTCCATTGTATTAAGACCCAGACTCCCATTTGCTGTGCGTGTGCATTGCTCCATCGGTTCAAAGGAGCTATGCCAGTGTAATCCAGCTGAGCAAGCAATACACCATACAGCTTTGGGATACTGAACTCTGAATTCAGGACAATGATGCTGAAAATAAATAACCTGTTTTTTCTCGTTAGAATACAGTGCATTTCTGGTTTAACTGATTTCCACTGTCTTCACAAACCCTCTTTACTAGCACCAGATTTAAAACCCGAGGCAAAAGGAGAAAGGTTATTTTTAACAGCAAAAGGACATTGCAGCAACACGTCGGAAGGATGCAGGGTTCTAAGGCTTTCTCACAGGGCAAGGAAAGTCCCTGGGATGAAAACCCTATTGCGTACCAGAAAGGTGAGTGTGTGCTTCAGCATTTGTCCTGGCTGGGGAGCCCTCCTTACCTGGGAGAGGTGACCAGGCTGCCAAGTCCTGGGGCAGTATGAGAGCAACGTGCACTGTGAGGCCAAGGACCGGCCACCCCTGGGAGGGCTGGGACGGCGTGGCTGCTGTCACATGCTGTCACTGATCTTCTGCACGTCCACAGCCTGCTCACATCCCCTGCCCCGCCAGCTCCAGACGGGGAGATGCCACCAACTCAAGAGGGAAGCATAATACAGCCCTTTCCTGGCTGTCCCCGCAGAACAGCGGGGGGATTTGCTGTATAATCCAGAGGGATCTGAGGGCTTAGAGCGCTCCTGAGCCTGGGACTGGTTGGGGGGGAAGCGCAGGACAGGCTGGCGGAGGCACGAACGAGCTCTCAGCGGCGCACAGAGCGCCTTGCGGCTCCGCTGCTGCCGGCGGGCATCTCCCAACGCGGGCCGGCAGCGCCTCCGGAGCAGCTGCTCTCCCGTCTGCCCCGAAAGGTGCGGGCATCCCCCGGGAAGGTGCGGGNCCCCGGGAAGGTGCGGGGAGCCCCGGCAAGGTGCGGGCATCCCCGCAAGGTGCGGGAAGCCCCGGTACCCGGCAAGGTGCGGGCATTCCCAGTGAGGTGCGGGCATCTCCGGCAAGATGCGGACATCCCCGGCGAGGTGCGGGCATCCCTGGCAGGGTGCGGGCATCCCCGGCAAGGTGCGAGCATCCCTGGCAAGGTGCGGGCATTCCCGGTGAGGTGCAGGCATCCCTGGCAAGGTGCGGGCATTCCCGGTGAGGTGCGGGCATCCCCGGCAAAATGCGGGCATCCCCGGCAAGGTGCGGGCATCCCCGGCAAGGTGCGGGCATCCCCGGCAAGGTGCGAGCAGCCCCAACAGGTGCCCCGCACGGGGAGTTCCGGGCCAGGGCAGCCGCATCCCAAGGGATTCGCCCCGGGCAGCCCCGGCCCCGGGGTGCGCACACGCCGGTCCGCACAGGCAAAGCACCATCTGCTGAGAGGGGACCGCTGCGGAGGAGGAAACAACGACAAGGATGACTTCTCAGAGATGCAAACAGACTGGTATTTATTTATTTTCCCTAATTCGGTTGGATTGTTAAGGGAAAAAAAGAAAAGGAGGCTGTAGTACACAATGACATCTTTGGCACAGGTGCCTAGATGCACGTCGCTGTCAGCTACAGATGTGAACCTCTCCTGTACAAAGCTAATGGGGAACAGAGACCAAACTAATTTGAAAATCTTCTGAGCTGTTCTCGAAAAAGAAACAACCCCCTAAGAGAGAAACCAAGCCATACTGCCCAGATCTCTTTGTCACAGGACTCAGGAGAGGGTAGAGAAATTAAATCGAGCTCAGTGGGCTTTTAGCTGCCTCTGGAAGAAGTTTCTGCCTGGCATGAAAGCCACAGCCATGGCAGGAGCTCGGAGGTGCCTTTCAGATGATTGCATTAGCTGTGGCTCCAGGTGTCCAAGGCAGACAGCTGACAATTACACCTTTTGTTCTCTTTTTCATGTTTGACAGCCAGATGCCTTTTTGATCTGCAGTGTGCATGTGTGTGTACGTGTATATTTATATATAACCTCGGATCTGACAGAGTCACAAATTACTTATCTTAGCATTTTAACAAATATATGGCTGATTTACACACTAGACCATCAAATGAAAGGGTTCCCTTTTGGCACTTGCCTTCTCTGCAGTTTTACAAAACGTATTCTTTCTTCTGACACTAAAATTATAAGGCTGTTTGTTGTGTGGATTTCAGTGAATAAAAGCTGATCCTGTAGCTGGTTTTCCAAATAATTGAAGAGTTATATTGCAAAATTTTATAACTAGACTCTGGGTTTTAGGATCCCACAAGAAGACCTACTGTGACTGCATGTGTGTTGGCTATGTAGAAGAGAGAGATGACTCAGAAGCTGAGGGATCTCAGTGATGAAAAGCAAAAGGCTAAGCAAAGTCATAGAGCAGGAGCTCTTTCTGCAGCTCTGGAAGTCAGAAAAAAACAAGTAATTCCTACTGACTGCATGTTGTACAGCTCTTGCCAGCAATATGGAGAAAATATTTGTATTATTTCAGGTATTGCAGACTACTTTTCCTGCCAAGGAAGAGTTAAAAATCAAAATCCCCAAGCCCCTCTCTTCCCTGTGTGTTTGCTGCTGGTCACTGTGGGAGACAGAGTATTGGCTTGGAAGGCCTCTTATTGACCTTATTACATTCTTATAAAAAGCAAGTTGTTTTCTGGTTTAGAGTAGAGATTTTCTGCTCAGAGAAAAATGTCTTTGCTGGTTATTTCTGTCTCTGGAGCCAACACCACTGCAGGAGCTCTGTCCTCACAGGTAATGGTGCAGCCTGTGGGAGACCATTAAGTGGTGTTCTGAGAGGCAAAGCGGGCACTTCCAGGCTGGAGGTGCGACAGAGGAGTTTAAAACCATGGTGCTCACCACAGCACTCACAGCCTGCCACCAGAATTGCTTCAGAATAAGGCAGCAAAAACATTTGAGCAAACAGTTGTTGTGAACAAGTAAAAGTCTGACCGAAGAAGGGGATTTGGCTAATTAATGTGTGACCTTATGGTTCAAGCCAAGACCGAGACTTGCTCAGACTGCAAAATTATGGGCTGTCATTATGTAAAAGAAGACTTGTTCCAGCAATTCCTTCTCTTTCCAGGGACTGTTGGCTGGGGAACGAGAAGCCTAGGGTGAGAAATTTATTTGCCTCTTGGGGCTCTTCTGGTGACAAAACCTCTGAGAATACCTGGTCCTACAGAAGAGCCAAAGAGAAAACCAGGGCCTTATGTTTCATAATGCTCTGAGAGCTGAGCTACCTTTGGAGGGAAGTTAACACTGGCAGTGCTCAGGATGCCATAAATCCCTGCTCACCTTCCTGAGTCTGCCTCTGCAGTCTCTGCCTGTGCAGGATGTGAGCAGAGCCATGTGGAGAGCATGCAGGACGTGTGAAGTCTCTGAGGAAGACCAAAGTAATGCTCCTGCCTAACTCTATTGTGATTGCAGTTCCTCATTTAATATTTATCACATTCAGCATTCACAGGAAAAAACTGTAAGTTGTAGTTTTAATAGAAGTTGACCCTGTAAACCAACTGATCAAATCATGGGTCAAGATGACATGACATATGCAAATCATATGCAAAGCTCATGTACAGCTGCATGTACAAAGATCACACTCCACCGTGAGCAAACCTCCACTGACTTCAATTAAAGTTTTGCCCAAGTCAGCTTGAGCTTTGTACATAGAGCTGTATGGGGGCTTTGCATATGATTTGCATATGTCACATAATGTACAATGTGGTATTGTGTACTGGATGTCTCCTCCTAATTAATACATGATAGAAAAACTCTTAGAGAATAATGATTAAGAAAAAAATTGTGCATAAGGAAATTGCTTGCAAATGACCACACTGGTGAAATTATAACCCAGTAATATTGCAGTCCCATTTATTTTCTGTTAGGTTTAATCACCACTAATAATTCAGTCGAGGGTAATTAATCTTTGCTGATCAAAGTACAGGAAAGGGCTGAAGTACTGTAGCTGCATCATAATGACATGTAATGCTGATGGCGCACAATTGCCTGTTTGCAGAGAGATGTGAAGATGTCCTCATCGGCACACAGTCAATGAATGGGAGTTCATTATCACTCAGTACAGGAGAGAGGCTCAAATAATAAAAGGAAAAGCCCAAAAGTACATACACAGGCAGATGCTTGCAACTAGAGCTCAGCTTGTTCCCTGAGTCGGAGGGGTGCGTGCAGGGAAGCTGTGGTAGAGACCAGTGAGGGAAAGGACATTCAGTATTGATTTTTTTAAATCACTTTATCAGGATAAGGTTCGGCTAATTCTGCACTAAAGGAAAAAGGGAGTTTCAATTCCCAAATGCTCCAGTTCCCCAGCAGAGAGTGAATTTCTCCAAGTTCTTTGTATTATCAACAGGGACCTTGTTACATTCATGGGACTAGCTGGTACTTTTTTGGAAAGGACAAATTCTCTGGGTGATTCCATGAGGCCTGAATGACTCGTGCTTCTTCCCTTGAGGGAAATGGTTGATGAACAAATGGAGAGGGACTGTGGGCAAAAGATCCTGTAATGGAAAAAGCAAGTAGCTGAGAGCACAAGAGACTAGGTAATTAAGGTTAATCTTTGTTCTTCCTCTACCAGTTTTTGAAGAACATTTTCAGACCATGATTGTGCTGCTGTCCTGGGCTAGGCTAAAATCCAGCAGGACAATTTCCATCTATATGGCCAGAGGAAAGGGACAGGGGCAGGTTGCCTACAGAATTGTTTAATGAATATATAACATACTTGAACTTAGAAGGCTTGGAGTCAATACTGTGTTGTGTTGAGTTTTGTAGATGACATTTAAAAATCCCAACACCTAATTTATTTAGTCAGGGTTCATTTATTTTAATTTTCTAGACAAACTCTTGTTTGGAAACTTTGATCTGAAAGTGGTGTTCCTTTTCAAAGTCACAAAAACCCCCTTCCATGCCTGAATATACTATTTAAAATTCTTTTGATATTCCCTTCTATTGAAACTGCCACCAAACAACAGTAGTGTTAAAAAACCAACACCTATTACTAAAAAGACAGACAGTATTTAGAGCTACAATGGTCCTGAAGTACAGTGAACCAAAACTGGAAATCCATCAGTTCTTTGGCTGCTAAATGATTTCCATGCTGGGCTGGCATTTATCTTCTAGAATAGAGAAGCCTTTCAGAGAACAGCAAATATCTGGCAGGGGGCCAGAGGCCTTGGATATAAGACAATTAGCACAACAGGGGAAAAGAAGGGCTTCCGGAATTAGAGATGAATAAGAAATATTTGTAAAGTGCACTTTAAGTTATTGGTTTGATCACAGCAAACGTTTGTCACTTACTTCTCATGGTTGCAAATGCGCTGTACTACTTGTCTGGTTCTGCTTTCTTCTGTAATTAGTTTCACCACTGAGTGGTAGGACTGGTACAAACCACACTTGTTTTCCTCTACTTCATCTTTAAAAGACTACTTTGTTTGTTTCAAAAACAGGGAAAACAGCAAGTTGTTAGTTGTTGCAAAGATGGGCTGCTCCCTCCTAGTCCGCTGGCTTTCTCTCCATGCACAGCTTTAATTAGACGTGGGGATTTAAGCCTTTACATTCTGAGGCATGTAACAGTCAGACTAATAATTAAGAGGATATATTTAGATGGTTTAAAAAACCCACTCTACTTCTAAGAGTAAATCTTGACGATTTAAAGTGCCAAAGGGTTTCCAGGCTCCTCACAGTATCGTGAGATGTAAATTTGCTCATTTTATTGACAAAGAAAAATATCCCAATCACAGAACATAAACAGACTGTCAAATGTTGAATATTAAGAGGTTTTAACCATCTCATGCCACTCTGTTATAAAGACAAAGTACATTTTCATTGATTAAGGTCACATCCTCTGAGCTTCTGTAATTTCTTTAGGATTTATCTTATAAAGATGAAGAATTAATGATAATATCATAACTTTGGCTAATGTAAGGAACTGAAACAAGAATTTACTTGAAAACTAACAGAGGTGAGACTTTTTGCTTCATAATGAAGCTCAGTTTAAGCCTCAGGTAGGATATCATATCTGGTTTTGGATACTACACTGCATGAAAAATGTAGATCCACAGAAGTGATGTAGGTCAAAAACTGAAAACATGACTCTGAAAAAAATGTGGGCATGCTTAGTCCAGAGAAGGGTGGACTAATGAAGTGATCTTCAGACGTGCAACAAGCAGCTGCAGAGCAGAACAGGCTGTCTGTTCCCCATAGCAGATGGAGAAGGAAGTGATGGGCTTTAAGTTTAGCAAGGGAAATTTCATTAAGGCATTAGGAAAAAACTTCCTGATGTAAAGGTAGTTAAGGACTAGGTTAGATTGCCTGTGCTAACTGTGGAGGCACATCAAATGTTTTCTGTGGCAAACTAAAGCAATATCTGTTCAAAATTGTTTGAGTTGCTGTCCTTGCTGACATGAACGACTCTTGATGTGGCTTTAAGAGCTGAAGAACTGAATTAAGGTCTCCCTGAGCCTTTTCTTCTCCAGGCTGAGCAATCCCACCCCTCTCAGCCTTTCCTTACAGAAGAGGTGATCCATCCCTCAATAATTTTTTGGCCTCCTCTGGACCTGCTCCAACATGTCCAAGTCTTTACCATGCTGAGGATGCAATGCCCCATGTGGGGTCTCACAAATGCAGAGTAGAAGGGCAGAATCACCTCCCTACACCTGCCCAGGCTGCTCTGGATGATGTCCAGGGTAAGATCAGCTTTCTGAGCTGTGAGTACACACTCTTGACTATGTCCAGCTTTTCACCCACCAGCACCCAAAAGGGCTCTTTTCAATCCCTCCATCTCCAGCTCCTGTATTGATACAGGAGTTGCCCTGTCCCAATGCAGCACCTTGCACTTGGTCTCATTCAACCTCATGAGATTCCCTTGGAATTCTCAAGCTTGTCCAGGTCCCTCTGGATTCTGTCCTTCAGGCGTGTCAACAGCACCACTCAGCTTGGAGTCACCTGTAAACTTGCTGAGGGTGTGCTTGATTCCTCTGTCTATGTCTGTTGAAGATCTCAAGTGATACTGGTTCCAGTATCGACCCCTGAGGGACACCACTCGTCTGCATGTGGACATTGAGCTGTTGACCATGGCTCTCTGAATGTGACCATCTGACCAATTCCTTGTCCACCAGAGTCCATCCACCAAATCCATATCTCTTCAATTTCCAGATATGGATATTGTGTGGCATCATGTCAAAGGCTTCACAGAAGTTCAGATAAATGACATCTGTAACTCTTCCCTTGTCCACTGATCCATCAGAGAAAGCCATTGTGTTGCTGGGGCTTGTCCTTGGTGAAGGTGTGCTGGCAGTCCTGGTGCACCCCCAGTTCTCCATGTGCCTTAACACAGCTTCATGGAGGATCTGTTCCATGGTTTTCCCAGGCACAGAGGTAAGGCTGACAGGTCAGAATTCCCAGAGTCTTCCTTTTTACCCTTTTTTAAGATGAGTACAATGTTTCCTCTTTCCCAGTCACTAGGGACTTCATCTGACTTCTGTGACTTTTCAAATATCATGGAGAGTGTCTTAGTAAATACATCAGCCAATTCCTTCAGGGCTTTGGGATTCATCTCATCAGATCCCACAGGCTTATGTGTGTTCATATTCCAGGTGGCCATGAACCTGATCTTCTCTTTCAGTGGGAGGGACTTTGCTCTCTGAGGCCCTTCCCTGAGGTCCATTTCCTGGAAAAGTGTGGGAAGACATGTTGCCACTGTATCTGTTTATCTATCATGATTAAATTGTAAATGAGAATGAAAATATTTTTCTCTTTAAAGGTTGCCATGAGATACTATTGACTACCAAAAACCTTAAAAGTACTTTCTTTCTTTTCTTCTTTTTTTTTTTCCTGAAAAATCAAAATTCCCCAAGAGCCAAAACCAAAATATTTCATCTGGAGTTGTTCCAAACCAAGTCAAAAGTTGTACTTTGGCAACTCAGTGAAGAGTGCCTGCTCATAAGGGTTACAGCTTTGTCTCAGGCCATGCTGTGGTCTCTGTTCTTTGGCCTTTTCCCAATGTCTCGTTGCCTTTCCTCGATGGGAAGCTGCCAGGCCTCCAGGAGGATATAGTGCAGCCTGGTTTATGGACACCTTTGTGGATCTGAGGAGCTCACACTATAGTTCCCATGGGCTTGAGTTCCCAGTGGCTTGAGATGGGCTAATCTTATTTCCAAACTCTGAGATACTTGACTTTGAAATGCCAGAATATGTCGAATGTTGCTCTTTCCAGCCAAAAAGCACCTCTTTTATTGTTTTTTAGAAAATTTTTTGAGAGTTTATATTTCTTACAAAAAGCAACATTTTGCATTGAGAAGAGTAATTTTTCATATTAGAAAACAGAACATTCCACAGAAAATTAGGCTTTCAATGAAAATAAGCAAACAACCACCCCTCTCTTGCCCCTTTGCTGACTCAGTCTGACTGCACACAGGGAATTCCTAAAATTAAAACCCTTTTTATGTATCCACCACAGAATGAAGTTCTAGGATGCAGCAAGGAGCTGCAATAGCATTCAACCTCCATGGAACCACTCAACTGGGATGTGAACAGTGGTAATGGGAATGCCCTGTGGTTCATGATCCCAATTACTGTGGGGGAGGCAAAGCTCTTTCCTGAGTGACTATTCCCTTGCAAACTTCTCTGAGAGGGAGATCTCTGCAAAGGTCCCTTGGTTGGGATATTATCAGATCTTCCTGCAGTGTTCTGTCAGGTGAGTTGTGTCCATCTCCTTCAGGGGGCACCTTCCTTGTGGTAATTCTGCTCCTCTGGTCTCCTAGGGGCCCAAGGCCAGGCTTCCTAAAGGAGTTTTGTTCCTTGGGCTTCATTCATGCTTACATTTTTTTGCACCAGTTAATTTTAGCCCCAGCTCTTTGCCCTCTCTGAGACTTTGGCCTATCCTTTTCCTCTTGTTCAAATGACTCCAAAGTGCTTTGAAGCTCTTTCTTAAAGGGTTTCCTTCCCTGCCCTGGTAGTAGTCCAGAATAACTGCACCACAGGACACCCTGGCACCCCCCCTTTTCTTCCATGTCAAGAAAAACAAAATAGCTCAGAGCTGTGTATGAAAAGTCTTCCACTGTTGAGGTTTTAAGCCCAGCTGGAGATGAAACATCACACAGCTGCCTGCTCAACCTCCCCCCTTTCCTCTCCTCCACCCTGCTGAAATAGAGAGGAGAATCGAAGTAAAACATGTATGTTGAGATAAGAACAGTTTAACAATTGCAAATAAAGTAAAATAAAATAACAGTGGTTAATGATAATAATAAGGGAAAAAGCAAGTGACATACAATGCAGTTGCTCACCACTCACTGGCCAGTGTCAGATCCCCTTTCCTGACCCCAAATTGGCTCTGGAGGAATCCCCAGATTCCCCCCCAGTTTACACTGCACATGATGACATACAGTGTGGAATATCCCTCTGGTCAGTTCAGGTCACCTGTTTCATCTATGCTCCCTCTCAGTTTCTTTTGGGAACCTCCTCACAGGCAGAGCATGGGAAAGGAAGAAAGAAAAGAGTCCTTGACTTGAGATAAACAACTTAGCAAAAAACCAAAACATCAGTGTTATCAGCACCATTCTCACACTGACTCAAAATACAGCACTGTGACCACTACTGACAAGAAATTAACTCTGCCCTGGGAGAAATCAGGACATCCCCCTTTCCCTGTCCTAGTATTAATTTTGGCTGTTTCCCAGTCCTTTAGAGGTGTCACTTGGGAATTCTGTGCAGGGCTGGAGTACCAGCCCTTGGATTTTCATTGCAATAAAGCCTTGTGACATTAATGCAGCTGCTGGAGCAAAGCTGAAGCCTTTAAACTTCACTTTCCTTTGAACAGGGACAGGTAATTAACAGGGTCTGCTATTTGATTACTTGTAAATTTAAAGCTGTATGGAAACCAGCTGTCTGTGCCCAGAGTAGTTCCACTAGGAAGAAAAATGGAGTTAGAATAAAATCGCTGCTGAACTGACGCTCTGGAGTGACCTGTGTCCCAGCCCTGTTTCTTCCAGAGATCTGCTGTGGGTTCATTCTGGGGATCTGTCAAAACTTTCTTCTCTGAAAAGCTCTCTGAAAGCTGCTTGAGGCAACAGACATATCCACTGTTAACTGTGATGAGCCAAACCTTCACCCACCCAAACAAGTTGCAGGTTAGTGACAAATGCCAGCTCCAGGCTGAGCTTCATGTCCTGAATTTGGGTTGAACCAACCCTGCTTTTTACAGCAACACATAGGCTATGTCTGGCTCTATGAGGGCAGCTGGAAAAATTAGCACACACCTTTAGCTGCTCTTTAGCAATGTCATGGGCTTGGGAGGTGAGGCCAGGCAGCCCAGCCTGCTGGGAATTCCAGTGGGGAGCCCTCTCAGGCATGACTCAGTCTGTTGTTCTGTGTTGTAGTTCTGGGGAAGATCTGTCATGTCAGAACATGCAGGATGGCGGCATCCTTATAATCCCTTGGGAAAAATAGAAAGAAGGTCGAGTCAAAGGCTTTAACTGAGTTTCATACTACTGTGCTGTGTTTTGGTACATCTTCAGCAAAGAATTAATTTAACCAAATAAATGACAAAATAAAGACAGTTGCATGTTAGATACAAGGAGGAACATTTTCCCAGCTATGTGCTTTGATCAGTCAGGGAGCCTGTAGATATCCCCACGCTGAGTCCAGTTGTGCATGAATGTCCTCCTCCTGTCTCTCCAGTCCCTTGTCCCAGCCTCTCTACTCCTAGCCCTGGTATTAGCATTGCACTCTGACACCAGAACTCTCAAAGAAAAGGGAAAAAGAATACAGGAAATTTGTCTCCTTCCTTCTTATACACTGAAAAGCACCGTATGCATGTTCTGGCTGTCAGCATTTTTAGGAATGGCTCCTTTTCAGAAAAGAGCATCAGGGCCCTGCTGTGCCCCTTATCCTGGATGTGACCCTGTGCCTGCTGTTCCTGTACAACACAGGCAGATTTCCAGAGCAGAAGTGAGAAGCTGCTTGGGCAAAGAGTTTCTCAGTGACTGGTCAAAATGACATACAGTCCTGCCATTCCTGTGATTCTTGTCACTCAAACCTGGTGCCTTTTTCACCAGAAGTGGAATCCTTTGCCTGCTACAGCTGATCTTAACTGCTGCTGAGCTCAAACTTCCATGACTGGAAATCAGCTGCTCTCCACCATTCTCACAGCATTTTAACTGCATGTGGGATATTAATTACAGGTTGTCTTTTTCAGACCTATATTTCTGCATTACTTGTTGCTTTAGGAGCTGAAAAAATGCCACAAGAGACAATGGCTCTACAGTGGCTTTTAGCCTCTCAGGACAAATCCCAGAGCTGACATCATCTGCAATTATGGTTCACAGATTCAAGCACTCTGACATAAGGTGGTAAATTATTCATGATTTGGCAGCTACCATAACTGCAGAGTGTGCTTTAAGTAACCTCACAGCTGCAAGCCTGGTTTGTCACCACAGTCATATTAGGTCAGTGGCCTATCTCTAAAAACAATTTTTTGGGTGACAGTGATAGAACCTTGGTGTAGATGAATGCAGGATAAATAATTTCCCCTTGATTTCATGTGACTTTCTTGGCTAATATGGGCAGAAGGATTAAAATTCTTCCTGAATGGGGCCATGTGGCTTCTGCCCCAAAGACTCTGCAGTTTAAACCAAAAGATTGCTAAGTGTGGGTTGAACACACAATTACAGCAGATTTGGTGGGCTAGGGCAGGGCAAAAAGGAGTGAATTAACAAGCTTGGACAGGCAAAATTCCCATCTTGTTTGAACAACCTTGTGATCATCTCTGTGCTGGCCAAAGGTGAGGGACAGAGACCTGGGCCCATTGGACTGAGAGGAAAAACAACAGCCATGGCAGAAACAGGTGGGGACTGTAATTAAGACTCACAAGCTTTTAAGGTTTAACTCAAGTGAGCAATGAAAATATCCATAATCCCAGCTATGACTATAATAAGGACAATCCTCTCTGTACATATTGATATCAGAGTCCTAGCATGGGATGGAAAAAGCTGCTGTAAGCAACCAGTGTGACTCTTGTAGGTGATTCTGTATCATTACACAGAAAATTCAGGTAAGACTGACACCACCATGGGGGACAGAAGAGGAGAACTCTTTGTCATCGTTGTTTTGCTTCTGTGGAGGCTGGGGACAAGCAGAAGGTGACATCCTGGCTGGCAGTCAGGACATGAGAATGGCAGGAGAGGAAACCCAGCACTGCAGCATACTGTGGCTCATGTAAGGTTTTCTTTTTCTTCCAGGAGAGAGACACCAGCATTTTGTGCCTCACTTCAGCACATCACTGCTATGGGCCAGAAACCATTGTTCAATCCTAGAAGACAATTTCTCCTGTCTGATAAAATGTATTTTCTTCCTGCTGTTTGTCCTGATGCTTGTACAGCTTTACCATATACCACTGTCATCATCACTGTTATAAGAACATATTAATTAATTCAGGACCCCTGGGGAAAAGCAGCCATGCTCTTGTTTCCTTTGTGATAAATGTATCTTGTTACTCACAGAAAACTCCTTTGCATCAACTACTCTATTGATTACTCTGTTCATTGAAGACTTTTTTCACTCATAATCAGTCACGTTATCTAGATGCAAAGTAGAGGCTGGAATAAATTTTTCAGGGAATGTTGAAAACTGCAAATGACCACATACTCACAGATTTTCACAGCCACTGGGGACTATTATGTTCTTTACCTTGACCTCTTGTAAAGCTGAGGCCAGAGAATATGACCAAATAACTTATTTATATGGCATTAGAGGAAACATGTTCTTTTTAAACTGCATTTTAACTAGTTATTGCTCAAGGAATGTGTGTATGTTAGATTGCTTTTATGTTGTGCAGAAAATATAGTTTCTTCCCATTCTCATTTAAAATTTCAGTGTTGGCAGTTTCTCCAGATCCATGGAGCTGGCTGTGCTGGTACCTGATAATGCCAGAGACCCCAGCAGCTTTCTACAGTGCTGATGCAGTGGCCTGTGCTCAGGCATCTGTTTGGAGTGTACCCAACTTCTCCTCATGAAGGGGACAGAAAGAGAAATTGCATGGACAAGAATTAAATGTCCTTTCCTGAGCTGAATACTGAAAAAAGGATATATTGCACATAATGAAATTACTTCTTCCTGATAGTGGATGAAATGTGTAGTAGTTGCCCAGGGAAAAAAAATATTTGACTTTTTGGGGGCAATGTAGAGTCTTATTCCTAATCCAAGAAGAGATAATGGAGGACAATCTGTTAGAGTTTCTGCAGGATATCATCCAGGCTGGGATGAGCATTGCTGAACTGCAAAAACATCTGAAGTCTGCTTGGACACTGCTGTACTCATGGCCAAAAACTCCTCTTCGAACTGGAATGTCCTTTTTACACCTATGATGTGACTGATTAATTGAAGTGATAGTGCATGATTGGGGGCAATGGGGAAACCCCTGCAAAAAAAAAAATGAGTGCTTGGAAAAAGGGACTTAGTAGATTTCCCTTCATGAGTCCTGTCTCTTTTGGGGAAAATCTCTCCCATGGAAAATAAATTTAAAGAAGGTAAAAGTGACTGATTTTAGAAGCTGGGGGAGTAAAATCTGACAAGGTAAGGCTTAAAGTGCTGTTTGGCACATTAAAATGATTGTTGTAGCTATACTTGGAATGTGGTGCATAGGCTGACTTCAAAGGAAAATGGTGCTGTAGTTAATATCTTCTGAGATGTTAAGAGGAGTGTCCATCAAAGGATAGATACCGGCCTCAGAGAATGAGAGTTACATATATTAAAATACATCTGGGTAATAACTTGAATGCACAGTATCTTAATGAAGGATAAATAAAGGCCAAACACTAATGCCCCTTCCTATTAAACAAGATGCACCAGCAACAGCTGAAAATTGAGCCTTTTGCAGGCAGACCCTTTGAATTTCTGCACCTTTGAAGAAAAGGCTGTACAAAGATTTGTAAGTGCACTGCCACTTAGCAGCTGTCCAGGAGAACCAAAACACAGCAGCACTGCTAGCTGCAGTCTGCCAAATCCAAATCCCTCTGCAAAACAAAATCCCAATAAAGCACTGAATTGCAGGAAGTCAATAATTGTATCCAATTAGGCAGGATAAGTGAGCTGGTGGTGCCAATCTGATCTCTCACACTTGAGTAGGGTAGTCACAAGTGCAGTGAGATGCTGGTGACAATTTTTCCTCCAGTAATATGTGGTGAACATAATTCTTCTTAGAACTGTGACATTTCCATGGAAGTTGGTAGTCCCTCACCCTGCAATTCAAAGGAAGTGGTTTTGAATCTTTTTTTGGCATCTACTCACACCTGAGTCAGTATGATTGCACAAAGGTGGGAGACTTGGATATGAAGCAAACAGATTCCTCTCCTCCTGCTGGAGCCATAAATCAGCATTAGCATGGTCCTGGCCTGGAGCCTGTGTCCTGCCCCCACCTTCTGCACCAGAGGAGCTGGGAATGTCACATCCACAGATCCTGTACCAGAGCAATTCTCCAAAACCTTGTCACCCCTTTGACTTTCTCATCCAAGCATGCTGCCAGAAGATAGCCACTGAAAGAGACCTGTTCTCTGCAGTTCACAACCTGTTCTCTGCAGTTCACAGCCTGTCCTGGAGAGCAGAAACACGTCCAGTGCTGAGCACTGCAGAAGGGCAACACATTTTCTGAGCTGGCTGGTGAGCTCATGCAAACAGAGCCAGTAATGTTTGCACATCTATGGGTTATTTTGCCTTAAAAATAAAAGTCCTACAACCAAAAAAACCACCTTTTTTTCTAAAAAAAGCAGAAGACCGAGTTTGATGTCTAAGCCTGTATAAATTACTGCTAGATTTATGGCTAATCAGTGCCAGGGAGTGGCACCCTTGGAGGAAGAGCCAGTGCCTGCAGCAAAAATCTGTTTGGAGGAAGCTGTAGTGATGCCTGTCACTGTTACAGAATCTAATTTATGGAAGAGAGTCACAAGGTTTTTGGAAGGGAATTGTGAGACAGGGCAGACAGCATGGAGAAGATGTGGGGGATCTAACAATACTCACCAGCACTTCTTAAGAGACAGAAATAACAACATGTATCAGCAGCAGGTAACCAGCAAATTGCCCAGCCTGTAAGGCCCCCATCACATTTTTCTATTTGCCCCTTTATACTTTGGAGGCCTGGTGTGTCTGAAAGCCAGCACACAGCCAGCCCAGTTTCCATTCTGACCAACACTGGAGTGAGCTGTAATGAGAACTGCAGTGGTGGCAGAAACGTGTGCTGCCAGAGTGACATTCACTCCTGAGCCTTGCTTGTGGTAAGAGGGATGCCTGCTTCAGCTTACACTCTTGAATATTTTAAACCTGACATTCATACCCTGTGTTTTACTACCTGCAGGTTTGGCATACTTAATGCACTTTGAAAAAAAGCACACCACTCTGCAGAAACCTCTGCAACAAGTGTTGTGTATTAACCATGTATATATGACAGAAAAATGTGTATCCAACTAAAGCCTCTGTTACACACGTGCCAGCAACACCTTTAAAGTTTTCAGCATTTGGTTTTGGTGCTTAAAATTCAACGATGCTCATGCTTCAAAAACTGGAAGGATAACACGAAGACATGAGGTGCCTCAGGGCAATGAAAGTTATTTCTTAGAGGTATTTGTGACACATGATTTAAAATAGGATGCTTAGCTTTTATTACTCCAAGTCATTTCTGTTGGCCATAGATATACAGGAATAGTGTAAATCCATTCCTGGTCTGGTTACTTCTTCTTCTTCACTTCCAAGAAATCCAATTTTTGTTTTAAAAAATGTACATGTAATTAAAGGACATGTAATTCAGCAGAAAGTCTTTAAAATGCATAACTGATTATCTACTTCCTGTAATTGCTGGTTTGTATATTGAAACTTAGATTGAGTTGGCAGACAATAAAAGATTATTTTTTAATTAGATATACTCATCCCTATCATTTGGGAATAGAGGATATTTTCCACCACTACTGTTCTTCCTATCCGGGAACACGCACTAATCTCTTGCTTGCTATCAATATCATTTTTCTCCTAAATGAGAAATAAACAGAAGCTGCCTCTCTTGCAGAAGCAGCACAGCTAGGCTGTTTTCAGTTTGATAGGATGGTGGTAGCAGGGTAGTTTATATGTGTAATACGACAAACAGCAATGTATCCTGCCCTGTTTAAAACTCTGAGATTCACTTACAATCCCCAAGAAATATTTATATTCATTCTTCATTAGAAATTCTGCTTTTGCATCAGAAGATTGTCAGCACAAAATTATCACCCCCAAACTATTCTATTATAGGGTCCCAAGCTGATGTTTTTCTTTTCCTTGTGACAAATGAAGCAATTGTTAGCTGTATTAAGAGACATCTCACATAACCTCTTGCCCTGCAAGCTCCATCTTAAATGACAACAACATCTCTGGAGACCTTTTTTTCCTTGATAATGGGCTCTCAATTTATAAATCTTTTCTCATGTGGGGACAACATTCCAAAGCCATCAGTAGGATCCCCACACCTTTCCCACTCAGCCTGCCCTGGTCCATCTGCATTACTATCATGTGGTGACCAGAACAGTTGATTTCACACCAAAGTGATGGGTGGGTTTGGGTTTATTTTCAGTTGCCCTTTTCATGTAATTCAGCCATCAGAAAAGGAGGTGGTGGAAGCATTGGCCACTCTTCCCAAGCCTTCTGAAGAAGCTGACAATGACCCATGTGTTCAGACACCCCCAGTCCTGGGTGCACATTCCTAGATGGAAAAGGATGTTTTGTGATTTCAGGCATTTGGCAAAGCTGTCCCTCTAACTGAAGCTACATCAAATTTTGCTTGCCCTTAATTTTTGATTGACCTTCTTTCCACATCTGCTTCCTCTTCCAGACTGTGCCTGTGCAACTCCTGTTCATGCCATCCCCGATAGCTTTCCCTCTTGACTACTGTAAATCTCCTTCTATTGCATTTTTTTCCCTGCAGGCCTCTCTCTCTAAACAAAAAGGATGTGATTCTTCTCTCACTCCCACTGCCTTTAACCTGTTGTATTTTGTCATGTCATTATTCATGGTTTAAATGAGGCTAAGTGAGAGAAGAATGGTGCACAGCGATTTCCATTATGCCAAAGCCATGCTATTCTCTGCACACAGGCTATGGTATTATATCCCTCTGCCCCTTTACCACTTTCAAAGGCTTCCTCTCCTCCTGATCGAGCTCCATAGAATGCTAAAGACTTCCAGAGCTTGTTTTTGAGCCTGCCTGACCCTGCTCCTCTGATCTCATATCCACTCCCACACACATTTACTTGGATTTTCTAATCTGGCTATCTCCTGTGGCGGCCCAGCTCTGAGCATCTGGGTGTTTGTGGTTATTTATGCTTCCCATTTGTCTGATACGTCAAACCTGTGAGTCATTTTCCCTCTCAGCTCACCTTTGCAGCTTCTCTCACCCTCCCAGATGGTGAGCAGGCACTGCTGCCACCTCCTCAGGGCTGCACTGTGATGCTTCACTGCACAGCTCTGGTTGGGTTGTCTTGACTCTTCCTTTTCTCTATGATTTCACAAGACTTGGTAGCTTTTTTTCCTTGCACCAAGCATCCAGAAACCCCTCATCTGGCTGGTGTGTGTATACACAACCACTGGGACATGATGCTCTTCCCCGGATGTCATTCCCCAACACAACTGTCACATTGTCTTGTCAGACACTTCACAACAGACTCCTTGCTCCAGCACCCTCCATCCTGCTGATTTCCTCCTCTTCTCTGCCCCAAAGGTGTCTGAGGAGGGTGATGGGTTGTCCCCTGAAGGTACATGAGGCTGTGTCCTGCTGGCACAGCAGGATCATGGGGTGTCTCTAACTGCAGGTCCAGAGTGTGATTGAGCTACTGGTGACACCACACAGGTTTTCCCAGTCTGGTCTGTACCCAGGCACCTTCCTGTGATTTAATAGTGCTAATAAAGCAAACTTTGTCAGAGCTGGTGTTTTTCAGGCTGCATTTTAATGACATTGACTCAGGATTTATGTTCCTGTAATAGAATCCTCACGTGTGCAGGCATAGGCTGCTCCTTCCTTTCCTTCAGTAATTGCTCTGCTGCCCTTTATGTGGAGAAGAGAAAGTGAGAGGTGGTGAGCAGCTGAGTAACCTCTAGCTGCTAGTGCATCTTCAGGAGGCTTTTCAGGCTGGCAGGTGTAACCTTTGGAGAAGATGTATGCTATCATCACTCTTCCTCTCTCACCACAGCTGAGGTAATATGTGATCAGATGATTCAGAGAAGAACCCCAGGGCAGGACGGCCTGAAATATCCAGGTGTCAAGTATACTATCATCTCTATATAGCTTCCTTCCTGTTAGGGAACATATAATATCATGTGTGTGCCCTGCTGCCTAGAGCAGCAATTTTCACGTGCATACGTAACCCTTGAGAGGTTTGTGCATCTTCCCAAGGCTGGAGCAGATTCTGTGCAATTTTTTCCTTCACAGTAGGTCCAGCAATATCTTTTGTCTCTATAGGACGAAAGCATTTGAGATTACTTAGACAAAAAGGAAGAAAATACCCACATTTCTGTATAAGTGAAAGAATCAATGCTAGAAATTATCTTAGAGATCTTTCACTATCCCAAAAGGCTTGATCACACTGTCTTGGAGTGACACCAGAGAAGCTGAACCTTCTTCTGAGCTTTACCAGCTTTTCAAAGGCTGACTGGTCAGTGGGTGCCATCCTCTGATCATACATCCTTCACCCAGTGTTCCCTTTGCAACAAGCTTGTGAGAGAGCTGTGGAAAGTGGAGTTTTTGTGGAGTTTGACCACAGGGGAAGCTGTATCAGATCTTCTATACCTCCTTATGCAGAGATCAATCCATGGAAAAGTGAGGCAGTCACCCCAATTGTCTTTGATGGGAGTGAGTACAGCTGGGAAGGAACAAGGTTGTATTCCTGAAATCTCAAGGCACCTCTCTGGAGCTGCCAAGTTTTCTCATGCAGTCAGTTTATCACAACTCCCATCCAGCATTTCTTGCTCTGACTGATATTCACTGTGCTGACTGGTTCAGACCCATTCTAGAGGGTGGAGAGGTCCTGGTTCCCTTCCAGTGGGATACTTTAGCCAGTGTTCTGCACACAACAGTGCAGGCAGCACTGTAAGATCCTTCATATCCAGGGAAAATGAGTGTTTTGAGCTATTGTACATGAGAACATACACTTTCATCCCCTACAGTATTTTAAGTTAAGCTATTCATTACCTCTGTCCAGGACTTCAGAGACTGCTCAAGCAGAATAAAAATTTCAGATGCATTTTCTGCTTGTGCCCAGATTAGCTCTGGAGCACATGTGATGTGTCCAGCATTTCCAGGAGCCACGGGCCTTTGGTCTGTACACTGGACAGATGGTCTGTATATGCACAATAAATGCCATGTGTTTCTAAGCACAGACCATCTGCAAAACGTGGGCAGAGCATGACTGATGCTTCCTGAAAACCTGGGACAGAAATATGGCAACCCTATGGCTGATGCTCTGCAGTGTGACCGAGACCAGGATTTTTCAAAGGACTTCAGCCTTTCTGCTGCTGCTGATTTCAGCAAATCTTTCAGAGCAGATGCTGAGCAGGGCTTGGACTCCACGAGTGGGTCATTTGGTAGGACAGATGTTGCACATGCTGGATATGTGAGTGCAGCAAGGAAAGGCAAGGAAATGCTTCACTGGGAGGCTGTTTGAAAACTGTGGTGCAGAGTGGAAGGCTGCAGAGTGCAGCTGAGGTCAGGAAGATATTTTAACATTAATTCATTATGATGAAAGGACTGTGTGACTTTTTAAATGGAGTTCTACAGATACAGAAATGCACCTACTCGTATTGAAAGCTGTTTTATTTATTCACTTATTAATCACCCTTGAAATTACACTTTATTGTAAAAGTATCACTATTTTCTTCTCCAATGAATATCTGATTAATGTCTTGTAAGCATATACAACCTGGCAAATGACAGTGATGTGTTTCCCAGCTGATAGCTACATAATTGTCTAAATGAGTTATTGTCTCAGTACCTCTGGTAGACTATACTGCCCACTCAATGAGCCCTCCCCACAGAGAACCAAATTTACTTTATTTTGCACTAATTTAGAATGGTATTTACTAAACATCCAGCAGTGAGAAATTTTCCAAAAGCTTTTCTGTTGAGTTTTCCCAGTTGGAATGACTTGTATTTTAAACTCTCCCAGAAGAAAAGGTCTTCCCATTTATTCCAAGTCTTACTTGAGACTTTCCTACAGCCAATATTTATATAGGAGAGCATTCTCATTAGCCCACTGCTGCTGTCTCTCAAGAGTATTTTATAGATTTTTCGAATTTGCAGCTCTTCCATATTAAGGAAGGAAGAGAAGATCACTTTTGGGGCAGACAGCCTGTTCTCAGAGGAGCAAAACACAAGTTTTGGGAAAGAAAATTCCCATCATCCCACTGTGGCCTTCACTGACTGTGGAGTTTCTGGCTCTTGGGGATAATTCCTCAGCACTTCACAAGAAGTTAATTTTCACCTCTTGTCTTGGCTTACCTCATTACTCTTATTTCCCATTCCCTTTCCTTTGTCTCCCCTTTCTCCAAACCCTCCCGTCTACCAACTCTCTGTTTGGATGTGCTGGGTCACTGTGGTCTGCAGCACCAAGAAATGGAGATTCTTCTGAAGGCATTATGCTTTTTGAGCTCAGCTTCTCTCTCAGATGTGGTCCTTGCCCAAACTTTTGCGATTGTCAACCATCCTACTGTTCTTTAGCATTAACATTGTTGCTGAAAAATCAGTGTGTTTAAAGCAACCATCTGAGTTTGCAGCTGAAACCATCGAGTCTTTCAGCTGTTGCCTGTCTGCTGCACTCCTTTTCACACTGTTTATTTTATTCATAGGGCTGGAGAGCCCTTCTCTATTTACTTCAGTATCCTTTGCAACGTCTCACTCAGTTTGAATTCTGGCATTTTAGTCTCAAACTTCTTGGCCTCTAAAGTACTGTTCTCTTTGCTGATTGTCTTTTTTCCATTCTTTGTTGGCCCTTCATTGATTGCTGTTACACTATGTTGAGGTAGCTTACCCATTAACTTAGATTTACAGTAATTTTTCCAGGCTTTATTTTTCCCTGGCTTGAGACATGTACTGGAGGTAGTTTCTGTACTTTTGGCTGAAAGGAATCACAGGCCTTTCCCACATTCATGCTTTTCAGCTTTTTAGTCCAGCTGAGTTCGCTAATTAGTCCCCTTATTTTCTCAAATTTTGCCCATTCGAAATGTAGAACCTTAATTACAGACCTATTTTTGTTTACCCTTCATTTAATTTAAACTGAATCAACTTGTGATCTCTCAGTCAAAGGTTATTTTCTTTGATCGCTTCTTCTGTAATGCGCTTTCTATTTACCAAAATGAAGCCTAAAATAGCATCAGTGGTTCAGCTCTCTTTGGTGAATTAATTTGTTGGCAATTACATCTAAGACTGTCTGGGCCATGCTGCCAGTAGTAGCTTCTGTGTCTGTGAAAATGTATTTATTTTCCTCAAATCTCGTTCCTTAATGACATGGTGCATCATCTGTGATATTGATAAAGAAGTAAATAAAATTCTAAAAAATCTAGAGAGGAGATGAGAACACAACAAGGGAGCATTTTTATGTCACTCTAATGCCTTAATGCTGTATGCATTTCTGGTTCATCCCATCTCATAAAAAATAGAGAATACATGGAAAAGGTTCAGAGATGGGCAGCAAAAATGTAATATGGAAGAGCTTCTGTTTGAGGAACAGCTGACTGAGATAACAGGCTTCAAGCTGGAGATAATTGGAGGTGTCTATACTGACAGTTGGGATGCCATAAAAATGGTAAATAAGCAGGGATTGGTCACTGTACTCCCCTAGATAAGGGAATATAAGGGGGTATGAGGAAAACCTAGCAGATGGTTAGTTCAAAGAAAGCAGAAAAAAAATGTTTCTTCTTATGGTGTGCAATTCTGTGAAGCTTCTTGCCACAGGTTGCTGTGCATGTTTTATAGGGTTCAAAACAAACAAACAGAAGAGCAAACCAGCCCTAGGCAGATTAATAGAAGAAAGGAAAAATCTAATGAAGACTTTTGCCAGTACCTCTGACTCAGAAAGCCTATGTAGGCAAGGTGTTTATCCCAAGGAAGTATCACCACAGAATTTCTGTCTTTATATTGTCCCCTGGACATCTGTATTTGGCCAATTTTTTTGGAATGAGATGGATTTCTACTGTGTAACCCCACAGACAGTGATGAGCAAAGGCCTTCAGCATTCTGAGATTTTAATGATTTCAAAATGATTCCCACTTCATGACTAGGGATAACGAAGGAAGATTAATGGGGTGGTTAGGCACTTGCACAGGTTGTTCAGAGACGTGGATGCCCCGTCCCTGGAGGTGTTCAAGGACAGTTTGGATAGGGTTCTGAGCAATTTGGTCTAGCAGGGAGGTGGAATGAGATGGTCTTTAAGGTCCCTTTCAACTAAAATCATTCTATGATTATTAGCAATTTATTTTTTATTTTCCTCTCTCTGGATATTGGTACAGGCCTGGGTTGTGCTCAGTTCTGTGTGGTATGTTCTTGCCATTTCTGCTTGATTTCCAGTCACTCTTTCAGTTGGAAATGATCTCAGTGCTTTCTCCACGTCCCAGCAGGCAGTGTGTCACTGAGCAAAATGCCAGGGAAGCATGGAATTCTGCTCCAGGTCTTCTAAGGAATAAAGGCAGGTAAGACCAAACAATTAAGAAAATGTGATTGACTAATAATCATGACCAAGTTAATGGCCTCATGTACTGCATACCTGTGCCAGTGTTCCTTGACACCAGAAATTCTGTGAGTCCACTGAGACCACTGGACTCTGCTACCAACACTTATCCTGCTCTGTCTTACCTCTCTTTGCAGAAAATGCTGCCAAAGTTGAGTTCATATCATGCAAACCTTTAACAGCTGCCTGATGTTCCTTTAATATTTCACATATGCTGCATTCAGCCTCCTTCCAGTAAAAAGCACATGCTTTTTAAATGCTGCAGCCTCCTATAGGAGGTCTAAGTTTTGACTTATGACCTGCGAACCAAAGGTAACCAGGAGTGTGCAGTTGTTGTACGATCTTTGGAGTTGCTCACACAATGGGATTGTGTTCAAAGGACTGGGATCCTGCACCCTGCTTTTGGTAACTGGCTCTTGTTTGCACAAAGACATAGATCTGTCTTGGCACATGTGGGGAGAATAGCCTGTCTATCCTGGATTGTTTCCTTCTCCAACTTTTGTCTTGTCTGTTAAGGTCATTAGTTCCTTGGGCAAACTCTCTTCACTGTTTGTTCAGAGCTTAGAACAAAGAGATCATAGGCAGGCCCCCAGACACCACTGTAGTGCTGCTATGAATGAGCTTTTTTCAAACTGCACAGATCATACTGGGGAACTCCCACTTGGATGTTTCCAGACTGGTCATACGCACATCATTCTGACGATTAATTTTTTGTGGTTGCTTTGAAAATCAACAGTTTACTATGGGTTCAATACGAACGGAAAAATAAAGAAGCAGTGTTCTTAGCGTGTCTCTCATGAGATAATCCCCTTTGGATATTTTCCAAGCTTTCTTCTCCCTGAGGATTTTTTTTAGAGTTTTTGTCCCTAAAAATCTTTGATCACTGTGCCTACTTTAGTCGACTTTTGTAGCATCTCAAATTAAAGCTCATCAACAGTTGTTAATATTTTAAAATTCACAAATGCATTTAAAATTTCTTTTGAATACCTTCCTACTTCTCCCCCCAGAGTTCCTGTTTTTCATTAACACATTCATTTAAAAAACCTTTTAATCTTCTTCACCTTCATTGTCTGTCTATGGCTGGTTTATTCAGCATGTCCTCAAAGCTAGGACTGGAATCCTTCCTGTTTTCTTCAGCACTTCCAACTACCTTCCTGGCACTGTCCTACTCTTGTTCTGACTCTTTGTCGTAGGTATTTTGTCCTTTCATTTGTACTTGCAACTTCAGGAAGCACTCTCTCAATATTTTTTACTATGAGAGGGACACCAGGAGGTTGCTGTCTTCATGTCACCTCCCAGCTCCTGTCTCATTTAGTGGCTTCTGAGCCTGGTTAATAGAGTGACTCACCAAAATATTTTGCATCTCACTGTATCAGTTGAAAGAGCCCTTTTGCATCAGCATGAATTTATGCATAAATATGTATGTGCCACCCTGCTAACTTAGGGTTCTATTTACCTGCTCATGTGTCTGTCTATCAAGCACTGTTCTCGATGGAAATTACTTCAATGTCTCTTCGTTACTTTGAAGTGATTTCTAGACAGCCACTTATCAAAGAATATTAACATTGATGGCAGATTTATTTCCCTATTCCTGCAATTAAACATTCTATCCATTGAAACAGTTTTCATGGGCCCATGACTGAATAAAAAAATGAGGAAATTCTGCCTGGGAATGCAATAATACTTTGTGTAGCAGAGGGCAGTAGGACCAAGTACAATGAATGTGGTATTCCAAGAAACACACAGAGAGAGGAATTGAGCTCCACTGAGTTCAGCTAGCTATTAACTTCAGCGAGGCAGAGTCCTCCCTCCCCTTCTCCCTTGCATGACTCTCACATAAACAGAGCTCCTGAGAGCTGGTCCTGACAAAAGGTGCTGTGTAAGCTGCAGTAGTCTTAAATACAAGAGTTATTTTTTTTCTTCTGCTCCCCTTTTATTTGATATGTTACTGCTTTATACATTCTGAAGTTTGGGAACTATCAGGGCTTCTGGACCTGATGTTTTTACTTTGTTGAACAGGAGTATTATGGGGCACAGGCTGGTTTCATCAGACTCATTATTTGACAAGGGCTATTTACTCTCTCTGGTTTGGGGCATCTAATATAGATAGTTGAATAAATCACCAAAACCCACTCTCCAGTCACAGGATTTAATCTGGCCTGTTCCTCATGAAAGATCACGTAAATACTATTCTTGAACTATTATGGAAAATTATGGGATGCACCTCCTGGAAAATTACACAGGGACCTAGTTTGCATGGGGCAAATAGTACAGTATTTTTCCCTTTCTCATGATTCCCAGAATAGGCAGGCACTAAATCAGGCTCTGCACAGCAGGGCTCACTGCTGCAGCTGGTATCAGTGTGACTGTCACTGTGCTCTCACTACAGCAATCCTTTCATATGATACATGAGATGTTCCTGGCCTGGATTCAAAGGGCAAAGGGGAGAAGGATAACAGTATAGGCTCTGGCTTTTGCGCATTTTGTTTACTGGAACATCCTTTTAACCATTCAACAGTGTACACTGCTGGGTTAGGCAAAAGTCATTAACATTGCCCTTGGTAAGAGGATCAAGTAATACTGCCATATGCTCCTATGCAGTGACATGCAATCATTGTGTAGAAGAATTTTAGAACCGAAAACCAGATTAGACTCATGTATGTTTATTTTGTTTACTCTAAGGGTATACACCATCCCTTCACCAATGTCACTGAAGTACCTGTACAAAGCAGAGACGTAGAAGAACCCATAAATCAGTTCTTTCTTTAAATAATTCTTTTTCTGTAGCCTGACTTTGTTTCAAAAGGTAAGCCTACTTGTTCCCTTATTCATGGTGTCAGGGCTCTGTGACACCACTTCTTGCTCTGGAGAGCTGCTTATCATGACTTCATCTCTGTGACCTGAGACATTCCCTAAAGACCAGAGCCAGGCTGGGTTCTCACAGCCATCTGAAGAGGTGCAGAGCTCCCTGTGTAGGTATGAAGCCTTTTCAGCTCTGTGAAGCCATCAAAAAAAAAAAAAAAGGGAAAAAAATTAAACAATGGGCATATTGGTAACATTGAACCTGGTGCGTTCTATGCAAGATGCTCAGATCTGTGTTGGCTCCCACCTTAATCCACCCCTGCTGACAAGCATCAAGCAGAAATCAGCACAGAGCCTGGCCCCTGTACTGTGTAAACATTAACTAATTAATCCTTCTTACAGCCTTCAGTGGCTGAAAAGGAGTAATTATTATATTTCTCTTCATAGACTCTAACTGCAGCAGTGTGGATAAAAGATTAAAGGACACAGACATAATGATTGCTGAACTTGGGTGCAGAAGAACTCTTGGACCTCTCTTGAGCACTTTTCACATAATTTTTCAATTGAATAATAAACAGGTGGGCCTGTATAAGCTATTTCAAAGCAAGCTTCAGGGTCTTATCCTTATCTGTGTTACGCCTACAAATCCACAGAAATTCTGTTTGCTCCTTGGAGGGGTTTACAGCAATGCTGGAAATTAAAATCTGGCCTATCATATTAATATAAAATGTGAGGAAAAAATACCCAACAACAAACAAAGGGCATTGCTGAATATAGGTTTGTTACAAGCAAATTGGTTATGTTTGTTTTTTTCTGCATTAATGCTGTCCAGCATTCCCCTGTGTATTCTCAAGGAAATGACTTCGTTATATCAGTGAAGTATATTGAAAATGAAATCAGTGGCAACACCAAATGTGCCCAGACATGACAAGACTTTTAAATAACAACAGAAGAATTCTATCTCCTTTCCTGTTTGTTCCATGTTAACTTAAGGAGATCGGTGCTGACTTTCTGGAATGGGTGCAGCAAGCTGTAAATGATGTATGAAAATAAAATGAAAAGTCTCTGCCCAGGACACTGTGCACAGCAATCACTGCTGAGGCAAGTTAATAGCTCTTTGCTCCTGTACATTCTGACATGAGACGGAGCCAGAGAAGCCAGCAGTGCAGAAATTGGAACAACTACCCAAAAATATCCTGGACAGGACGTCTGCTGATTCTTCACCCAACCCCATTATGGGTGGTAGTGTCTTTTAACAGGGTTGGAAAGGAAAAGACCCAAATATTTATAACCCCTCCTGTACAAGCCAGGTGCTCACAGGAAAGGAACAAGCCAGAATATGGTGCCAACATCTCAGGTCCTGTTCTTTCCTGCCTCTCTTTCACAACTTTGTTTACTGTCCTCCTCTGTTGCAGCATCAGGCCCCTGGGGCTGTGCAGTTGAGAGGGACTCACATCAAATGGGCAGAATGAAGCTGCTCCATGTGTGTGGGTACAGTTGACACCTGGTGGGTGGTTGTGTCAGCAGTACTGGACACGGTGACAGAGGGCAGTTCTGTGACACAGGAAGGCTCCCTGGTAGTCCCAATGCAGTGCAAAACCACAACCAGGGATTATTAATACCGTCAAAAATTCATGTTCTGCAAAGGCTCTGCTGTGTGAGCAGTCTGTGTGAAGATAAAGAGGGCACTGCAGCAAGAGAAAAAAGTTGATGTCCTGGCTACTGATGCCCTGGTTAGAAGTTGCTCTTCAGAGCTTTGGGCTTGACCTATTCCAGTGTCCTCAGGTGATGGACTGACCAGATGTTTCAGCTAACATCCCCCATCTGGCATCCCCTTTGGGACATCTGCTATGTAGCTGTCTGCACCTCACTTGCCCTTTTTGCATAAGTAACTGGTGCAAGTGTAAACTAAACCCAACAGAAATTAAAAAATAATACAAATTAAGCAAGATGCCATTTGTGTTGTACTCCTTCACAGCCCAGAAAGCAGAGGGTGATGGAATTTAATTTAGGACAGTCCTTTGCTGCATTTCAGATAAAGGATTTTTAATCTAGTTGTAGGTTGATAAAAATACCCCTCTCTGATCCTGCAGGCAACTTTTTCTACCAATTTTCTTTGAACAGAGGAAGAGAGGGGAAGAAATAATTGAAAGAACACTGCTGCATAGAAAATGACACTGACAGAGTAATGCACTTTGGAACTGCGTGCTCTGCCAAATCCTTGTTTTCTGCTCTTTTTTCCTTCCTTTTTTTCTTCAGAAATTTAAGCTATTGGTATTCATCAGCATGATTAGGTGGTGGGGTTTTTTCTTTTCTTTTTTTTTGTGTTTTTTTTTTTTTTTTTTCTGAGCACTAGCCAGGTAGCAGTATTTTAAATACAAAATTATTTGATTCCCCTATTCTGGAGTGTTATTTCAACTTTCAGAGTACAACTTGTTCCCTTCCACCTCAAGCAGAAAATGTTCAGGGTTAATTTATTCATCTAATTGCTGGATGCACATGTGGTACTGCAGTCCACAGTGATTTTATGGACTTAAGGCTATGGTAATGACTTAATAAACATGCATGTGTACATGATTTGAAGGCAATGTATTCTCTTGAATGTAACATTTCAGAAAACACGGCATGAAAAATAAAAGGGTAGCTAGAGGCACATCTCAGTGGAGGCGTGAAATGCTGAGCTTTTAGTATTTTTTCCAAATTAAAGACTCTGTTTAGAAAAGGGTTTAGGAAAGGTATTACCTGTCCAGCTTTCTGACAATTCATGAACATTTGAATGATCAAAAAACCCTCACAACTCAACATTCTTTTTTTTTTTTTCCTGCTTCCTTCGCCTCAATGCTCTTTTGAGTCCTGGGTCTAGGGTCTTGAAATTGGTGTGCAAGTATCCATAGGAAAGCAAAGTTCAGCTGAGTGGGGAAAAGGAGCAGGACAAGTTTGATGGACAGCTTTCAGGAAGAGCATGTTAGAAAATCTCTGTTGTGGTCTCGGAAAGGGTAAGGGAGGTCAGGAGGGAGGGATAAACTTCAAGAGCTGTTGATTGAGGGGCTGGTTAATTATGCCACACCAGCTTAAACAAAACCCAACACAAATGCACCTCTGTTAAAGTGTATGAATTTACACTGGTTGACTGCTGAAAGGAGGCAGGGTTGGACTCTGTTAACGTTAATCAATTTATTATGCTTGAAAGTTAAAACTACTTTTGATTGTCCCATTGTCAATTATTAAACCGAGGGCCTGGGTGCAACTTCCTACATGAGAATGACCCCAACACGTGCCTAGGGGTAGTCACCCTCTGCCATGGCTCCTTCTCTTCTCCTCCCCTACGCACTGCCAAAACCAGGGCATCAGCCAGGATGAGGCTTTGATGGACCCCATATTGCAGCTCATTTGCTCTTCTCCAGTCTAACAGAGCCATGACTTGTGCTAGCAGTGCTGCATGAAGATCTTTTTTTTTTCCTGATGGGGCCCATTTCCACTGGCAAGCAAGCATCTTCTTGAGTGGTCCCTGAATAAGTGTCTGGTGAAAAGGTTGGCTCCCTGATAACTGGGGAAAAGGAGCTGCTTGCAATGGGAAGTTGTTTTTGTGTACTCAGTTATATTGGGTGGGAGGACTCTAGTTATTTAAACTTGGCTTTCCCAAATATATACTCTGATGCTTCATGTATCTAGTGGAATGGTTTATAACAATATGCAGATCATTAAAACTCGAGACCAGGTGCCAAGTGGTTGGCCAACAGCAGATGTAAAAATCTTTGAGTCTTGGGAAGGTCTGGATAAGTGTTTTAGCCATTGCCTTGGCATACCTGCAATACTTCAGGGTATTTTCTTTTTCCTGGAACTGGACAGGTCACAAAGTTTCCGAATGTTTTAGCTCAATTTTGAACAGTGTTTGGCTCACTTTTTAGTATAGCTCTGGTCTGGATGCCAGAGGCTCACCTGCACTTAGCAATCTCTGCTTCCTTTAAGCTGTGACCAGAAAAAGTCTCACTGGCAATACTTAGCTGTCGCTTGAGATGGAAAAGCCCTCCTGGAAGAGTCACAGTGAATTAAGCTCCTGCCACAATGGCTATTTTTGACCTTGACCAGATGAGTCCCCTGGGGATACCTGTAACCATTTCAGCATGCTGTGGGTTTGGATGCCATCTCAGCCTGCTCTGGCTCAGAAGGCTGTTCTGGGACATGACCATTTTGGCATCTGAAGGCAGATGTGAGGGAGGCCCAGAACCCTCAGAGAAACCTGTGATTGATAGGAAGGAATATCCTGCATCCCACTGTCCTTGACTTTATAATATGTATTTGCCCATCCAGCCCTGCCCCTGAAAATCTTTCTGTTGAAACTGATTTTCCAAATTTTGGGAGGTAAATTGTGATGAAATATTCTGCTTGAGACACAGCATCTTTACTTCAAAAATGTCACACTTTTCGGAGAAAGATCTAGTGAAGGACATGACTTTGTATCTTGTCCTGCTGTGACTCTGAGGCACAGTTGAGGTTTTCTCTTGCTGCTTCCCTGCTCCAAAGAAGGCAAATTTAACTCATCTTTCTATTAAAGGAAGGAGCTAATGCTGAAAAATGAGCCACAGAAGCCTTTTGAAGCCTGTGGTGGTTACAGCTGTTGGCTGCCTTGGTGAGAGCCACATCTTCCTCCCCCGTGCTTGATGCAAAAGCAACAAGAGAATTATTATGGATTTCAGTCATGTTTGTTCAGTCTGAAAGAAGATGTGATGAAATGGTCTCTCATATTTGCTGTCCTGGATATTTAAAAGCAGGAGAACTGTCTGTGCATCTGTCCATCCCAATAACTGCTGCAGGTCCTTGCTCATGGTGCTCAGTGGCTACTCAACCATCGCTGCCAAAAACACCCAAAAGGGCCACGAGTTCCCTCTGCCCTTGGTGTCCAGCACTGTGCCTCCATTCTGACCACAGCTCTTGTGCTCCCTGCTGCTTCCTACACTCATTATTTTTCATTTTGCCACTGATAGTTTTGCTAGCGAGGTGCCATTTGTCACAACTGCTTTACTGAAGCAGGGGAGAGATTGGGCTGAGGGAGTGAGGTGTGCACAGCTTCACAATGGGTGAAGTTACTGCCACAGCAGCAGATCCCATCAGCAAAGAGCTGAAGGTGACTGCAAGCACACCCTGGAGACTGTCATTCATTATCCCCACGTACAAGCAAGATGAAGCTATTCCTCTTTGCCCTCTTGGGAGGTGTTATTTAAAGGAGGAAAAGGCAAGTCTTTCTTCAAAGAGCATACAAGCTAACCAAACCAGTCAAGGGTGGGAGAAAATAAATATTACCCTGAATACTGAGTTCAAAAGCAAGGCTTGCCTGAGTTGGTATAAGCAGTCTGTAAAAGAGTAGAGGTGGGAAGTGAACCCAGAGCTCTTGCCCAGCAAACAGTGTCCTCTGAAATACCATGTGGTGAAGAAAATGGCAATTTCATCAAAATCCAGCACCTGAATTCTGACACCTTAAAACAAGTCACATAATTAAAACAAAAACAATCTGTTTTTTTTTCTGATAGTATTTTTCTCATATTAAAACTGGTTGGTTTTTTACCCCCACTGTTTTCATTGTTATTTGTTGTTCCTACTCTATTTAATAACAAATCATTAATTATTTTTTATAGCAAAATGCATCAAAATTCCTAAGTCTAAATGTTCTAGAGTTCCTGCTCTCAGAAATATTTCCAAGTTAATTCCTTCCTCTGGCTTTGAACTAAAGGTATTGGAATATTGTTGGCATTTGTCACGAGACAGGTTACACTCTGGTGAAGAATGAAGAGCAATGTGCTTTGTACTATTTTTAAAGATTGCCCCTTGATCATCATATTTTGCCTAGTTAAAAATAGGAATTATGTTCACTGCAATGGGAAATACACTTGTGTTGTTTTCAGAAAGACTGGGCTCTTAATTACCTACCAAAATATTTTGCCTGATACACACAGGCACTACGAATATAACCCCTTAATTAACCATTTAATTCCTCTAAATTAAAGAAAGATCATTTAGAATATTACCATGAAGACATTTGGGTCATTAACACTAGCTTTATCTTCTGCATCAAAACCAATAAAATTATTTTATTCTTTGCTTGAGCTGGGGTTTTGTTTCCCTGGACGAGCAAAGAAGAGCTTGGTCCCTAACTCTTAATTCTGTATTTCTGATCAAAAAAGAGCACAGTTTGCAGTCATTTTTCTCCCTCTTGTCACAGCCTGCCTGCCCCCAAGGCTGATCTGTTCAGGAGAAGGAAGTTAAGTTACTGCCCCCTGACAGACCTCTCTGTCAACTCTTCAGGATATTGGTGCTGGTTTATTTGGTAGGAAAACACCAAAAGTCAACACAGGGAGGCACTGGAAATAGCATTCAGATGGTCAGGGGACACGCAGTGGGCCGGGTGGAAGCACATGAGAGAGCTGAGCACAGTAAGGAACCATTTAATGGAACCATTTAATGACTGTGTAACCCTGTTTGTCTTTGGCTACCAGCATCTCCCTGGAGCACTTGCCCACTGGCCAGTGGTGAACACATCTGTTGTTGGTAGAGATTTTTCTGTTGACTTTTCCCGGGCTCAGGTGTGAAAGCCCTGCCTTGAGGTTGAGGGTAATTACTGCTGCATAGCACAGACATGTGGGGCTGATTAGTTCCAGGCTAGATAGTGAGAGGGTGTCAATAGTTCCCAGGTAGAAATGGAAATGAGACAGATGCTTTGCTCCCTGCAAGTGTGTTTTTAGGTTGAGGCTCATTCCAGAGGAAGATTTAAGTACCCAAAGAAGAACAGAGGTAGAGTTAGATCTTGCAGCCAAAACTGCAATGTGAATTTGTTGCTGCCTAGCCCTGAGAGTGTCTGGGTTCAATATCTGTTTAAGCATCTGCAGTAGCACTTCTGTGTGCCCAGGGCTGCCCTGCCTTATTGGGATCTGGGGACTGCACTTGAAAGTACATTGAGCACCACTCAAAAACTCTCCTGAGGTGTGCAGGTGGCTGTTTCAGTGACCTGAAGAGAGGCAAAGGCCGTGTTGGTCATATCCGAGGAGAAGTCACATCCACAAAGGTTTTTTGAGGACTGCAGCTCAGAGCTGAGGTAACCAAGTTCTGCCTCTCTCCTGCTTTTGTGCCTGAGGCTGATCTGGGTCTGATCTTCAGCCCAGGAGTGAGGAGCAACTGTCTGTGATGGTGGCAGGTGATTGAAGAGGAACCAAGGACCACAGTTACCAAAGATATTCCTGTCATAAAGAATTGGGAAATTTTTAGTGATAAGAGGGATGCACACAATGTTCCTTGGTGATGCCAAGTGCTAGGCTGCAGCTCTACCTGTGCATTTATGAAACACTAGTGAAGTTAAAATAGAACTGAGTCTCACTGCAGAAGAGCTGGTTAATTGTTTGGGGTTTTTTGGTGGGTTTTTTTGTTTGTTTGGTTGGTTTGTTTTGGGATTTTTTTGGGTTTTTTTGTTTTTTATTGCTCTCTTTTTCTGCTTTTTGGTTCACAGAGCTGTGCCTTTATGCTTTTGCCTTACACAATTTTATGCCACTGCTGTGGATGAATTAATCTTCTGAGAGTGGTTGTGGCTGTCCTTTAGTGATGTGGGAGGAGGGCAGCAGAAATGACTTCAGTGCTTCTTTAATTACTGATCTCATTAATTACCCTCCAAACCAAGTGGGTTTTTGCTCAGGGCTGTTTCCACAAGCCAGAATGTCCTTCTGGAACTGGTTTACACCTGAAAGGGTAATTGCTTCCTGACTCTATGCTTAAATATTTCCAAAACCTAACAGATCTCTTTCAGCTTCATCACACACCTCCTCCCTCTACAGCACTAGGCTTATCCCAGTTAGGAAAGTTCCTTATTTAGCCCCATTTTAAGACACCTGCCCGATAATAATACAGACACAGCCTGTAGCTTTTTGAATTGTTTGTCCTCTGCATGCCTGATGTGGTCAGCACCAGAATTTCCATCCTGTGGTTTATATCTTGAAATAAATGGGACTGGCAAAAAACACATGGACAGACTCCAAATGGACAGTGCTGTGCCTGAGCAGCCTCTCAGCAAACTCTCACCCTGCAGCTCTTTCCACTGAAACTGCTGAGCACTGTGCCTGGGCCCACAGGATACTCTGGTACAGTGCCAGAGAAGCAGTCAGAAAAGAAAAAAACCACAACCCAACCTACCAGAAATCCGCTTTCCTCTGGAGGTCCCTGAGCAAATGAGGTTCTGGCAAGGAAGGAGGATAAAAATGATCCTCTTTGTGGGTGCACTGCACCAGCTCGGTGCTGCCGTGTTGCTGCTCCACAGGCACTTCATGAGTGATGTGACAGCTTCCCTGACTGAAGTAATTCCAAGTACTGTAACATGAAGTGTCAAGGCAGACAGTAGAAAACATTTCAATCCTTTTCATTAGAACAAAGCACTATTCTCCTGACGGCTTTCAAATGCATATTGTTTAGCTATTATGTGCTAACCTTGACTGCTATATTCCAAGCACAATAGCAGTGGGAGCTTTCTGCTTTTTTTGTTCATTTCTGATCATGGTAAGAGGATTTCTCTTTTTTGCAGGGTCAGTAAAGTATTCAGTTATAAAAGGGGAAAAAAAGTAAAAAGAAATATTTATGTTGCAGAAGCAGTGAGAAGGAACTTTGAGGTCTCCTCTTGTGTCTCAGTTTTCAGGTGGGTCAGATGGCTCCCAGTATGGATTTTTACCCCAGAGTGGCTTGTACTTCTCTTGACAGAAATCAAAGACTGCAAGTGCATCCTGCCTAGACTGCTCGTGTGACAAGTGACAGGCTGATGCTAAAGTGACTGCAATGTCAGCTGCTGAAAGCCTCAGGCAATGTGCAGCAGGTAAACGGTTAATTAAAATGATTCTTCAAGGATACCTCTAAGGGAACATGGAGCCTTTCCAAATCTCTGCGGGGAGTTATTGATGGAAATTGCTGCTCCAGTTTTTCACTCAGGGATACACACAGTGTGGGTTACCTTAACAGTTTCTGACATTTCATCTGTCTGACCATGAGGTTGCTGAGATTGGAAGATTAAATTGCTCCTGAAAGAATGAGATGTGACACAGGTGAAAGCCAAAGATAAAGATACCAAAATGTGTAAGCAACACATGAAAACCCCTGATAAAGCCTGAGCTCCTTTTTAGGACCAGGTGGGTCATGAATGCTGGACAGCAGAAGTTTTCCTTGTTCTCTCAAAGGGCTTTGTAGCCTCTGCTTGCCTAAGGGCCTGATTGATTTTTTTTTGTCCTGTTCTCCTGAGTTAACCTTTTACAGTTTCCACAATCTCATCTATTCCTCATATTTTTTCCTCTCATCTCATTCTTTATTTCTGAACAACTTCCTTTTTTTCCACTTACAGAACTTCTTCTCAAAGTAAAGAATTTCCCATCCACATCCAAATCCTTCTTTCTGACCTCTTTATCTCTCCTCATCCATACTTACCTTCTCCCTTGCATGAGCTCCCACTCTCATTTTTTCCTACCCCAAACTAGAACTCTAAAATTACCCTCTCCCACTGCCATCCCTTCCCCTCCAGTGGATTCAGCTCTTCCCTTTCCGCTGTTTCTCCTCTTTCCTCAGTGCCAATGCCTGACAGAGGAGTCCCTGATTATATGTCTTCATTGTAATTAAACTGGGCCAGAGCCCATTTGCTGGCACTAAGAGCAAGTGGCACAGCCTGGCTCATGTCCATACAGCTAAACTCTCTTCCTCCCATAACAGGATGGCTTTATCCTTTCTGCCTATTGGGAACAGCCCTTGGCAAGTGCTGCTCTCTGAACCCTGCCCAGACTCAGGCTCTCAGAGTACTCCCTAGGACAAGCCAAAACTGTGCCAGGGAGCATGCTAATAATTAAACATTATAGACTGTGCTACGGGCCTTGCTGCTGTTTAATTTACTTGTAAAAATGCATCTCAGAGAGTGGGAGAGGCAGTGTCCTTGCTTCCAGCCCAAGTATCCTCTCACAGTACAGCCAGCATGATTGGCTTGGCCCCTGTGAGGACAGTGGTCACTGAAGATTGAACAAGAGCCTCTGGAAGCATAAACTTCCTCCAAGCATAAACTTGGCTAAGCATGGGCAGGATTTTTTAATCTAATGGGGGTGTGGGAAGCATGTCCTTGGTTAAACTTCTGTCCTCCAGCCACCACTGCCAAGTTCCTGCCCCCAGATATAACCATCCAAGCACGGATTTCCTTGGGTTTTTTTTAATATGAATTAAAAACTCATTTTTTACTGCTCCCCCCTGAGGTGAGGATAGTAAAATTCAGCTAAAGGGGACACCCACATGGGAAGTTTTAACTCCTTTAGCTAACATTTAGCAAAATCTGCATTGGCTGAAAGCAGGGTCTTATTGTGTGTAGCTAGTGTAAAGCATTTTTATAGTGAATGATAATAACTTTATCTATTTTATAACTTTATAATAACTTTATCCATGCCACAGGTGAGCATGGATATAGACACAGGTTGGGGGGGTGGTTCTGGCATTACCCCTTTGGCAAATCACATTTACCTGAGACTAAAAACATGCCAAATGAAAAGGAAGGTCCCAAGTTCTTGGGATGGGTTTGGGAAGAATGTTCTGAACAGGGTTAGCTCGAAATTGTGCCAAGGCAGAGATAGTGTTGGTCCACTAGCTGCAAGCCTGGGATTTTGCTCTGACCCAGGAGTAAATACCATGTGGAAATCATCTATAGCCAAATTCTAATAGTCACCCCTCACATTTTTATGCCTTGAAAGGGTTTGAGATAGCTAGCACATTCACATCCATGTGTGTTACACACCTTGTGCCTGTATATATGTGTATATATTTATAGTCAGCCAAAACCCAACACCACTAAGCATTGAAATGATCAAAGTAGAGAGGTAGGTTATTGCTGTTTCCATGGCTTTGAAATTGTTATAAGCAGCCAGGAATAAAAAAAATAAAAAAAATAAATAATTACTGTATTACTCAGTACTAATGTTATTTCTGAAACAACCATGTATATTTTGTGAAGGTTTTGCATGTCTTTTAAGCCCGAAGTAACAGGCAAGCAATGTCTGTAAGCCACTTTTCCCCTTTTTTTCAAATATATATATATTTGTAGATTGGATCACTGGCGAGTTCTCTGCATTAACAATGAATAAAAGGCTTGAAAGCAGCTTTTCAGTCAGTGAATTTGTCTTGAGCTGTCAGGTTTGGCCCTGCAGACAGTAATATGTTCATCATCTCATGCTTCATGCAACCACCTCCTTGTGTACAGCATGAGCAAGGATGACAGAAACACGGGGGTTGCCAAAGTGCTCTGTGTGCCATTTTGTCCTGGGTTGTCCTTGTTTGTTTTTCCCAAGCTGCCACCCTGGGAGTCTGTCCTTTCCCAGTGCAATGTGGGCTGTGTGGGAGGTTGGAGCTGGATTCCCAGCCCTGTGTCTGGCTGTGTGGTCTGAGGCAGAATATTCACTTTCTGCAGTGCAGCCCATGTTCCAGGCTGCACACCTTGCTCATCCTATCTAGCTCAATGCTATTGTTTCCTACAGTTCCTTTCCTTTTTTTGCCTCCCAAAATCCTGCTGTCTTTCTTTGAAACTGAGACAGATGTTCACATTACATGAGTATTAACACACAGCAAGTCCGTCCAATGGAAAAAACTCTGGTGGGCCTGTCTTGTGTTAGAGAATGAGTAACAGTGACTTTGCCTGGGAACTGACAGGAGTCTCTTGCTGAGCAGAGTGGCAGCAGAAGACCATTAGTGCACAGATAAAGGAATTGTGTTATCTCCTGGTGCTGTTCAAGTCACTGGCGAATTTCCCTTTGACTCCAGCCGAGATGGGAGCTGAGCTGAGACACTTGCCTTTTTATGGGCACATTTGTCTTTTCAGCTCTGAGATAAAGAATTTTGGAGGAGAAAGGCAGTGAGTATCAAGACAGAAGGCGGCTGTGGAAGCAGCAATTGCCTTGGCAGATGTGAGTGCTGTGGAACCCACACATAAATGCTTGAATAGGAGGGAAGAGTTCTTGAAGTTGGGACCCTCATAGGAGAGAAACAGCAGAGAGCAAGTGAAGGGAAGCACAGGACAGCAGAGCAGAGGTGAGGGATGGGAAAGCCAGGCAGGCCACAGGATTCAGCACAGCACAGAGAGCACTCAAACCTCAGACCTTTGGTCTTGCCTTGGTGTGTCACTTAGGTGGCTCAGCAGGAAGAGTGGTTATCTGCCAGCCTCTCTGACAGAGGGATAAAACAGAAGCTAAACCACAGACTATAATTAAAATCATTCAATCTGGAATCTTGTTTAAATAGATCTAATGTCTTCTGATGATTTGTTGCCCTTCACATTTTTCTAAGCTGCCTGGATGAGCACTGCAAGGCTGCAATTTGCTTCTGAGAGAAGCTGTGTTTTCTGCAAAATCAGAGCTGCTCTGGGCTTTGCAACTTTTCAGTTTTTGGCAGAATCCATCCTATTTTCTTTCTCCTCCTGCCCTGTGTGGGTGGAAGCCTTGTGGGGAAGGGAGCAAGGTAAACAGAGCTGAGCAGAAGAGGTTCAGGGAGGCTTTCCACAGGGGAAAAGGAGGTCTTGTGTTGGAAGCCAAGTGTCCTCAGCTGGACCCATTCCAGCTCCTTCTCCCCTCCTCTGCATTCAGGGAGGATTTAAGCCTTTCCAACACAAGCCAGTGGTAATAGCTGGGAGAGATCTTGGATTTCTATGGATTTTGGCTCAGATCAGACTTCTTTCCACTTCCCAAGGAAAGTGCACTGATAGCCTGATTTATGTACCCATCTATGCTGAGGCTTAATGAACAATTTTATGACACAGAGCTTTCCAGTAGTATATGCTGGCCTCACTGCACAGCAATAATTGCACAGCAGATGTGAATGACCATGGGCTGTCCAGCTGATGATAAAAGGTGTGGTGACAGGAGTGACTCTGCATTTCTCTCCTTTTTCTTCTTCTCAGGTTCTGCCAGGCAGGAAACACTTCCAACAACAGTGAAGAAGTTCATGTAGCTCTTCTGTGAATGGAACCTTCTTTCTGACTCTGTTCTTACATTTCAGTGAGGTAAATCAGCCCATGAGGGACACTGCAGTAGGCACAAGGCTGTGACTCTGAGGGAAGCTCACCCATTTTGCTTGCTGTCAGTTCACCGTCTTAAGCATCTTGACTGCAAAACCTCTGTCCAACACTCAAACAGGGCAAGCAAAAAATCATTTTCTGGCTTTATTTCAGCAGTTTAATATTGTACTTAACCTCTCTAGCTTCCTTCTGTGAGCTTTGTTTGTGTGGGTGTTGGGCAACCTGTTTTCTGCTGTGCTCTGCCTTTTGCTTGTGCTTTTTAGCTCTACTTGAGAAAGCTGCTATTCCCACAGGAGGATCTGGAATGCCTGGCACACTGAGCACTCAGTACCTGTCTTTGCTGGTCACCCCGGGGTACTGAAAGCTTCAGCCCCCCCTCAGTGCAAAGGTTTGTAGAGCCAGGGCCTATGAGGTCTCAGAAGTAATTTGTGAATGGCTCTACTTAAGGGATGGGGATGTTGTGTAGGAAATGCCTTAGTTCTGCTGGAGAACACTTTACCTTGGATATCCTCAGCCAGTCCCATCCAATCAAGAGGAATTCCTCACTGGTTTTTTAATTAACTGTCTTCCAAATCTGGTGTTTCCTTTTTTAGAGGATGTGAAGAAGGCACAAACCTAAATTTTCTGAAGCTAGTTCTCTGTGAAGACTCAGCAGCAGGATACTACTCTTGGATTTGGAATAGATACCTGGATTGTCTGAGATTGCTGATTTTCCCTCCTTTGCTATAGATTCTTGTTCTTGTCAGGAACATGAAGTGCATGTCCCAGCACACCAAAAGGATCTGCAAGCATGTGCCTGTCATGGAAGCCAGTGCAGGCAGAAGAAAGGGAGTGGTGGGAAGGACAGGGATAATTCTGGCAACATATTCCTGGGGATGCTGGAAGGAGGGAACTGACCACACTGAAGTGGCAGAACAGCTCATTGTCCAGGGCAGGAAGAGACAGCCTCTCCCTGAGGGAGGACAAGCAGGGGGATGAGGGTGGCCCCAGCCTGGGCAGACTGACCATGCAGTCCTACAGGGTATAAACGTGGTGGGCAGAGCTCGATGGGTCCCTCAGCATTCCCAGAGAAGGCAAATCCAGATCCACACAAAGGGTATAGCCAGTAGGAAATGGATCCAGGTCCAGAGTCTGAGCTGGACACAAGGCCACAACATGGATCCAAAGTCCATCCAAGAGAGGACTGGAGATGTGCAGTGGAGTGGTGCAATGCCTACGATTTGCACTCTCTTATTTTCCAACCAGAATGTCCTGTGATTTTTATCTCTCCAGGGTATTCATGAATCTCACTTTGTTTTGGATGCTGTGTGACAGGAAAACAATGTGAACTGAGGACAACAGCATGGGGTCTTCCCTAATATTCACTTCTGATTAAAAAAGTGATTGAAATGTTAAAATGGAATTTCATAAAGTTTTTTGAATCTCTGTGTCCTAATTTAAAATAATTGATAACCACACTAGAATTAGTAAGCTATGGATTTTATTCCGTGCACTACACAGGTCTTTGGGATAAACAGTTGTACAATCTTTTTTGGATGAATTATATTATTAGAACAAATTTGCTATCCAGGCAGAGATGATCTGTTTCAAGTATTATCCAGCACTTATTAGACAAAAGTTGATTTTCTTGTTATATGTTTTCCTAAAACCTCAGATTTATCCAGCAGATATGACCAGATAACAGACCAGTCTTTGTTGAACTGTCTTAAAGATTGAAGCACATGCATTTGTTTTATTACAGTGTTCTTTTTATGATCAATTTTAATATTTATTTTGGTCTGGTGCTCAGGGTAGCAACACGCACCATGTGCAATTTGCAGACGTTATTGGATACAGCAGGATGAGAAATATTCAACTATTCACAAACCTCAGCACATTTCCATAGTCACAGGTAGCATTCTTCCTTTTTCAAAGCACTAAAAGGGCCAGCTTTGCAAGAGAAAGGCATAGTTATTACTGCTTCCTCTTGTGTTATCTCTGTTCCACACCACTAATCATGTTTGATTTACCAGTCAAATTTTCCATTATTAATGGAGAACAAAATTCAAGGCTTAATTTCAGAAGAACAAACCCTCTGCTCTTAGCACAGCCATTAGATTGTCCCTCTAATTGTCTTGTTCACCTCTCCCCTTTGCATGGTAAATCATTTCTTCTAGGCCAGCATTTTCTCCATAAATATTTGGATTTTTGGCTTTTAAATGGAAAAAAATTACCTAAAAAAGGACTTAGTATCTGCTCTCTAGCTTGTGTAAGAGCAAGGAGAATGCCTTCCTCCTGAAGCTGCACCTGGGAAGGAGGGAGTCCCTGTGGTGAAAAGCAAGTAATGAAGTTGCACTGCAAAGCAAAAATCATCTGAGAGCAGAAAGTAGGGCAGCCTTTTGAATATGAAGTTGTGAGCCTCCAAGGAGAACCTGTGAGTTAATTATTGTTAGCTTTCCAGTCTCTGGGGCCTCTTGACCGTGTCTTCCTTGCCTTCCTCCTTGAACCTCCCAGGGCCTGCCCACATGGAATTCTTTGTCCTGCAGGTCCCTCAGCTTTTCAGTACAACTTTTCACCTACAGATTTTCACCTGCCTGCCCTCAGCTTTGCAGGGATGAGCAGGCTTGTGATATGGCTTACACTAAATTAACTCGCTTGCTCCCTGCTCCCTTGGCTCTTCCATTAGAAGATAGTGCAGACATCCCCTGGAGATGAGAGAGCTCTGGAAGACATCCTTGGAAACATCAGCCGAAAAAACAGACCGGATTTTTAGAATAAGAGTTTAAGATGTTTAAGTGATCAGCTCCTCTCCAGTGCTATGCAGATTCCCTGGCTGCTTAAGAGTTTCAGGTGTGTGAAATCAGGGCATCTAACCAGTGACTGGTGACTCCAGGTGTCTTAATACAGCAGTGCCTGAAGATGCTGCACAGGGAATAAGAGATTAGTTGTAATATATGGAAATTAGACAGCTTTGACATTTCTTTAGGCACCTGACATGGGAGCAGCCCACCCTCAAACGACCCAAAATTTTGGCTCCACAAGTACATAGGGAAGCTGAGCATCAGGCTTTCCTTTTATAAGAAAAATGATATATATACTGTGACTCAACTGTATTTATATTTATAAAATCAAGAGAAATTTTCCATCTGCTTTTAGTTTTGCATACAGAGAAACTTCAAAGGCTTTCTCACTATTTATTTTTATGAATGAACACGTAAAAACATATATACAACTGTGTAAATACACAATCTTGAACAGAGGAGGGTATATGCACATATACAGCTTGATGGTGGATCCAAAACTGTGGTTTATGTGCAGCAAACAAGCCCTATGTTTCAGCCTTGACAAAGGGCACAGTCCCTCAGAAACCACCACTGTGTTAATAAATTTTATTTTTGAATAATGTGGGAAACTCCCCTTGTTGAAAGGATGGGACAGATCCCCTCCTGATGAGTGCACAGAGGTTTAAAAACAGCTCTGGCCCCACAGGGGCTGCAGCCATCTCCCTGCAAACCTCCCTGGGAGTCCTGCACAAACTGCACACTGCCTGTTTGGACCTGCCAGCAGCAGTTTTCTGATTCCAGCCACCATATCACTCCCTGGCACACACATTTCCCTCGGATGAGCCACTCAGAGCCTTGGTGACTATTTGAAAAAGCTGTGCAAAGCCTGGCTGAGCACGGAAACTTCTGCACCTTGTCTGTCTTGTGTGCAGGATGAACCACAGCAAATCCTAACTCATCTCGTTGCACTTGGAGTAGTGACAACTCTCCGACACATGGAAAGGGGCCAGCTACCAGACCAGCTCAGTTTTCCTTGTTTAATCTCTTAAGCACATTTTCAGGCTTAACTGCTTGAGTGGCAGAACCCCCATCAGCAATTTAAAAAAGCAATTATTTTGAATCTCTTCAGAAAATATTTTTATCTGCATGATTCTGCTCAGTAGCTGCATATTAGAAACGGTATGAATCACTCCAAAATATTAATTGATAAGATTCATGACCTTAAAAACATTATTAAGAGCAGGGTGTAAGGCATGCACAGTTCTGTTCTGGCCAGGGGGGACACAGCATTTTAATGAAGGAGTGTTTATTATCACAAAGGTGGTAGAAAAATCTTTAGTTGAAAAGTTCCCTATATGATTGGTTGTGCTTTATGCCCTCCACTTTACACAAAAAGACATGTGAGGCGAGTTATAACTCTGCAAATCCCTACTGAAAAAGTCACTTTTTCAGAAAAGTATTTTTTTCATACCACTGTGCTCTTCTGAGCCACCATAGCAAAGGCATGAGTGGCAGCTCTGTTCCCTCTGATCTTCCTGCTCCTAACAGTTCCGTTTTTGTAAGAACGATCTATTGTCTGTAGTTATTGAATGACATTTAGGAAAATTTCCATTCGTGTTTTCCTGTGCATGCAGCGAGTCTTCCAACATCCTCCACTGGTTATCGTGGAGCCAGAGATAAAAGAGACCCACTGGCTCACTTAATTTGCTGCGCCTGCCTTTCTCCTGCTCAAGCTTGTCCTATTTTTCAGAAGTGTTTACCTGATTAGCACACACAATTACTGATGTGTGCACAAGGCTCAGTGAAGGTTTCAAATGTTCCCTGAACCTTTCCCTCCAGATCAAAGCTCCCACGTCCTCCCGTGCCAGATCAACCTCCTGCTGAAGTCAGTGTGACTTTGGCTGTTAACTTTGGCCCACGAGCACATTCCCAGATGCAGAATTAGGTGAGGGCTCCAGCCTTTCACTGCACCAGGACCTTTGTTGGAAGCAGAATCCGAGCTTCCGTGTTTTCACATTATCAGTCATTTGTGAATTCCTTATAATTTTTTTAATGACTTTTGCAGAGAGCAGTCAGATGCTATTAAAGTTTTACTGAATTAAATTGGAGAAACTAATTTTGCTCTTAGTATTTTATTTCAGTGTGTAACTTGATTTTTAAGGAGCACTTTGTATAGCATGGCCGTTTGCGTTTGCTTTATAAGCATAACATAAAGGTTTCCCTGGAGTCATGGAAAAATTGCCTTCTACGTCCCCTATCTAATTAACACCATGTATGTTGCCTAACTCCTTATAATTCACTCCTGAGCACAGTATATAGAACATGATTGGAAAAATAATTTGAAGCAATGAGAAAAAAAATGCCTTTTGTAATATATATGATATGGCCAAATGCACTTCCAATCAAATTATATTAAGGAAAAGAAAGGACAGCACACCGAGATATCTGATGTCGAAAAGAAACACCAAAGGCTTAATTAAAAAGTGTGCCTATGTTTTTAAAGGGCACTGTGTTTAAAGCATAGTAATGAAGCCCTCCTTGCTGAATAGCTCGGTGACCTGTGTGTGTCTGGGCTGAGGCTGTTCAGCTCCCTGGTGAGAGCTCTGATCCTGCACCCCGTGGGTCACAGAGGAGCTGCTAAGCCCCCGGTGTGTTCTGGTGGGTCACAGGTTTCCAGGGGGGAGGGCAGGCAGCCAGTGCACAGTTAATTGCAGGGCTGGGGTCTGTGCTGAGGACACGGCAGATGAGCCTCTGCACTCGAGTAAATCCAAGTATTGCCTCACAGCTGAGGGGGGGGTAAAACTCTAAACCATTCTAACCAGGCTGTAAGCACTGTCTGACCAGGCTCTGGGGATTTTTCATTCTTTTTATTTTTTTTCTTTTCTCCCTGTGGAGCCTGAAAGACTAATATGATTTGGAGGGAGAGCAAGTGTCAGTGGACTCAATTCTTGCTGGTGCATGAGCAGTGGAACCAAATTCCAAATGAAGAAGTTAACCCCTTCCCCTCCACAGCTTTATTGAGGTTAATCAGGCCTTGTGTGCCTAAACCAGGGCATTGCTGGAGGCAAGAGGGTGGATTTGCATCCTCCATAAATTAAATGTGGAGGCAGAGCTGGGGCACGTGCAAAGGACTGAATCCATCCACAGTCGTGCAGTAACAGTGCTTGTCACATCAACCAAAGGCAGCCTTTGCTCATGCTGCAAATTTGACACCTTTCCCCACAGCAGGACTTGGGTCTGACCTGCTCCCTTCGTGTGAGGTGGGCACTCTCTCCTCCACCTTTCCTGTGGAGAGGGAGCTCATGTGAGACCCCACAATTCTCTTGCTTTCAGATGTTTCCCACTGCTGGGCTCTCTGCCCAGCTGGTTGTATCTGGGTGTTTTAAGGTCATGTTGTATTTCCTTACAAGAGACAGAAAAGAAAAAGAGATAAATATATACCCATATTTTCTCTATATGCACTCAAAAAAACCCATTCCCTTTTAAAGATCTTTAGAAAATGTGGTGCCATTTCCCAAAGGAGAAGCAGGGGGGGAAGAGAGTCGAGAAGAAAGACAACTAGGAAATAAATGTTTTTGATTTTGACAGAATTAATGTAATGTAAATACAGAATTGTTTATTTTGTCAGAAAAATGAAAATGCCCACCCTGATTTGGTCCAGAACAGGGGATGTCCACGAACACCAAAATGGGTAGAACTATTCCAGGTTGTGAAGAAACGTCAAGTCTGTCATGCTTATAATTTCACTTGGAAAAGTGGACTTCAGAGGTGTCTGATAGATGTCTCACATGGGCTGAGGAAAGAAGACACAACATTTGACAAACTGGTGAGAGCTTTGAAAAGAAAGGTGTCAAGTGTACACTGGTGTCACAGTCATAGTGGTCTAAGAGATACAAACCAGGCATTTTGGGAGGAAACATTCTGCATAAGGAATCACTCACTTGGCTTTAACAAAAGACAGCTACAACAAATGCACCTACTTAAGCCAAGGCTACCAAAATTCCTTCTCCCTGCATAAATCCAGACAGCCTCACAATATATATTGTGTGTAGGGCCTAAGATGACTTGACATCAAACTTAAAATAGTTCCCTCCCTTTCATAAATTTTGGGGTTTTCTTCCTTCAGGAGGAAACAGTCCTGTCTTCCCTTTTGCTTTCTTATTTTCAGATGTGTAAGATTCAAGAGCTCCCTCCTCCCTTTCCAACCCTGACATTTTTGCTGCATGGATTTTGAGGTATCTCCTTCCAGTGAGTTGGTCACTGTGCCACTCACTTGTGAGGTGCTGGAGGACTCTGCTCTCAACTCAGAAATGCTGCAGACACTTGACACACAAAGAAGTCAAGTGAGCACTATGAGATGTTTACTAATTGGGAAATGCAGATCTCATATGCTGAAATGGAGTGTAGAGAGTAATTGGTTCAGGACACTGAAACACAGGCATTGCTGCCTTTTGCTAAGGGGAGGGATCACTTGCAAACTAAATTCCTCCCTGCATTAACCAAATTGCTTATTGCACTGGATAGATCTCTTGTTAAATCAAATCTCTTACAGCTCTAAACTGCAGCTGTCAGTTCCTGAATCAAACACATTGACTATTAAACATGTCACCTGCAAAATGACATCAATATTCTCTTCCAAATGTATAGAGATTGTTTATGGATCCCTGAGCTGATGAAGAGGGTACAAAAGGACTGCAATTTGGGATAACATGAAATGCACCAAGCACCTTCTCAGGTGAATTCTGCTTTCCTGGTCACTGCAAATGGAGCTTTATGCCTGCAAAGCTCTTCCTTTCAACTTCTCTTTTAGGGCCACTGTATGTATATGACCATGTAGTGCAGCATTAGTACTGTTTAAATGAGCTTTGCTTATCAGGATGGCAAAAATGAGCTGATAAGCAGAGCTCACTAGAAATTGAAGCTTTGCAAGAAAAATCATGTAAAAATGGGGCCAAGTTAGATTTCAAGGTTTCCCATAGAGTGGAAGTAGAAGGTAGAAGAAAGAGGGACTGGCCAGTATGAAAATCTGGACAACTTTAGATTTTCATCTTTTAAAGATTATTTTTTATTTTTGAAGGCCATTTATATTCTGTACCTAAGAACATCCCTTGACTCTGGTTTTTTAATCTTCTAGATCAGGAGTGTATTTTGGCCTCAGGCCTGGATTTTCCTTCCATGGAAACAAGAGTCTGGTAAGGGTATCTGTGTGTGTCCAAGCTGCTTTCCAGGGCAGGTTGAGAAGTTGGGTGTTTGAATAGAGAAGTGTTCCCATCTCACTCTACAAACAGCCTAAATTCCTTGGGCTGCCCCAGAGCTTCAGAGTTTAGGGACTTTCAGGCTCCCATGTCCTGTAAGTCCAGTGAATCAAAGAGACTTAGAAAGTACACTGGACTTCTGTGGGTGAGTTCAGTTTTCCGAAAATAACTTTTTTTTTTGACCATTGAGAGGACCTCTCTTTTTATACTGAAAGGTTAAAACCCAAGTGCTTTAACTGAGGTTAGTGTGCTGAAGAACCAGTTCCAAATATTTTAACTTGATCTCCTTTCTGGTTAAGATCCATGGACAGCTTCAGAGCTATGCACTCTCAGCAGGAACCATTGCTGCAGGAACAGTCAGGAGCTGGGCTCAGGCACACCGTCAGGTTGGGGCTCAGAAGAGTGTGGTTTAATTCCTTGAGCTGACATGGCTTTCCTGTGTGATTCTTGGCAGATCACCAAATCTCCGTGGGCCTCACTCTCTGTCTGCAAAATCACACCTCTCGGACCTGCTGCCTTGAGAGAGAGCTGGGGAGAAGCCATTTATTGTGGTGTGTTTATAAATTGGGGGCTTTCCTTTTGGGCAAGGCCCCCAGACAATCTCATAACGCCAAACCTGAGATAAAGCAGGCAGATTATTTTAAATAGTCTGGCAGAGGCTGGAGAGGCTCCAGCCACGAAGTGGTCGGGAGGTACAACACAAGCTGCTTGCAGTGTTGAAAAGACTCACTGTCCTTTTGTAGCTCACCCCTTGTGAGCAACCCATGATTTATTTATCGAGGAGCAGTTTCTGAGTCACCTTCTTCTCCACATTATGAAAACACTGTGAAAGTGAGTCATTTTGAGGAACACAGCCTGCAGCACTCAGTTCTCACCCGGCAGCCTGGAACAGGAGGAGGAGAGCCCAGTGGGTAGGCTTGGAAGGGAGAGGCAGTGGGAGATGCAGCTTCCTCCTCTTCAAGCCTTGTCATTTGACCTTGGGAAAGTCACTCAGGATTTAGACCATAAACAGAATGGTGGCTGGGCTTTGGCTTTCTCAGAAGGGTGTTTTTTTATAGAGTGACACCGTTAGAGATGTGAGACTGTCAGCTTCTGTGGTAACAGGGTCCTTTCACAAGGCTTGGATAGGGAGAGTGATAAAAGTGGAGATGCAATAACTGACTCTATAAGTGTAAAAGGTGACTGCAGAGACAGCCAGAGTCAGCTGTTCCCTGTGTTTGCAGGGGATTGGAGAAGAGTCTTGGAATTATGGCAAGGAAAAACAGAGATTAAATGCTAGAAAAAGCCTCCTCGAAGTGATGTGTGGAATGCTGAAATGGATTGTCTGGGGAGAGGGTGGACTCTCCAGCCCTGGGATTTTAACCCCGGTTAGATGCACATCTGTTTGGGATGGTTCAGGTGGAGCTGCTTCAGGCTGCTTTTTTCTGGCTCTGTGCAGAAAGGAGTTGACTCTTTTCCCTGAGCAGGCTGACCTTTAGTAAGATCCTCTACTACTGACTGCCTCAGCATATCATAATGCAAAGAAGACAAATATTTAATTTGCCTAATTATTTGCTTTGTTCTTTTCTGTCCTGCTGTTCTTCAATATCTCCCCTTCCACTACTGGCACAGTTAAAAAAGCCCTGTTCTTTCCTGTCTGTATAAAATTTGCTCCTCCATCTGTCAAACCCTCCTCTGATTGTGAAGCTGTTCCTTGCTGTCCCCCAGTCCATCTCCAGCTGTAGAACCTCCACCCTACAGGCATCATGCAGCTGTTTGCAGCTGTGCATTTTCTAATTAAGGTATTTGATAGATTGGCCTTTAGAGTGTTCAGGCTTTCTGGATAGTGCTGCCTGGTGTTTGGAAGAGGCATTAGCAGGGCTGGGACCCTAAAGTCTTCCTGAAGATTTAGTCTCACAAATGGGAGCTTCCTGCTAATGAAGAGCAAAGAACACAGCACCAGGATGAAAGCCCTCTTCTGTGGCTGGCATTTTTTCACTATTCTCATGATGTGAGCTGGAGCAAGTGTCCCTTCTGTGTCCCCTCTGGCAGAGCTGTCCCTGCTCATTTCCAGCCCATTCATGCAGCAGAGCATCCGTGCAGGCAGTTTCCCTTCTCCCTTCTCTCACCTCTCTCCTGTGTGGCTGCAGTCTGGGTTTTGCTCTGATCAGGCATTCTGCTCTCGTGCAGCTCCCTCCTGTCACACCTGAGGCTCCCTGTCCATGGCAGATCCATCCCTTCCCTCTCCTTCAGCCCATGGGTTGGGGCTGCACGTCCCACGGGACCTGAGAGACACCCAGGGTGCAGTGTAAGTAACTCTGGTCTGATGAGTCCCCTCTAGGGACTTTGGCTTTTCCATTCTTGCCTCTGACAGTGAGGTGGAATCTCCAGTGAGCCTCGTCCCTTGTGAAGGTCTCTCCTTTTAGGCAGCACGAGGGCTGCCCACCCCTCTTCTTTCTGCTGACTGTATTAGCAGGAAGAACACTGGAGCATTAGAAATCAGGATGTCAGTGAGTTGAAGCTGCTTGGAAACAACCAGCCTTTCATGAGCAAAGGAGCTGAAGCCTCACTCATGTGCTGGAAAACATTTATCCATGATGCCCTCTGGGGAGCAAACAGCTCCTCAGGCAGGTGCTGGAAGCATCAGATTGCTTGAAACCCCAGGAGGTGAAGGTAGCATCTGTGTTGTGTTCATGCCACTGACACAAGCTGAGACATCAATCCCAGTCTGGAGTGGGTCTGCTTGTGAAGGCAGATGAAAAGTTTGGGTTCAGAAGCTTTGCTCACTCTGCTCGATGCACAGTCAGCTGTCACTGCCTGGGAAGACACCTGTGTGAGTCTGTGTGGCATTTCCTGCACACTGGGCAAGGTTGGTTAGGAGACCAAATAAAACTCAAGGATATATAAACGCTGGGACACAAGATCCTTAGGATATCGCCTTGTGGGTGTTTCAGCATTTCACAGGCACCTTTCAGCAAGAGGGGAGAAAAGCATCCCTTTCTTAGATTCACAGACTGTGTGAAGGATGCTGAGTGCCCTCTGCATCAGCCACGTGCAGAGCTGGGGGCTGGAAAACCTCTTGGATGTTCACAAGGACAAAAAGGTGTGAGCTGGCCCATTGTGAATGGTCACCACGCTGCAGCTGGGGGTTTTCACCCCTCAGAGCAGTGATAGAGTGAAAGCTGCAGACTGGTTTTAAGACAGAGGTTGATGGATTTTTGAATAGTCTCCTGAGTCCTTCCAGTTCTACATTTCTAAAAAATGTACCAGAGAAAAAGAAGAACCTCAGAGGGGATAAGAGAAATGCAAGCCATCTTTGAAAATAGACTGTGAAAAATTAGAAGTGTGGGATGGAGAAATGAAAGATAACACGCTAAGAGTAAAAAAAGAAAAAAGAAAAAAACCCTCTGAAAAGCACCCACACCCTCTATCAAATGGCGCAGAGAACGTAAATCAGGCTTTGCTGCTCCCCCTGCTCATCAGACAGGAGCTTCCAGTAACTCTGAAAGGTGATACATGGCAAATTTATCCACTGAGCCTCACAGAGATGCAGAGAAGAAGGAACCTGTGGGGAATGGCTGTCATTAGCCATCTCCAAGCCTGAGAGCCCAGCAGGAAGGAGTAGAACTGGATAGAGCTGGCGAGACCATCCGTGGTTATATATGAAGGGATAAAAATAAGCATTATAAACTTGCATGCTTCCAGGCACAGGCAACCTCAAACTCCTGAGGGTGAAGAAACTTCCCTTATAAATAGGTTATTCCATAACTGTTCATGGCATTAGCTACTGTCAGAGACAGGATACTGGACTAGATGGGCCCCTGGCAATTCCTCTGGAGAAGCTCTTTCCAAAATAAAGACCCTAAAAAAATTCCCTGTAACAAAGAAGAAATTATTGGGTTGTTTATTAAATAAATTAATTTGAATAGGGAGAACAGCAGTTCCTTTGTTTCCTCCTCAGTTTGAACTGTGGGTCTCAGAAGGGAAAATGAAACCACTGCTCCAAGAAGCAGAATAGCATCCTCAGCGCTTGCTTCTTCCAGAATAAAAGGCCTATATTTAGAGGATGCCAAGTATTAGAGATATACTGAGCTGGCAACTGGTTTTGGCAAATTTCCAAACCCATCTGATTTTCCACTTAAGTTAGACATTTCAGTAACATGAGAAGTTGCAAAGAGAGCTGAAAATAGTGTTTTGCTATCTTTGCAGCCCAACCTGCTGCAGTTAACACAGTTTGGGGAGGAAATGGGTGATAGTTTTTGTGTCAATCAATATTAAGCAGAGTCTGATTTTAGTATGGGTGTGTTTTCATGCATATACTCACACACAAGTTCATCATACATGAAGTGTTAATAATAGGATATATACAGGGTAAAGTATACAGGCTTCTCTATCAGGTTCACTGCTTACTTAATTAAACATTCATTCATTGTCTTTTGACATCTATCTATCTATCTATCTATCATCTATCTATCTATCTATCTATCTATCTATCTATCTATCTATCTATCTATCTATCTATCTATCTATCATCTAATCTATTTATCCATCTATCCATCTATCCATCTATCCTATCTATCATGGGTCTTACCAAGTACAAGTCTATTGGAACAAAAGTCAGGCTCAAAGTTTGTGCAGACTTCAATCTTTTTGGTTTAAAAGCTCAAACAGCTGTTTTAAAGGACAAATACAGATGCCTGAGACCATGGTAAAGGATGGAAAATGTTATTTCTCTGAATGTCTGCAACAGTTGCAGAGTTCTCTGGTCAATATTTTGCAGATACCTCACCCTGACATGACAACCATGCAAGGTACAAATTGCATCTTTCTTTAAGAGAACTAAGTGGAGTTTATAGCCACCTTCCCAAGAATCACAGAGGAAATAACAGCAATTTCTGTAGTGAGCCTTCCATCAATCTGTATAATCCCCTGTTCCTTCTCTCTATTTTAAATTGATCATACATTTTGCATAGACCATTTGGACCAGTGATTCCTATTCTTGTTCTCTATCCAAGAGTCAATCTTTTCACAGAGGAAAATTACAGCTCAAGCTTTTATTTCTGCATTGGTCTGATGCAGTTCAAATGTATTTATCCTACCTCTTTAGCTCTCCTTAGGGGTGCCTTTGTTATGATGTGGTCTTCCAGGTCCAAACTGCAGCCAGATTCATATCCTTCAGTATTTGTCCCTATGCCTTGTGTTTCATAATGGCTGTTTCAAATGTGTTTCAAAGGCTCAAAATCAGCAATGGAAAATTTAAAGTACAGAAACTTGAGTAGAGTTTAGAATAAATCAGGGCTGCAGTAGTTTCAATTTGCCATGAAAGGAACTCAGTGTACCTTGGATACTGCTTCATATCAATAAACATTTAAGGCTGGAAAAAAAGAGAATCCAAGCAGACACAAACTCAGAAACATCTAAGTGCAGTTCAAAATTCATCACAATGATTCACGTGTAAATCATGGTCTTCCTGGGTGGATTGCTGGTGGTATGACTCCTTTTGGTCATGCTGGAGTTTTCCTGATTGCACCCTTCCATCCTGGGCTGGTATCGGCCACCTCACCTGCATGTCAGTGCATGTGTGGGCAGCCTTCACTGCAAACTTGTTGTGAGGTGTGGGTGGAGAGACCTGAGGATAAGTCAGATAGTCTGTCATCAGATATGATGCCATAAGTGCTTCAAAGTCACTCATTCCTGAGTGGCAGGGCCTCCTGACAGAGCCCTTGTCTAATCTGACAGCTCTGACAGCTCTAGGAAGGGCTCGGGGAGGAGCCGACCTGTCAGACCTGGGGAAACAGAAAATCCAGCAATGCTCACTAGTCCAGGATGCCACAAAGTGAAAAGGGAGAGGGTGGTGATGTGTTTGAGAGATGTGGGTTTTGCCTGTGTGACCTGTGAACACCAGGACATCTTGGATCTTCTTCCAAGGGGCTTTAAAAAGAAACATCCAGAAAAGCAAGTCTACTGCCAGTGGCTCGTGTGTAAGGCAGCTATTATTGTTAATGTGCATGTGACAATGATTTTACCCTCTCATTAGCAGGGAACAATTATGAGGTCATTGTTAGCTAAATATTATCCTCATTTTATCATCCTCTTGGATATACAAGTTGACATTTCTAAACCATTTATCAATTTTAGTGCAGTGCGTGAGCACAGCATAGGAAATAAAGAAATGTTCCTTTTCTCCAAGCATTAATAAAAAGATTTGTTTCAGCCTATTTTTAAACGTTTTGGTGGTGGTTTTTTAATATCATATATTAAAAAACCCTGGCAAATTGCTAGAAATGTCAGCTTAGATCAAAGTCATATGGCCAAGTGATTTGAGCAAATATATAAATGAAAGCTTCTCTTTCAGACCCGTCAGAGATTAAGATGTGACCTTCAAAACCATTCAGTGGCAACTAGTTCCACAGACTCAGGCTGTTAAAGCTAAGCAATTGCCTGTATATTGACTCCTGTTTGAAGGGGATAGATAGAAGCCAGGATAACTCCATCTCCCATAAATCCCTCCTTTGTGAATTCCTTACCCTATTCATCTTTGCTGGGGTTTGTTTGGTTGAATGTGTTCTTCTGGAATAAGGCCTTTTTGGCTCAGGAGTGAGTCCCCCAGTACAGCCATCTGTAACATTGTTTTTAGAGTCTTTAGAGTTGTTTTATTTTCCTGTTTTCTACTTCATTATCCTCCAATTTTACTCCTATTATTTTTCTTAGGAAGGCACACATTCTCATTCAAATACTTTGCATCCCCTGATATAAAATGACCATTCATTTAAAGACCTAGTTCTGTCATCTTAAGCCATTCCGTGAAAATTGTGTTCTTGTATGTCCTATTTGCTGTTGAATGATGTTGGAAACAAATTATACTGGCCACTGAATGAAGCACTTCGGGTTGATTTCTTTTTTTTTTAATTAATACCTGAAATTTCAGCCTCACAAAATCAATCAGGGCTTGGAAGACTGGGTTGTGATCTCTCTTTCTTTTGCCACCAATTAAGAAATCTGCTGCCATGACAATGCTATTGAAGAGGCACAAGTTGTGCAGAATGGCTCTTGCTGTCTCACTGCAGAGCTGGGAAGAGTAAACAAGTACTGGAGACTATAAATTGAACAGATGCTGTGTAGAGAGTGTGCACATGGGTCACAATTCTGGGTTTACAGAATCACAGAATGATTGGGAGGGACTTTAAAGGCCATCTAGTCCAGTATCCTTGCCATGGACAGAGATAACTTCAGCTAGACCAGATTCCTCAGAGCCCCATCCAGCCTGACCTTGAACGTTTCCAGATGAGAGATATTGTAGGGATGAGACACCTACAACCTTCTGTGCTGCAATTAAACTCAGGGGGAGGATCCTATCATGTGTCCCACATAGTGTTATTGTGAGGGAATTCAGCATACATAAAACAAAAATTAAACTTGGGAAACAGGTGTATTGAGCCAGGAAGTGTTATTTTTCACAGGTGAGGGGTTTTTTTGTTAGTTTCTTTGCTTGACATTACACTTTGGCAACACAAAAAGCAGTGTTCCTTTGGAAGTTCTGACTTGCTGTTACTGCCTTACAAGAAGGCAGGATTTTGGGATAGTCAGGAGCCCCAGGATGTAAACAACATGCTAGAAAACACTCTGTTCAGGGCTTGGTGCTGAAAGAACTTTCTGTCTTCTTGCAGGGCTGAAAAAAAATAATAACTTCCAAAAGAATCACAGCACAGCATGGAAAAACATGTCAGTAATTGCACAAGACAGTGTCTGGGTCGATGCTGTATCTTTATGTGCTTGTCTGCCTGTTCAGTTCTGCATGCTACACCAATTCCTGTGCATATGTACCTCCTGAAGGGGACTGCCAGCAGGAATTCTCCTCCTTCAGTCCCTTTGCCTGCCTGTGCTCAGATCCTCTCACACGCAGCCCCTGCCAAGCCTCACAGCCGACCTCAGCCCAGCGAGCGCGGGCGTGGGCACAGCTTTGCACTTGTGCTGCTTCAGTGGTGTGTGATGCTCACTGCCTTATGCTCGAATGGCTGTGATTTGATCTCTGATAACCCTACTCAGACTTGAAAAGAAGGCAGTTTCCAGAAAGTGCTGCAGAGCACCAGGCCAGGGAGCTGCGTCACAGCAGTTTCCCACAGGAAGGGAGGTGTCTGCACTGACCTTGTGCTGATGAAATCCTTGGCTGATCCCGACAAGGTTCAGCTCCTGGAATATTAGTGACAAAGCTGACATCCTCCGGACTCCGTGAAGCATGACTGGGAACAGCACAAACTGCAGAGCCCAGGAGAGGGAAGCACAATTAAATAAATACCCCTTTTTCCTGCGCACAAAGGAGAATTGATACCCTGGTCAAAAAGCCAAGTGCTGTTACAGCAGTTCTTCGTTATAGGCATGTACTTATTGGCTTTAATAAAGTGTCAGAGAGGATGTCTATGCAGATTTGTGGAACAGATATTATAACATCCTTTAAAATGATTTATGGTGTAGGGTTGAGGTAGAACGAGGAGTCCAGCATCTCAAATAACAAATAGGAGCAAAGATGTAAAATGCATCTTTGGTGTTTTTTATCACAGTAGATGACTTTGCTCCCTGTAAAAGAAGGATATAACCACTTGGCAGATCTGGAAGATCTGTACAAGGCACTGTAGACTGTATCCTTAAGGGAGGAGAGCTGTTTCACAGGGATATATTTAACCCTTTGACCTGATGAGGGCTCAAACCATCACCTCTATTTATGTTAGATCTCCAAAGGAATTTTTGGGATCTAGTTGGTGAACATGCCATTGCAAACACCTGGCCTGAACTCGACCAGAGATTGTGAGCTTGGGATCTCCCTCTGAGAGCAGCAACATCAGTCTTTCTCCAAACCGATACAGGAATAGACAAAATGAGAAGCACAGGTCCTTGTGACTGCAATGCAAGACTGTGTGCTTGAGTTCACCCAGAACAAGAAAGGGAAGGGGTGATGGAAAACATCTCCTCTGCTACTATGCTGACCTGGCTGCTTTTCTGGGCTGTATTTGATGGAGCAATCAGTATGGTGCTACTGCAAACATCAGTGGAAACAAGCAAGCGTGGAAATTATTTTCTAATGACAGAAGAGCTAAGCAAACCTTACAGTTGAAATCTTTGTGGCTGCTGAGATGTAAGCACCAATCATTTTCATTTTATTGCTTCAAGTACCTTGTATCTCATTGTGCATTCGATGAACAAGGTTGGACTGGGATCTTTGAGCAGGAAACTACCCCAGCCTGAATGGTGGAACACTTGGTGCTTGCAGAACGAAACTCTTTGTCTTGTGAAATTAGGTGCACTCATGCACAGGCTCCCAGGGTCCTGTGCATGCTCCCTGCAGGCTCTGCAATGAGCTCAGAGATCAATCATGGGTCAGACCCCTCCTGGCTGGTAAGATCTGATCAAAGTCTTCATAGCTACTGAAAGAGGAATCAAAGCATTGCCATGGAATTAGAGAATGGTTTGGGTTGGAGGTGAACATAATCTAGTTCCAACCCCCCACCTCCATGGACAGGGGTGCTACCCACTAGGTTCAGTTGCTCAGGGCCTCATCCATCTTGGCCTTGAACATATCCAGAGATGGAAATGGGATTCTACTTCATTCCCTCAGACTCATCCCCCTGCAGCCATGTACTCATACCACCTAATTGACTTCCTGACACAATAATGAGTTGCTTTTTGGATGTCTCAAGCCTGTGAGCCAGCTCACCATCTGCTGAGAGCAGGGGAGGAGGCAGAAATGTGCAGCTGGAGGTGAAGAGGAAGGCAGAACCAGCCTTGGTTGCAGCTGTGCAGATTAAATACTTTCAAAGTAAACTGTGAAGATACCAAATGAACAATGTGAGCTGGGGTCTCATTGCAGTGACTGGTACCTCTCAGGTTCAGTGTTCTGCAGTGTCGGGATGAGGGCTTCTGCTTGTTCTTCAGCCAGCAGAGCTGACTAGCTGTCCCTGCTGCTTAAGAGCAGAATTCTGCTGCACAGGCCATTGTGTCAGCTCTAGAGCCATGGAAATTTCTCCATGGCACGCAAAGGAGCCAGCCCTCAGTGAGGGATGTGGTCATGTCATGCTTCAAACATAAGCTAATTCTGCTCTGGAAGCGAGCTACTGCATTCTCTGGCACCCACACACTGGATGTCTTCTTCTCCATGCTCTCATGCTGCCAGCTTTCTGCTTTGAATCCTCTGTGCTGAGAATAGTGATAGTCTAGTACTTTTTTCCCAAGATTTGTTGTCTGTGGGGGATCAGCCATTTCCAGTTTCTTCAGAGACAAAACCTTTCCTTCCTTTAACCCTTTAGGGCTGTGGAATTGACGAATCAGTGGAAGATGGGAGCAAAAACCTGTGGTGCAATAATTAAACTCTGGTTCCAGAAACCACCCCAAAATTTACAGAGAAGGCACAAACAGCATTTGACTAGAGAGTATCTGTTCCACCTGGACCAGGAGAGGGGTCATGATGCACAGACCAAAAAGAATATGGCTTGGCTTTGAGGCAGGCTGGAGTTTCAGAGCTGGTACCTGAAATTTCATTTCTCTGCAGGAGGGAGAAGGTTGCACAGGAAAAGGAGATCTGGTGCAGGCCAAGCATGAGTGTTCGCTGCACTCTCATGTGGAATTGCAGCTGCCCTGCAAAATTATGGAGAGGATGTTTGTCTGCATGGTCTGAGCAGAATATTTGCAGAGTAGAGGCAACTTTCACAGTACTGGACAGTAAGGCTAAAGCAGTGACTGCTCCAGGACATGGCTGCTGTGTGAAGCAAAGCAGTGGTAATGAAAATTGTTTTGCCACTAATTAGAGCAGTCACTACTGGCAACCACTCCAGTCTTATCTAAGGAATTTTCAGGCAGTAACTGCATCTTGGTGAAAAGCAGCTCCTCACTTTCTGTCGCTCTCTTTCTGAGCTATTTTGAGTGTAATTGTTTTTCTCCCAGCCGAGGGGTGGGAGTGTACCAATTCAAAACCATTCCTCAAGCTACACTGGCCTGGAAGGCATTTTGGTAAATACCATTTTCCACCATGATTTGTACTGCATCAGGCTGAGCTGCTTTGCACTAATGGACTGATTTTGGCTGGTATATTTTATAGAGAAGGCAGGAGAATGGTGAAAAGTGTGGCCATAGCTTTGGTTCCTATGGCAGTGGTTGGGATGAAGGAATTCTTAGTGTCTGATCCATGACCGTGGAGGTAAAATGGAGCTGTCCATGCTAATTCAGCTGTCTAGGAGCAGCTCTGTTCAGACTAATTTACCAGCTCTGTACCACCTGGCAGCTTCTGGGACTTACATGAGCCCTAGTATGTGGTACACATTTCACAGGAGAAAAAAAAAATTTTTTTTCTTTGTCTCAGGCATAACTAGTGACTTGACCTTGGATTTTCCACATCATAGTAACATACAGTATCTGAACTCCATTATGAAAAAAAACCACCATACAATGATACTGTTCTCTGCTAGAAGCTAAATGTTTAAAGGCATCCCCTGGTCAGCAATCATCCTAAATCAATATTGAAAGAGAGAAGTAATTCATTGAAAACACCATTCATTAATTAGACTGTGGCCTGGACCACAACAGCATGTTCTCTGAAGACACAGATTTATTTATATTTAGTTACTGAAGGATATGTGAAAAGACTAGTGACAATTGTTGATGATGGTTCATAAGGGAGGCTGCTTGCTGGTGCAAATGCATAAATTATTGAGACAAATTTAGCTGGCTGGAACACTGCATAAACCAGTAAATGATCTGAAACTTATGTGGAATTAATTGCATTTGCCTTTGCAGATGTCTGGTTTCTGAGCACCAGAGCTTTGGAGCTAGCAAACATGCAGGCAGCTCAGAAAGGATCTGACTGCCCTCAGGTTCCTGTTCAGCCAGATACCAGTAAGAGAGTTCATTTCTCCTGCAACAAGTAAAATTCAGCAGGATGTCACTTGTAGAATTATCTGTTTCCCATATATAATTATTTTGTGAAGCTGTATTGCAGATATTTGTAGAACCAGGACAGCCAAGTTTACCCTATCTCAAGCTGCATGACCAGCCTGACAAGAACTTAAAGTCATTGTGTGATATCTACTAATGCTTTATTACCATTGCAAAGTGGCTGCATCTCTCATGATCTCACATTCCTCAGCTTTGTCAGGATCAAAGTAGAGCACTCCTGCTCTGGGAAGTTTTCTGAGGCAGCTTCATGGCATTGTAGACGAAGCCTTCCATGATTTTTTAACCTAAGTCTGAATACTGTGTTTAGTGATGAACCTTCTTGTGAAATAACCCTGGTCAGAAAAGTGAGGCTTAATGTATGGTCTGATGAGAAATCAGAGGCAAACGTGTCCAGGACTATGTCCCATGTTTTTGGGCTGGTGTGAAGATGAAATAAGACTCTTGTGGCAATGCTGTGTTTGCACTTACTCTCATCTGTATTTTGGAAATGAAGCATAGGAATTAACTCTACTGTTACTGATTTACCAGTGATTTAATGTTTCTTGTGCTTCCCAAATCTTCTAACTTGTGTGGCTTCAACTAGTTAAGGAAGGCAAACATGGATATTTGAGCTCATTTCAGCAAAGTACTTTAGCATTCATCAAACACCCAGCACACAGGCAAGCAGAATTTCAAGGGTCACATCTAAATACCCTTCAGAAAAGGAGATGGACGGCTCTGTATTAATCTAAACAGCTCCCTCATTTACAGACAGTTTTTAATTCAGGTCATTTTCTGCCTGATTCTTAGTGAGATTTCCTGAGATTTCAGCTCAAGAGACACCCACACAACCCACAGGGGAACATGCCCGTGGCAGAGGACCCGTGTGAGGCCACCTCAGCTGCTGTAGCCCTTTAGCACAAACAGGCAGCTAAAGCTTTGGTTGAGGAAGTTGTCAATTAAATAGAGATTGCCTGGGGAGGCTGGGGACTCTGTCATGTGGAGTCCTTAGGAATGGCCTCCAGGAATGGTTCAGGTCAAGCTGATCCTGTGTCACAGCAGCATGATGGACCAGACGATTTCCAGAGGTCTTTTCGCAGGGATTTCACGTTCCCAGCAGAGCTGTAATTGCACAAATGAAAGGTCAAATATTTTATACCTCATTGTGTGTGTGCCCCGTAATGCATGAGTAATAGGTAACTGTTAAATCGGTTTCTGTTGATAAAACACTAACTATCACTTAATATTTTAATGGGCTTCTCCCCATAGGATTTATGCTCCAGACCCTTCCCCAGCTCTGTTCCCTTCTCTGGACTCACTCCAACCCCTCAACCTCTTTCTTGTTGTGAAGGGCACAAAATTGAGCACAGTGTATGAGGTGTGGCCACACCAGCGCCCAGCACAAGGGACAATCCCTGCCCTGATCCTGCTGGCCACACTATTGCTGATACAGGCCAGGATACCATTGGCCTTTTTGGCCACCTGGCTGACTCATGTTCAGCCACTGTCAACCAGCACCTCCTTTTCCACCAGGCAGTTTTCCAGCCACTCTGTCCCAGGCTGGCAGTGCTGCAAGGGGTTGTTGTGACCCGAGTGCAGAAGTCAGCACTTGGCCTTATTGGACCTCATAGAATTGGCCTCAGCCTGTCTGCTGAGCCTTCCTACCTTCCAGCAGATCAGCATTCCAACTCAAGGGAATGAGTGTTTGCAAACTGACTGAGGGGACACTTGATGCCCCTGTCCAAATAATTGATAAAGATGTAAAACTGAGCCCTAGAGAGCATCACTTGTGACCAGCCACCAACTAGAGTTAACTCCATCTATCACCATCCCAGTAAATGATCTTCTGCCTCTTCCTGTTTTTTCCGTCATCATTCCCTGAATCTGGAAGGGTAGAGAACACTGCTTGTGCTCTTGATCCCTTAACCAGTCATCCTAAGGCTCTGAAATCCCTCTTGATTGCCTTTGGATGTTTTGTTGTGACTTCGTTGCTCTCTACCTGAATAATCAATAATAGATAATAATCTGAGGGCTGTGACAGGTTAGGGAACTTCCTCTTCACGTCTTTAACCCAGACAGCAAGCTTCCCTAGGAGGTGGTTCAGCCTGCAGTTTCTCTCTCATTCTCTCTCTCTGTCTCAGATAACATCCTCAGAGGGCTTTGTCACTGAATGAAGTTTCTCTACATGGGTGCATCTAAAATAATGGAACTGAACTCTCACATGGTTGAAAGCTGCAGGTGAGCTCTGCAGCGCTGCTGGAAATAAACCAGAGCTTGCCTGCTCCAGAAGGGCATAGCTGGGAATGGCTCCTAGCTTCCACAATGTTGGGGGATCCATGAAGGGCAGGAAATCTGTCCCTGAGCATGAAGAGGATGCCTCAACTCAGCCTGCTTGGCAGAGCTGTTGTGAATATGGTGGTGGACACATCACACCAAGAGACACACAGAGACAGCCCCAGAGCATGAAGTTTGTCTCAGCCACATCCTTGACTACCTCTGTGAGAGAGGGACACCTCCTGAGGAAAGCCAAGGTGGGGTCATTAGGTGAGTCAGGGAAAGGCAGTGACCAAGTGGAGCCAGTGTGTGAGCACAAAACATCATTGTCTGCGACTGGTGAGCTTCCTTCTTTCTTGGAATAGGATCTGAGAGACAAATGGAGTGATTTCCACCCCCTCTCACTTCTGGTGGTCTGACCTCAGAAGGGAGTGGTAGAGAAACCAGCTGGGAGTAACTAGCTATTTAAAATGGATCAAGATTGTAGCTGGGAAACTTCCAGAAAGGACTACTGGGGAGGGAATATGGAAACACCCAGGACATTCAGAACCAGCTAGCCAGTGAACTTGGAAAAGAAACAGTGAAGCAAAGCAGTCTCTCCTCCACTAATCACAAGAAATAAAGACTTGAAATACCCCCTGGAACTGATGAAAAATCAGGTCAGGAACAGAAATATTCATGCACTGGCTCTACTGGTGGGTAAAGAATTTCCAAACCCAATTTCTTTTGTGGAAACCTGGCTCCCTAAGGCTCTGAACGAGATGCAGAGAATGTCCCACTGCATGTGGTGTGCTGGTTCAGGATCCCTGCCAGGACAATCACTCCCAATAACAAGCAAAGCAAAACTGAGCTGCCAAGTTTCAAACGTTCATGGAAGAGGGAGGCTCATGACTGTAGAGAGAGCAATGAGGAAGCATGAGTTAATTTACTTCCAAATCAGCGTGAGTGTCCTCCCTTGTTGTGCTGTTGCCTTAGATAACATGGGTTCAAGATAAGTTTCTCATTGTTCTAGGAGCTGTACTGATTGACAGCTCAAGGAAAGTACAACTAAAATTTAAGGTACAAGGAGACAGACAGATATGCAATGGTGGATGAAACTTGTGGAAGCAGGACACCATCTAGGGCACAGGGGGATGTAGTGTCTCAGTGTTTGCAGACTCCAGAAGCAGACACAAGGCCCCTCTATGCAATACATGTCATGGAAACAGATCTATATGAATTTGTATTTGGATTAGAAGGCACTTTTAAAGGTCATCTGGTCTAAACCCCATGCTTATTGCCCGTCTTCATCTAGGTCATGCTTCTCATGGCATTCTTTTTCCCAAATTCTCTCTCTTTCTGATTCTTCACTTCCCAGGGCTTCCCTCCTCCTATTCATTCTTTTTTTGTTATGATTACCCTTTTCCTGACAGTCTCTTGGCTAGAGCCATCTTATGCTGACAGTAGTGTTGGTTCAAATGGAAGGTTATGCTAGAGATCTCCACAGTCCCTTCCAAGCAGCATTGCTGTGATTTTGGGGGAGGGCCAAACTATACTCAGCCTCAGAGTTTCCCTCTAGATGTGCAATCTTATGATGGTTTCAGTGATTTTCTGCAGACAGCTGTTGTCTTTCAACTACTCTCTGCCTCTAATTCATCGCAATGTGTCAAAACAGGCACCCAAACAGCCTGATGCAACTCCCCAACAAATTTTGGGGTCATATTGGCACTTCCCTATCTTTGCCTCATTCCCATGTCAGGTACATCTGCAGAAAAGAGAAGAAAGCTTTCCTATTTGTCTTGTTTTTCAGCCTGCAAGGTGAATCTAGGATTACTTACAAAGCTGTATAAAATACAATACAAACATTTCAGCTACGCTATCTGCTTTATAAATTCAAAAAATCTAGAAAAAAACAGATACACTGAAAGAAAAGCCCCACATAAACAAGAAAAATACAGCTGACTTTGTGTTTTCTGCAGGCTTTCTGCAAAGGAACCTCTGTGTCAGGGACATCTGAGCTGCTGGGGCATCCTTGTTAAACCTGAATGAACATTTTCCTTCACCAGCCAAGGTTCTCTTTGCAGCACCAACCACTGCTCCAGCTCCCCTACAGTGTAGGACTCTCATTGTCTGGATGTCCTCCTGCTCTGTGGTGAGTCACTCGGAAGGTGCCAACCTCTCTCTGCTGAATGCAGGGGTACTGGGGCCTCTGAGTTGTGAAAGGTTGTGAACTGGGAGGGGAGAATTTATGAACACACACACACATGGGCTTCCATGCCCCAGGACGTTAAAAAAGGGATGGCAGTGAGCACTGAGCAGCACCCTTGTCACCACCTTGGCAAACATGACTTGTTTACAGCTCACGGGCTCACACAGAGCATATTCCAAGGAGCAGGTTGGGGCAGGAGCTGGGAGAGGTCTCCACATCCAGACAAAGAGAGACCAAGCTGTGACTCAGTGAGCAAACACAGATGAGCCCTGGAACCTTGACTGGACTTGCTGCAGTAATCCTGGGACTTGTGTTTGCTTCCCAAGGGGATTTAGCAGTGAGGGAACAGCCTAGCAAGGAAGAAGAATGGCAGATAATGTTTGCTTCCTTTTGATATAAATATACTTCCAGATCAGGGTCCCTCAGTGCAAGCATTCCCACAAGAGGGAAAAACAAACCAAGTTATTACAGGACAGCCAGTAAATGGCAACAGTAATAACAACAGCAGCAACAACAATCCTTTCAGCTAATTCTTTATTTGCTTTTGTAAAAGGGGTTGCTTTGACCTGACAGAAGAATGCAGCAGGAAATGATGTTGCATCATCTAGGGAAATGACACATCTTATATTTCCCCACTTCTTTCTCTGGTGCTCCATCAGGATTTTGTGAGGCTATTACAGGACACAAGAAGGGCAGGCTCTGAAAAAATCACTCTGATCTCAAGGTGCAACTTATTATTCTGGAAATCAATCCAACCCCTGGGAACTGAGGGTGCTTTCTCTGAGAAGCAATTTCAACCTACTTTGCTGCCCAAGACATGCTGTATAAACTTAGTATGCTCCTCTGGTACAAACTTTAAAATGCATATCATGTGGGCAAAGACACACAGAAATGACCCCTTGGTCCAACTTATGTCAGTATTATCATACTCCAAAAACTCCCTGCCCTCCAAAAAGGCACTGCTTGGAAAATGCAGTCCTTGAGGTTGACATTATTTCATATAAGTTTATATTACTGTTCTTTTGCATTAATTGCTACATGATGTGAAAAGGAAAAACAAGGACAAAAGGAAAATCTTGTACTGTTTCTTGCTTTAGACATTTAGCATAATTTCTTATTACTTTGTGCAGAAGTTCAGCATAAAATTGCTTAGCCTCCAGACACTGAGCATTACAGGTGTTGTAAATGTTAGAGGGTCCACCTGAGAGCCCTGACTATTTTTGCAGGGATAAATACAGGTGAAAGAATCATTTGTAATGAATATCATTCAACAAACCATATCTTCCATTTGTGAATTGTCCGTGAAGAGATTGTAATTTTCTTGAGCTGCTTGCTGAATCACTTCTGGAAATCATTCTTCACTAGCAGCTTCTTGGAGAGCAATTTACTGGTAGCATTTCATATTCAAAGTTTGCAACTTGAGCTATTTTTATGAGGTGTGTCACTTCCCTGGAAGGATCCATTTTCTAGTTAGATGAGTGTAACTCCTGAAGTTTGAATTTGTGTACTGTGTGATTCCAGTCATGAATAAGAATTTTGAAACTTTGCAAAGGTGTCCTGAATTATTTTTTTGATATATGTTTGAAATAGATATGCTTTCTGCAAATATAGGAAAAAATAGAAAACAAAACAATTAAGGTTCAGGCAAATTAATTACAGCATTCAAATGAACATCTTGGCTGCTCTAAGCTCCAGAGATCAGGCTCTGTGCTTTTGGTGTGATGGCAATGAAGGGTGTATCATCTTGGGTCCAACAGTTTTTTGGTAAATGATGTTATTGAAAAGGCAGAGATAAAAGAAAACCCATCAGAGGTCAGGCATCAACAAAAAATGTTAACACTGGTGATGAGTGGGTGCTTCACATGACTTATTTGGAATTACTGACCCTGATATTGCTCAAACAGCCATTCTGCTGATTTGGGTAGAGCCTTTCCTGGTGTCTTTTATCTCTGCCACGGCAAAACTAATTTCTAAATTTTCCTCAGCTTTAACAGTTGACAGGCAGGAGATTAGCTGGAAATTAGGTCATCTGGTAAGAACATCCCTATCCTAAATACTCCCAGAGATATTGTTCAAACCTGAGGCTGCAGTGGAGCCCTTAATGGTGGATAAAAAGAGAAGAAGGCTCTTTAGACAAGGTTCATGTTTCTGTTGGCAGTGCTGTACAAAGTTGTTCCAAAATGTGAGGGAGTGCCAAGGATTGTGTTCATTCAGGCTAGGCTAGGCTTGGCTTTTCCTCTTCATGACCCCACGATGACAGCTCGTGTTGAAGGTGAGGGAGGGTGGAGTGTGTGGGAACCTGCTGGAGGATTGTTTTCTCCTCACATCTCCTTGGTGCTGCTCCAAACTGCGCAGTGCCTTGGAGGAGATGACCCTGAAAGAGCTGAGGCGTGAACTTAAGGACCAAGACAGTGTGCACAGACAATGTGGCCCTCTCCTCTCTCCCTGCCAACATCAGGTGCAATGGCTGCCTATAAAAATTTGCCTTTTACATCAAGACAGCTGCAGGAAGGCAGCCGAAAATGAGGCTTATGGGTTTGTTGAAATGGAAAGGAAACTAAGCCTTTTAATATTTGCCTCTGCACTCTTCCAATCACACAGAGAGAGAAGGCCTTATCCTTTGGTCACAAAAGAAGTATTGGCAAGGCCTCAAGTAATCTCAGCAAGACCTGTTCAAATAAAAGTTTGCAGAGCACAAAGCTGTGAAAATTAAGGAGTTCAGAGAGTCTATCACTCAGTTGGGAGCACGTACTTCCTGAGAGCCCAGAGCCACTCTAATGAACCTGACAGAGACAAGATGCCTCTGGCATCTCTCATCCACCTGGAGACAGACAGAAATGAGACAGGCAACTTTCCAGAAGGAGCATGGAGTGGTTAACAGAAAATCCTCAATTACAGGTGATCAGGGTTCAGGGCTCCTACTAGTGGATGCACTGTTGGCCTTCCCTAACCCAAAGGTTTTTGTTAAAAGGCAGACAAATGAACTACTTTAGCCCAGTAATGATCTCATAAATGCACGTGTCTAAGTAATGATTCCCTGTATTATGCCTTCCTCCCACTTGTATTAAGCCATCCCACCTGGATAATCTAACACTTTGAATTAAGCCCTCCTGGTTTATCCATTCTGTGCTGGGAAATTCTGCCCGTGCTCAGCAAATCGCTGACCCCTATCAAGTCCCTACAAGTGCAAAATCATTCATTCTATTTATACAAGTCATCCTACAGGCCAGATTTATAGGGCAGGCAAAGTAAATGCACCTGTGTTGATGCTGCAGTAATTTCATCATGTTCTGTCAGGGGGTCTGCTTAAAGATGACACTTTCATAGTGCTGCTTGATGGGGCTTGGCTACAGAACAGCTCAGCTGGTCAGCAAGCAGGGGTGAGCAGGGCTGGATCTGAAAGTGGCTTTTGTGGCTCTTCTATTCCTAATAACGTGTATTAAGGAGAAAAAAAAAGAAAAAAGAAAAGAAATAAAAGATTCATTATGAAGAAGAGGGGAAAATAACTACTCATTGGCTGCAAGAGGATTAACAAGGTAGTTTGCTATAATATTAGAGGGGAGGAAGTCTTTTTATGAAAAGTACTGTGGGGAAGATGATTATTTTTACTTGCTGTTGTTTTCCTTGCCTCCCTGTTGCTCTTTTTTTCAGTGCTGTAGAACAGGCCCAGAAAGTGGTACAAATCATATTATTTGCTAATGTGCCAGCCTGGTGAGTGGAGAATTTTTAGTGGTCTGCAAAGAGAACAAGCACAATTCCTGTTATTTGTTAATCACCTCTGTGTGCCTAACTTTCAAAGGCTGTTTTAAATATTTATCCTTCTTTTTCTCCAAGGATCTGTATTTTCTTCTAAGAAGAAAATTAACTCTATCCCAGCCAAAACCAGGGCAGTAACATTTCATTCCTTACTGAGCCCAAACCTGGTGGGTATAGAGAAAATAACACTCACAAAAAATGATTTAAGGTCTTCAACTTTCCATTTGAAATCTGAAAATGAAACTCAAGGAGTCCTCTATCATGGTAAAGAAAAAAATGCAAACCAACCAACCAAAACCCATAGAAAAACAACTAAAAGCCACTCCAAACTTTTGTTTAAGTAAGCAGCTTCACACAAACTCACCTTTTAGCATTTCTAAGAAGTGTGACAAGTTACAACTGCTGGGAATAGATCCACCACAGAATAAGCCCTGGCTTGTCACAAACTTTTGGTGAACCAATAAATGGCCGGTCTCAACACATTGTATTGCAGCTATTGTGCAAGTCTACCAATAAATAGATAACCCAGCTTGCCTGGTTCTTACTCACCTCATTTGTCTGCCCAGGAGATGGGAAATAGCTAAATGAAATTAGGTACAGTCAGACCAGTCAGACTTCAACTCCTTTTTTTCTGATATGTGACCTTAAGTGCCTGCAAAGTTGTCGAGTTCCTTTCAGTTTTTATGTGGTGTAAAAGGCCATTAAGTGAATCACTCTGCAGAGATAAAGAAGCAAAGCCCTAGTGAGATTTGGGGTCCTGCTGGACCCCGGGCAGAAATCCCAGGATGGAGTATGATTTCAGGGGATGTTTCTCTATGGAATGAATCACAAACAACACCACAATGATAATTTTTTTTTTGTTTTGTTTTTAATTGAAAACATTTCTTTCAGCTTGATAAATTAGCTACTCTTCCCCATGCAAACAACTCTGATTATTCATCATGATATTTGTGCGTTCTCTATTTCCCACAAGGGTTATACGTGGGATGGAAGTTTTCTTTTAGCATTTGATAAAGCATTGTTTTAAAATGCCCATCATCCAATCAGGGAGGATAAGCTTAGTGATTGAAGTCAGCAATTACAAAATCTGTATACTGAATACCTAAAGGTTACAGCTTACAAACAGTCAGATGACAAGAAAATATGGTGTGATACTAATCACTAATCATAGCTTGCTTAAGAATGACATTTCCAGGAATCAGGATCAATCTGCCAATGATTCACTAACTGTAGAAAGAATTAAATTCATAGCATGAATTATTTGAAGTGAGTGTTTTGATCAGTTCACTATCAAAATCTGATTCCCATTGGCTACAGAGGAAGGAGGCAATCAAAGTCACCTCTGTTTTTCACATAACTTGTTATTTTTTTCAGTTAAATACTGACATCAAAAGTTTGTCATAGAGCCTTGTCTCTAGCCCTGTGTTACACACAGTGAAATGCCAGCCCCACTGATTTTGGTGACAAAATTCCCATTCATTTAGCCTCATGTCAGAGGATTGATTTTTATTGACACACTGGGGGGACAATTAATTATTTACCCATCAGCCTGAGAGACCATTTCAAAGGGATTTATTTAAGGTGCTGTTCTTTGAGAATCAGTTATCTTGAGGCATTTGATACCTCATACAGTTCACTCTGCTTAAATACCTTCCACTCAATTAGCCCATGTTTTTATTCAAGAGAGGAGATGGATAGGTCTCTTCAGCTGGCAACACTTTCAGAGTGTGTCAGACCAAAGGGAAGCTAATTACAGGGAAGAGAGAAAAATGTGGAAAATACTGTTTGCACAGGGCACTGCAGAGTGGAAACTTTGTTGTGAGCAGCCCTCTCTGACATTACACATGCTGAAGCTGTACCCTTCTGACCATAAGATTAATGATGCCAAGCCAAACACTGTACCCACGTCTCAAGGGTCACAAGAAAATCTCTTTTTTATCGTCTGTTTCTCATTTTGCTGGCCATGAAGGTATTTACTAAGGAATTAGCATATATCTAGGTTTAAGTAGATTAAAATAGAAACATGCCACTGTTTACTGGATACATCTGCTCTCATTAGTATAACTTGTTGCTGTTGGCATGAAGCAGTTTAATTAAAATGACAGCATACTTTTCTGTGGAATCAGAGCCTGGTCCCAGTGGGGCTCCTCACACAGATGTGAACAAGCAGTGCCTGCTGTGGTGGCTGCAGAGTGAACCCAGGGCAGCCCCTCTCTCTCACCCCTGCAGACAATCCCTCCAGGAATGGGCAAGGACAGAACAGCTCTTCCACTTTTGTTAGATCTGTCTTCTTTGTTTTTTTCCCCTCTTTCCCAGATATCCTTTATTTACTTTAGTCTCTTTCCATTAATGCCTACAAATGTTGTATATCTATTACTGACTTAGGTGTAGGATGTATTGGTTAGTGAGGTATGGAGAGCAGATATAATGCCTGGGATGATGCAAGTATCAGCTCTACAAGAAATAAAGTTGCATCTGCCAAATACTGAAGGAAATTCTGGAGGCAATCTGGAAACTCATCTCCTCTGTTACACACATGCCTGTCACAGAGGACATTTTCTTAGTATTGCTCTGCCCCAGGACCCAGATGTGTTCCAGAAAATCCTGTGATTGCCTGTGAAGTTATGAAAAAGTCAATTAACAAGGTCATTTGCCTTCTGTTGCAGTGTTTTGAGATGATAGTTGGCAAATGTACTTAGGGATGTTTTTTCTGCAATGGTGTAGGTTCTCTGGCATGTATAAAATGTAAAAGTTTTCAAAGTACGTGGTCAAAGGATACTCCCACTGAAGTCAAAATGTGGTGGCCAGGCCACATATCTGGGATTTTGAGCGGGAATAGGATTTGGGACGTGCCCATCCTAACCATTTCCCTAGCCAGGAGCTAGTGTTTTCTTGTTCTCCTTGAGCAATCCACCCCAGGTCTGAAATATAAACATCTGAATCACAGGTATGGCTGCCCAATCATTCCTGGGGTGGTCACCAGAGAGAAGAAGGTTTATTCAGGGAGTCATTGCAAGACCTTGGAGATCACTTCCCCAGCATCTTTTCTTGTTATTGTTTACTAAATAAATCCTACATTTCAACAAGAGGGTGACTCAGTTTTCAAATGGAATGGGAGGAACTGGAAGATCCAAGTCCTGCCACATCTGCCTGACAATATAATTTCTACATCTCTCTCTCAGCTCCATCTTGGACCAGCCACTTGCTGAAATGACACTGTTTTGAAGGGAAAGATGCTGTCATCTCTCAACCACTTTTGTTAGGAGAGAAAATCAGCCACCTACTCCTCACCCAGCAAGCAGAGCAGTGTGGTTAAAACATTTAATAATACGAGGCTTGTGGTGAAACCTGAGGCCTCTGCTTTCCCTTCTTTCTGAGGCAAGAGCACAATTATGCTATTGGGTGTTTTCTGAGGTGGTTTCAGGAAAGTGCCAGTCCTGCCCATTCTCTGGGCAGGTGCCAGCAGGGCCTGGAGACCTGAGCTGTGCAAAGACAGGGATGCAATTCCTCCCCCAGAGGACTGCACTGCACATCTGGGATGGGGAAACTTTCTTCTCCAGGGTGGCTAAAGAGCTGTTGAAGCACTTTGGGCTATCTGGCATCAAAGTGCTCTGGGGGTGGACCTAGAAAGAAGGCAAAATGTCCTGGTGCTGATGAGCTCTGTGAAGCAGTGGGGCTGAAGGTGCCTCTTGTCCCATCCAAATAGCCACAAGCAGTAAAACAGATGTAGACAGACACATGGACTCCTGCCTGGAGTCCCCAGGGTGGGCACTGGCAGACCTGGGCTTAAAACCAGCAGCCCCTGATGGTCTCATGGGTCCAGGGCCTGTGGGGTAGAGCTTCATTTGCCTGTTCTATCTGCTTTTTGTTTCTAAGTGGCTCCTCAGTGCCTCCCCTTTGGCTAGCAGAATGGAGAAGCAGTGAAGGGCAGCCAAGAGTCTGCAGTGAGGATGTGTTTGTGTGGATGAACACACTTTCCACATATAAAATAATAAAGGGAAAATACTATGTAAGTTCACTTGCTGACTGTTTTGCTCCAGTGCCATGGCCCAAGAACAATCACCCAGACTCATCCATGTGTGAAAATTGTAATATTGGAAAAGGCTCCTGTGTTTGCTATTAGTCATATTTCTTTATAACAACTTTCCTTTGTAAGTGGATACAGAAATAACTCTTCAGATTATGGATCAGAGCAGGGAGCTGTGTTTGCTTAGTGGTGTAGCTGCATTGATTGGCATCCCCCTGCTCAGGAGAAATGTTTTTAACCAGCCAGAACAACGAATACTGTTGAAAAACCTACATGGGTTACACTGACAGCATTCAAATGTAAAAGCAGCTAGGTGTTTCAGGAACCAAAACACGATTATTTTTAATTCACTGTGGTTAGGAATGGTTATTATTTATTGTTTGAACACAGCAGCACCTACTGGCTCCAGCCAGGAATCAGGACTTCACCACAGTAGGTGTAAAAGGGAGTAAAAAAGAGGTTTCCACCCCCCTGAGTGGTCTGAGCCTGAGCAGGAAGCAGCTGGCAGAGGGTTTGGGTAGAACCAGCACAAGGGAGGAGCAGGAGGGAAAGGGAAGATTGCTCTGACTGCCCTGGTTGTGCTGGACTGGCTGCGTGGGGCTGGGCAGGCTGAGCAAGGAGCCTTGTGGAGGGGAGGGAGCTGTGGTGATGAGCTGAGCACCTTTCTGGGTGGAAGGAAAATGAAATGTGGAGGTGTGGCAGGAGCTGGAGAGGTGTCCATGCCTCAGTGACTCGCTGCAGTTTGTAAGAGAGGAAGGTGAGGAGGAGGCAGGGCAGGAGGGGGGAGAAAGGACTCACCAGTCAGCAGCACAGTGTGGGGAAATGGGATGGGCAGAGGTGGCAGGAGAGTGGCAATGGTGTTTTCTCATCCAAATGGACTGAACTGGAGGAAAAACTTGCAGACTATCTATTTCTTTATGTCTTTTTAAAATTTTGCTTTTTTATCCCTTGACTTTTTTTTTTTTTCCTTTAATGGGAAGATTTTTTTTTCCCCTGCCTTTGGAAAAACTAAAACTAAGTTTAGTTACCAAGCTGGGATGGTTGTGCCAATTTCACATCCTGCCTGCAGGATGCAGGATACCCTGACAGCACCTTTCCCAGCCAATCCTGTTGGCAAAGGACACTCAGTGCAGGTGGGCATTTGTGTGTTTCTTTCCTCCCCATCCTCATGTCCCAAGATCCAGACCTCTACCTCTGCTGAACTTGGCTGCAAATCTTCCCATTCTCTGTAAAGTTGTTGTCCCTTCAAGAATAACATTGAACCTTCTACAATATTTTTGATAGTTTGATTTTTTTTTCTATAACAAAAAATGGAAATTATCTACAAAAGTGATTTTTTTCCCACAAATATTTAGTTTTCTTCCCTAAAGATATTTTTTTGCTTGGAACATCTCTCTCATGGAAAACTTTGTGGCCTTAGTGGTAAAACTGCAGTGAAGAAAATTATTTTTGTAACATTATTTCAAATATATATGGTTAGGAAGAGTTTTGTCTAGCCCAGAAATCTGGAAAAATAAAAAGTAGTTAAAGTCTGTATTAAATTCCATTTTAAGATCTCTCTTCTAGAGCTGTCTCCATATAATGGCTCAGAAATGTCCAGGGAAATTCTGTCATTTCTGGTTTCCTTCTCAGTCTGAAACTGAAACAAGCAAGAAGCCTTATAAAAAACTTGTTCTTATGAAGGGTTTTCCAATTTCCTATGTTTTTATTCTCATGAGGTTTAGATAAAACATCCAGATTTTTTTCCTTTTTTAAACAGAAGCCAGACTCAAAATCTATTGAGGTTTCCCCATCACTAATTATAGCATGTATGTGAAATTATTTGCTGTGAAGGTGAACGGTAGTGTGAAATTAAAATTAGATGCATCAAGAACAATGCTTTCCTATCTTGGCAAGTGTATGGGGTTGGTGCTCCAAAAGATAGTGTTTGTTTTGTCATGTTATTTTCCTAACTTATCCAGAAGGATGCAGCTGAAGAGGGGTTGTTGTTTTTTTTTTAGAAAACAAACAAACAAATTAAAAATATAGCTTGGGGGAAAAAAAGTAATTTTCTGTTTTATCATTTAATTTTGTTCTTTCTGCACATACTGGGAAACATACATGTTTTTTTTCCTCTCTCCTCAAAGAAAAATTCCAGATAAGGACAGGTCTTATTAGCCCACTGGAGGCAGGATTCAGCCCTGGTGCTGTCTGGGGAGTGAGGATATTTGTGTGTGTGAACTGGGCTCATTCCCTGCTGCCCTGGCCAGGCCTCCCTGGGCAGCAGGAGGGGTTTGTGGCAGCAGCAGTAGCCACAACACTTTTCCCAGTTGGATTAAAGGTGTTTTCCTCTCAGGCATCTCGAGCTGAGGTCTGTGCTGCTGAGAGAGGCAGAGAGATGCTCCAGAGGCGGAACAGCGCGGTCCTCGCTTGGCAGCCAGCCCTACTCTGTTAAAAACCACATCCTGCAAGGAAGGCTCGCCTGAGGCAAAGCCCAGCATCAAGGCAGCGTGTCCACCCTGAGAGCAGCTCCTTGCAAATCGAGGAAGGCACCTTGCTCCCTGTCAGATCCCTGAGAGCACAGGCAGTGCTGCTGAGCTCCTCCTAAAACTCTGAGTGTCACATTTCTGGGGGCTGTGTTGGCTGGTCCCTCCACCACTGTGAGCCACCTAAAACTCATGATTGTGCAACAGCACGTCTTTTTCAAAGATGCTTTGCTGTCTTGGTGATTTTTTTTAACTGTGCAAAAAGTGGTTATTTGAGCTTTTTACTTCTTCATGCCCTGAAGGCTTCCTGAGAAGAAATATCTGGTGGCTGTGAGTTCAAGCTAAACTACTTCAAATTATAAACAGGAGTCATAAAACACGGAAAAATCTTACAAATGGAAAGACTTTTCAACTCTCACTTTTTAAAAATTGCTACTGGATGGGGTCAGGTATGTTTCCTGAAGTGTTTGACCTGGAATAAACAAAAATGAAATTTTGGAAAGCTGAAGAATTTGTATTTTTAAAATCTATGAATGTTAAACAGAAAAAGATGCCTGTTTTTTCTATCTGTAACCAACAAGATTATCCTCTGAAAATGGCAAAATGAATGCAGTTCTTTTGTTCAGTCTAATATAAGTTGTAAGAAAAGTAAACCCAAATAAATTTGTGATTGTTAATTTCAGAGCAGAAATTTAAAAGAAAGAAACAAAACCAAAAAGCACAACAAGCCACAACCAAACCAACACCCCCCTCCCCTGTACAATCTGTGAGCTAAATTCCCCTGAAATTGCCCAACATTTGATCCCAGTGACACAAATTATTGTGAGCTTGGAATGATATCAATTACTCTCCATTACTACCCGAGGGCTTGCTGCGATAGTGGTTAATAAGCCAAATCCTAAGGTGCCCTTTCCATTTGTGGGTAAGGTCAAAAGCAATTAAGGAATGGAGGATCTGTGGTGAAAGCTGCACAAGTGCAATATTGGTGGGGTTTTTTTTTGTAAATCAAAGTCACATCATTCAAGCAGTGCTGAGTTTGATCAGCAGAGGGGCTCTTCCCAGTGCTATCCAGACTCAGAAGCCTGTGGAAAATCAGCTTTTCCTTGAATCCACCTGCAGTGTGGAGCTGTAATTCATGACTGTGGCTTTTCGAAGATAGTGCATTTAGGGTGTAATTAAAGCAAGTAGTGGGACAAAGAATCCAAATGATGTCACATCTTTTGAAAATTTGGGACATTTTATACAAGACAGATCAATGCTCATATAAGTGGACAAACTGTTCTCTTACATAGGTATCTGCCATATTAAAAACACATTCTCTGTGTCTGACTCTACCTTTAATTTCAGTTTAGGTCCATCATTGGGCCAAGATTCTCTCTGTGTGCCTGAGTATAGAATCCTCCTCAACAGGATGAGATGAACTCATCTCCTATTGTGACCAGATCTTCTTGAGGTTCCTCTTGCAAACCTCACTGCTTTATTTCCTACATTCAGAGTAATTTTACAAAGACCTTTTTTTTGTGTGGATTTCAACTTCTCACTGGAGTATCCAGAGGTGGTATCTGATGTCAGCAAAATTAACTTCCTCAGGCACAGTTGTCCTAAGGAAGACAGCATTATGACCGGACTTATTTTCCATAAACTCATCTTGATTGCATTAATTATGCTGCTGTTAATTATTTCCTGATTTTCTCCCATATCAGATTTTGCGTGAGTCAATTCCAGATGAACCAACTGGTAGTTATGCAAGGGTTTGCCAGTGACCTCTTCCTACACTGCTACAATAGTAGCAGGCTTTGTGATTGCTCTGATTTTCCAAGAACCATTACAAATTGAGGTCTGTGGCTCAGAAATCTGCTCCATGAATTTTCCTAGAAAGCATCGATCTGCATTATCTTGGCCTGCAGACAAGTTTGGGGTAATAAAATCTTCACGTATAAACTGCTCCACACAGGGCTCCCTGCCACAAACTTTGGCCATCTGGAAGCCAACACCCAGCAAATGACTGTCAGGTGGGCTCTCTCCAAAATCAGAGGAGAGCAGTGAACATTGTCAGAGGTGCTTCCTGCCATCCCAGGGGAGCAGGAGCCTCTGCAGATTCCTATCTGTCCCTAGGGATAAAAGAAAAAATCCACTTCACTCAGGATGCATGGCTGCTTCTTGAATTTTTTTATGTGTGAGAGGTAGGTTGTACACTGACCTCATGCTCCCCACCCCATAGATTGCACCCAGAGGATTTGAGATTCCTACCCTCTGACTGAGACAGTGTCCAGATCAAGACCCTTTCCTGGAGATCTCTTTCTCAGATGTGTCTCAACATGTCTTGCCAGCCATCTGTAGCACTCCTCATTGGCAATAACATCTTCCAGCACTGCTTTTAGTCCCTAAAGCTAGATTTTGCTTCATCGCCATTTTTCTTTCTTTCTTTTATAAACCAAATTTGTTTAAACCCAGGGCTTTTCAGTCTGTAGAGGCTTCTGTATGGGTTTCTGGCCGGTTGAACACCCCACAAGTGGCTAGACAGAGGTGTGTTTGAGTGGGTTGGAGATGTCCAATTTAGAGAAATAACAAAAAATAGTCATTCTCAGCACATTTTCTATGAGCAGAGTATTGTTCCCCTGCAAACAACCACATTAAGCAGGCAGCACTGTGGTCAGACGAGGTCCCCTTGCCCATCTCACTCCCAAAGGAAGTTCTCCAGAGAAAGTGGCCTTTTGTCTCCTCCCAGACCGGGTAGTTTGCATAATCTGGTTAAATAAAATGAATACACACAGGCACAAAGAATTGGTGGGGGAAGTGGTAGTATAAGTAAAGCTGAGTGGTCCATCTAATCTGACATCAATATAATAAAATCGTTTATTTGTGTACACTGGAACAACTCCTTGGGACTGTGGTCTATTCCTGTTTCCCAACAACACTGTCATTAAAACAATGGGCACTGTAATTACTGTGATAAAAAGGCTTTATTGCTTCAGTTCTTCATCTGGCCCATGTGCAGAAGGAAGAGGTTTTCTTTATAATCTCCCTGCAGAAGGAGCACAGGGACCAGAAGGCTCCTTCTCCCACTGGCTCTGCCGTACAAAAGATTTCTCCACACCGGAGACTGCAGTGTGAGAGCCTTTGTCTTAAATAAAAAGGGCATAATACAGGCCTTCTGCCAGCACTGGCCACGAATGAAAGCAGTGCCTTTATGTACCAGCTAACTGCTGAACTGCAGACAATACTGTAAAATCTGTACTCCTCGATTACCTCAGCTGCCTCCGCATTGCTGGAGTGCTGCTGGGCCTTGGAAAGGGGCTGCAGGCGCCAGGCTGGAGCTTCACAAAGTCCGTGTCAGTAGGAGAGCAGGAATCCTGCTTGCCCAGCACAGCCACCCTGGTGAGAATGAGGAGAGTGGGTCAGGAGGGAGATATGATTAATACCTCCAAAACTGTCGCTCCAGCTATTTCTGCAGTTGGGCCATTTCATCCTGGCAAACTGCACGTGAGCTTTTGCTCAGTTCAGTTCCATTTGAAACCTGCAAGTTTGGCAGATTTGCAGGAGCTGTGAGCTCTCTGCCCAGCTCCTGTAACACCAGACTGTGCAGGAAATAGCCCAGAGGTGAGCGTTTTTCCACTGGCCTTCATGAAAAGCTCTTTTGAGTGAGTCCAAGAGCTCACAGAGAATCTGTGAACGGCCTGGAGAGCCAAGATGCCCTCTAGTTTGTGTCAGTGCCTCTCCTTGCCTTCATCAGACCTGCATTGCCTGTCACCCCTGAGGAGCCTGGCCTGCAGCCCTTTCTGGGCTTCAGAGAGTTCAAATGGTCTCTTAAATCCTTCAGGTTGCTTAAACTGGGACAGTCTGGCTGCTTCAATTCCAGCTTCCATAGAGCCCCTGCCTTGGGGCTCTGACAGAGTGAAGTACTGACTTGGCTAGGGACGCAGGGAACAGTTCTCCCTGGCTGCAGTGAGAATCCTGGAATTGTTAAGGGTGGAAAAGACCTCTAAGACTGAATCCAAACATTAGCCAGCACCTCTGTTAGCACTGAAGACATGCTGGCAGCAAAATCCTCCCTGGTTCTCTGATGTGAGTGACTTCTGGTGGTGGGGCAAAATATCAATAATGTGCTGAGATGACCACTGCTATTGCTAACAGCCTCTTTTAGAAAATGTTTACCCCACTGCAAGCATAACTGATGTAAATTGAATGTGTCAGGCTGAGTAGAAGCACCTACCCCCTTCCCTGAGCTGCTTTCCCCTCGTTTGACAAGGTACAAACAGAGAGCCCGTTCACATGTGAGTGGAGAGTACCAAACATTGCATCAAAAAGCAGAAGCCATCCTGTTACAATCTGCTGCTTGTCAGGATTTGACAGCGTTGTGAAATATAAATGATCCCTGCGATAGCAACGCCTGCCTCAGCCACCGGTAAACAACTCCCCTCATTAAAGAGATGCTTTAGAAATGACAGCACCAAATTATGCTAGTATTTTTGAGAAGTGCTCTTCAGCCAGAGATCCTGAAACGAGGTTTGCCACTTGTTTGCCAAAAAGCATTTCTTTGCAAGCAGAGGAAAGTGGCCTCACAGTTGAAAAACTGATGCCATCAAACAGGCTCCAATTGGTATGAAAATGGAGCTGTTTGGATGTATGAGAAAGGACTGTGAAGGAGGAGGTAAACTTTTCCTAAAGCTCCTATTTTTTAACTTTAGAATGTCCTCTGTAACCTTTTTAGCCCTACAGATTGTCTTCAGTACTGAGTTTGCTCAATGTTTAATTCAATATCCCTAGCCATGACAGTAACTCACAGGTCCAATCCTGCAATACAATCTTGCTAATGGTTATAAATGCCTAGATCTGAAACTTGCTTGATCTGAGACTATATTCTACTGCTCAGTGCCCTCTGCAACCTTTTTAAAAGAACAGATTCAGACATAGCCCTTGGGAAAGAGTTCTGAGTCATTCTGCTTCCATCCTTAGCATTTGGATTTTCCTTGGAGACTTTTCGGTTAGGTTTTTGCCTTGATTTTGCTTATCCCTCAGATCTGGTGAGATTAGAGTCCAAGCCAGAATGGCTGCAATAAAATCATTACAGATTCCACCTGCATCCTCCTCTGAGTCAGAGAGAAATTAACAGAATAATACAGGCTGCATGTATTTCTCAAGTGAGAGATCACCGGGATCAGTCCTTGTCAGAAATATCACGAGTAAGAACAAGCTATGCGCAGTGACAGATAATATTTCATAAGATATCCAAGCTTCTTTTTTGGAGGATGAAAATATTTGATCCTCTCCTTGTCAGCAGGCTTGCTCTGAGCTACTTTTATAGTAACATTCTCTACCAAAGGTTCAGTTTCTCTCACGCTGTCTGCTGCCACCCTTCAAAAAGGATCTGGGCTCCTTTTCTGCAGAGCTCTGGCTGTACCTGCCTGTGCACAGAGATGAGATCTTCCACCCATTATCTTCTGTAAGGGGGATCCAATCCTGGAAACTCTTCTGTGTCTTTAATGTGACAGTGAAAGTCATTTCTACTATGGACAGAAGCTGTCAGTCCTGCATGTCATATCTTCAACACATTGTTCAGTTGTACATTTTCTGAAGATTTTTAGCACAGCTTAACCAGTTGGTTAAGTTCTTCCAGGAGGTGATTTTCTTCTCTTCATTTTCCTTATACCTCTAATAGTTATACTATATATACTCTATATAGCTGGCTATAAACTCCATTTAGCTCTATATACTCCATATAGCTGTGTGCAGCAATGCTAATACACTTAAAAAAAAAAAAAGAGATAATTTATACTGATGGATCTTAAAACAACTGTAAAGACTCCTATTCTTATCCCTTTCAAATTGTAAGCTCACAAGAACTTCATGCTAATTCTGTGCCTCAGTTTTCTACATATCAAGGAAAAAACACTTGACTTTTCTAAAAACACAAATATTCCAAATAACCTAACTTTCCTATATACAAGCACAGCATATGGATGCCAAGGGTAGGAGTAACCATGGTGTTGTACAGCAAAAGAAGACACTGCTTGATTCCATGACCACCAAAGCCTGGTATATGATGTTGCACTTACTCCCTCTCTAACCCTTCTTTTGGAAATGTTTGGTTATTATCATACCCAGGATTTTTGAAGAACTAATGATAAATTATATGTATTGTTTCTATAAATGGTAGGTATTAATTTCTGTTAGATAGCTTACCATTTCTGAAATGGTCTCTGCCAACCTTCTGGTGAGACAAAATAATTTCCCTTGCAGTGGCATAGAGTTAAGTAAGACTTTCACATGGACAGAGAATTTTTATTTTCCTTATGTGACACCCCTGTTTTGACAGATGGAGACCACACACTGCCCTTCCTGTGTTACAATTGGTATCCCCAGCGAGGTGGGTGAATCATTTGGTTGACACCTAGGCAAGGCTTGAATATGGAGGAAATGCATATTTGAGGACATTGCCACTCCAAGGTTGAGATTTTCAGGAGTGATTTCCACCTACAGGAGTTGTGCAAGTGTTCTGTCAGCTTTTTAGGCAGATGAGACAGAGGAGGAGTATCCATAACTGAAGATGTTGTTTCTGCACACCTGCACACCCTGCATTTTAACAATGGCTTTTAGGTTTAACCTTGACATTTTGCTGGCAGCAGGAGAGGCTGCAGGTTAACCCCGGAACTGCGGGCACTCTCCAGAGGACACAGGCAGCCTGTTTGCCTTCAGGGCACGGAGCTGTGAGAGGGTGCTCTGCAGCACAGCTCTGAGCCAGCCACACAGCCAGGAAGGAGAGTTTGGAAGGGATTTCATCACTGCCTGTGCTGGTCAGGCTGTCCTTAGGTTGCCACAGGCTGGGGAGGAGGGTGCCCACATCTTCAGCATCCACCCATGGCCTTGTAATGCATCCCACTGGGTTTGCCTTTCTTGCAGCGTGAAGGTGTTTGAAAAACACTGGGACTGTGTAAGACACCACCACAAACAAGTAACAGCTATTGCTACATGTGATGGATTTCCTCCTATTCCTGCAGCACAGGATTGCTTGCTTTGCTTGGTTTTCATGATTCTCCACCTTCCCACCTTTGCTCTCAGGATTAATGAGATGTAATTAGGACTGTTAAATCAGTAGAACTATTTTGGCCTTTTCTGCAACTGGCATGTTTTCTAATGAGCTTTATTTTAATTTTTTTTTTTTAATTACTTGGTTTGAAAACACACAATCCTGATACATTTAATCTGACAAGGAAGCTGCAGCTGTCAGGAACTGTATTAAGGTGTGAATGAAAAGCTTATGCTGACAGAAGAATCTGGGCTCATAGCTCTGATTTCCTTGGGCAGGTTCAACCGTAGCCTGCTGACAACAGTTAGGCATTACACAAGAGCACAGCTCCTTGCCAGGTTGCTTTTCATAACACTGTGAGGTTGTTCTTTTCCTTCCTCTGCCCTTAAGATGAGGGAAACAACCATCCAGAAGAAAGATAGTGAGAGAAAATCCAGCCTGCCTGACCCGAGGATGCTTTCTCTGTGGAAAGGCAGAACTTGTAGGGCTTGGATCACATTCAGTGAAGTTCCCAGGGAAAGAGTCTGACATCATTCTCTGCAATGCATGTTGAAAACCTTATTAAGCCAAAATAATAGGTATAACTTACAATGCCTTTCTTGCAACAGTTTCTTTAGATTACATCCTGTTGGTCAGTTCATGCTAACAACTGGGGATTGACCCAGTATGAAGTGGAAGATATTTACTCTGCTTAGGAAAAGACTATAAGGGAGCACTTGATAAGTTATCAGCTTGAAAGTGATTTAGTTTTAGAAATGATGGAGCTCCCTCTTGACTCTGTGGAGCAGATGGAAGATGAAGTGCTGTGTGTCTGAATGAAACCATAGGTTCCAGGCTTAGTCTCCAATTCTGCACTGTTGATCTTAGTACAGAGGAATGGGAATCAGTCTGCCTCTCTTGATTTGAAAAACCTTGGTGTTTATCCTGTGTCTGTGGATGAAATCCAAGCCAGACTCTTGGTGTCAGTGGTTGTGAGGGATATGGACTGGAACTTGAGCTTGCTGCTTGCCAAAAACACCTCAGAGCCCTGCATTTTGGAAATCACAGAAGCAGAAGGTGGATTTCCTTCATAGTGGCCTATAGGCAGTGAGAGCTGCCTGTGCTGTCATTCCCCAGCTTCAGGGCACACATGCAGACAGGCTGGGAGAGTGGGGATTGTTCAGCCTGCAGAAGAAAAGGCTTCAGGGACATCTTAGAGCACCTTCCAGTACCTGAGGTGGCTACAAGAGGGCTGGAGAGGGACTTTCTACAAGGCAGGTAGTGATAAGACAAGAGGGAATGACTCGAACTGACAGAGAGTGGGTTTAGATAAGGCCTGAACTCTGCTCAGCCTGGAGGAGTCTGAGGGGAGACCTCACTGGGGTTCCAACATCCTCGTGAGGGGCAGCAGAGGGGCAGGTGCTGATCTCTTCACTCTCATGGCCAGTGACAGGACCTGAGGAAACAGCTGGAGCTGTGTCAGGGGAGGTTTTGGTTGGATATTAGGGAAAGGGTTTTCATCCAGAGGATGTTTGGGCACTGGAACAGGCTCCCCAGGGAAGTGGGCACAGCACCAGCCTGGCAGAGTTCAAGGAGTGTTTGGACAATGCTCTCAGGCACAGGGTGTGATTCTTGGAGTGTCCTGTGCAGTTCCAGGAGATGGACTCCATGATCCACGTGGGTCCCTCCCGGCTCAGCACATTCTATGGTTCTATGAGCTGGGATGGTAAAAACTGGAAAGAGCTGTGAAAGGGGGAATGTGGGAGAATTTTAAGTCCTTGGTTGAATCCTGTCTTGCTGTGATGTGGTAAAAATCTTCCCTGCAGCTGCCCAGACTGCAATCTCTGTCAAAGAGAACAAATGCTGGTATTCTGACCGAACTGTTACATCTGCATTACAGTAATGCTCGTGTATATTTTTAAAATACCCAAATACTGTTTATACACATCACAGAAAATTATAAATGTGTAACATTAACTCTACAATAGACTTCTAATACACCAGTGACTGAATGTATAAAAATACACCCACACTCTTATCATTGCTCCTTTAAAATAACATTATTTTTTCAACAAAGCCCAATTAAACCAACAAGAACTCCACCAAGAATAGAAAGTTCTCTGTCCTCAGACAGCTAATATATCTTGCTTAGTCTTTTGAGAGCCCTAAAAGCAAAATTTAGTATTTTGTTTTCAGCAATACTCTTCTACAAGGGAGAAAAAGAATAATTTGTTTTTGATTCATAGGACAAGTGGCTGAGCAGGGGATCACCAGCTGGTATTTTGATTGTTATCTTTGTGGAATATATTATGGACTCTAATTAAGTAAACCATCCTGCATGTCTATAAAGTTTAGGGTTTGGTGGTGGAACCTCTTGCCTGTGGATAGAGTTGGATAGAGCATGTATCAAAGACAGTTATGTCTGTAATAATTCTAACCAGAGTTCTTACAGTAAATGCCAGATAAGGTTTGAAATGTGTTCAAGGGAGAGATTTAAGATGAATCCATTCTCTTCTGGTTTTGTTTAGTGCTGTTTTTCAGAAACACACAGCAGTGTTCAGCAAACTGCAGTCATTGGTAACAGTCATTGGAGCAACTCCTTGAGGTGCTGTGGTCCTGGTCAGAACAGGGGAAGAAAGGTAATGGAGGGAAAAGGTTTAATTCCCACCAGGACTGACTACCTTGCCTGCTTGCTTCCTTCCTTCCTTCCCACTGTCTTTTCCCTCTTTCCCTCCCTTTCTCAGTCCCTCTGTCCCTCCCTTCCCAGCAGTCCATCTTTCACATCAATACTACAAGAACCCCCCAATTAATCTCACTGCATCACTGACAGCTTGTCTTAAGTGTCGTAGCTATCTGGGATTTTGATGCATAGTGAAATGAAAATTATATGATCTTTCTTTAGCCTTTTTTCTTGGCCTGGACAACCCTGTCATAACGTTCAGTTGCATTAAATCAGTACATTTGGGCTATCACCATAAATAAGATGCGCTATACATGTCAAAACAAGTTCTTAGGCAATCCAGATCTCTGTGGCTTCATTTACTACTTACACCCTTCATAAGTCATAACAGGGAAAGAAGCAACCTCTGTGATATGGAAATTTCTTCTCAAGTGCATAAATTATGTCTTAATGCTTCAATTGCTTGAAAAGTGGGACGGTCCCACAGGTCACCATTTCCATTCCAGTGACGAGATTTGCAAATATTAACAATGATTTCTGTTTTATGGGCAGGATTAACTTTACAGGTGTCATGGTTTAACTCCAGTCAGCACCTGCACCCAACACAGACACTTGCTCACCCCCAACCCCGTAGTGGAATGGGGGAGAGAATTATGAGTGCAAAAGTGACAAGTAAAAGTGATTCCTGGGTTGAGATAATGGGACGGAAAAGGAAGAAAATAATAATAATGATGGTAATAATACAAAAGAATTGGACATACAATATTGCTCACCACTTGTGGTGCCCAGCCAGTTCCTGGCCTCCAGCCAGCTTTCCCCACAGTTTATGTACAGGGCATGACGTCATATGATATGGAATATCTCTGTGGTCAGTTGGGGTCATCTGTCTTGGTTCTGTCCCCTCCCATTTTCTTGTGCCCTCCACATTTAGCTGAAAAGCCCTTGACTCAAGGGTCGACCTCAGGGTCAGCACCACTTAGCAACAGCTAAAACATCAGTGTGTTATCAATATTTTTCTCGTATTAAACCCAAACCAACACACGGTACCAGCTACTAGGGTGAAAATTAACTCTTTCCCAGAGAAAACCAGGACAACAGGCATCAAGGCTCCAGTTTAGTTGAACACGTGGAAAGAAAAACATTAAACCTAAAAAATGAGCAAAATCAGGTAATGGTGGCAGCTTTACTTGGTTTTTAGGGAATCTATAAACTCTCCCAGCTCTGAAAGGCTAAATCATGCACTCAGCTCCAATGTCAGAACTTTGTATCTGCATCTTCAGCCTGATGCCCACAGTGGGGATAAAAGGGACGTGGACTGGGAAAGGGAAGGATGCTGCACTGGGACCTGCCCTCTCATCCATGTGTGCCACAAGTTTGCCATGTGCTCTCTGACCAGCTGCCTCTCCTAAAACTTATGGGCATGTCCTTGATTGCAAGCTCCCTTGGTTTTTGAAAGTCAGGTCTGCTATAGATCCTAGGTGTTTCCACAATTGACTTCCCCTGGAAATGCAGTGGTTCAGCATCTCTCACTGCTGAGTGTAGTTCATCAGGAACACTTCTGAACCTCCAAAAATACATGCAGATTGGCTTTGGTGTACTCATTTCTCCTTGTTTGAGCACTAAAAACGCATTCAGGCAGCCTCTTAAAGTCATACAAATAACAGTCATTGAAATGGAAAGCAGCAAAATTATGAATATTGTATAATGCAATGTTAAATTACAAATAAATAAAACATCTGGGGCCAGATGTTGCTGTTGGATTCCTGCATGGAGCTGCCATTCCTTTCAGCAATGTTGTATGTGCACTTCTGAGAGCAGAGTTGGCCCTTGATGTAGAGAAGCAATTTTTTAATGCAATATTAATGGAGGATGATTTCTCCACTAAAAACAAGGTAACTTGGAGAGATTATTATATTTTAGAAAAACACTTGGGGGTTTCTCTAGAACAATAGTGTGTGGGGTTGTATTTTGGTTTTTTAAGGCTAAAAGGACAGAAAACAAGACAGAAAGAAACTAGAGAAACCTCTACAGAGTACATATGGTGAGAATGGGAACAGATAGTATAAGCAATTTACTTGAAGAAAATCTGAGTGTTCAAACATCATGCAAGAGTTTTAAAATATAGAAGAATGATGAAAATATGTATAGGAATAAAAAGGCATCTTAAACCTTCCAGCCTCAAGTGGGCTTGTCAAGCACTGAACTCCTATTTTGCCTTTTTAAAAGTCTGTTGAATCTTTCACCAATGCCCAATTTACTAATACTTCTGGGGCAATTAAAAGAGAAAAATGGCCATTTATTCAGGGAAAATAATCCCTTTCAGAGGTTTGCATTGTTTAGTTGTGGGCAGGTTTGCAGAATTTGACCTGTAGTAAGATCTGGAAGATCCTTTTGCACCGTTTTGCTGATTTCTCTGTAGGTTCCAGTGTGATGTCTGTGGTTGCAGGTGCTGCTTTGTCACTGTTTCTCCTGCCCTCCTGGGTGCCCCTGCCTGGGCTTGTTTGCCATGTGCTTTTCAGAGCTGGCAAAGATCCTTTGAGAGTGTTGGCTGCTTATTTTGTATGTCCTGGAAGGAGTTAACCTTTCAAATCACACATCCCAGTTTCCAGCCTGCATCCTTGTTCCAGCCCATTGGGGTCTGCAGAGCACTGGTGTTGAACTTGATGGATGACCACTGAAAGAAATTGAAGATCAGGCAGCAAATCACAGCTTTCTGTACATCTTCTTGAACATTTTATTAAGGAGCTCTTAGTTTCCACAAACAGTTATCCTCTTGCTCCTGCCAATTCCTCTCTCTGCATCACAGGGAAAGAGGATTTTGCATCATCCAGCCCTTGAGCTGCGCCAGCAGCCTGGTGCCCAGTAGTCCAGCCAGGGGAACCTGGCAGCTCCAGTCAGATTGGGGGCTCCCAAGTTTCAAAATAAAGGCTCAAGTGTGTGAAACTACATAGTGAAAGCAACAGCATGAATCTGACCCAGGACAGCATCAGAAGCCCGTGCTTTTGGAGTGGAATTAAAGTAAATATGCATAGAAGTCATCTACCTTTGCTAGAAGTTATTTATTGAAACAAAACCAAAGCAATCAGTGACCAAGGGAAGACTACAGACTCTTTTATTTATTGGTGGTAGAGAAAGACAAAACTCACTTTTTGACAGTGTCCTTAAAGTTTTGCAGTCCCATCTTCTGCTGCTGCTTGCTCTTTTCTCTTCTTGACCCATACTAGCCAGTGCAAATTCAGTCTTCTGCTCAGTGTCCTCTCTCCATAAAGTCCTTTAAAAAAGCTGAATGTTCTTGGCCTGTGGTCTTAATTCTTCACTGCACCTACCTACAGAAGACAATTTCCCAGGCCAGGGCAAAAAGCCTTCCCTTCCAAACAATCAGTCTTTCAACCTGGCAGTCCTTTTCTGGCACAGCAGGTGCTATTTGCTACTTTGCATTTCCCTAGCTGAACTAGGAGATATGAAAAAAAGAAGCTCAAAACCAGTGTTTTGGTCACTACTGTGAGAAATGACATCATCAATAGCCCAGCCAGATGGAGCTGAGCTCTGTGTCTGTGAAAATGTTCATAGGAGCAGTGAGCACCTTCAGACCAACGCTTTCCATTAGACTAAACACAAGTATTGCTTTTAAAAGTGTTCAAGGAAATGGAGCAGGAGACCAAAGCCAGCAGTTAAACACAGCTGTTCTTTAGCCCTGCTAGCCCACCCCAGTTATTTTTCTTTTCAAGGCATGGGCTCAATCAGGAAAATGGAAAAAATGGTGAAGTTCTATGTATGTCCCTTCCACACTCTGGATATTGTAAGCTTGAAGTTTCTCCTCCAGTTTTTCTTATCCAAATGTTATCTATACAAAATCCAAGTGCTAAAGCTGGAGGGGGAAAATTTGATATGCCACTTTTGCATGTAAGAAAATTGTGCCAGAGCTTTTTACAGGGCCTTTAAAAATGATGTCTCTAAATAACACCTGCACTGTACATTTTATATGCCAGTGTTTCAGTTTATGAAGTTTCCTTTGGCTATGGCTGAACGCTATCCTGCGTTTTATATCTGACGAGAAATTCTCTGCCATGTCTCTGGAGTTTTTGGACTTCAGGGTCTTAATAATGAACATCTTAGGCTTGTTTCAGTGCCCATGTCTGACAAGAACAGCACTGGCTTTTAAGAGCCCTTTATCTGAGCTGAGTGGAAAATGTTGTTCCCATGCCATGGGACTTCTCTGTGTCTTCAGTATTTTCTCTTATGCAGAAATAAAAAGCATGCTAACTTTGTGACAGATCTGTGCCCCTGCAACATAATTTTGGTTTCTGGTGATGTCTGCTCCTTTGCACAGAATAAGCTGGCCTACAGGAAATTAAAAACTCCCTCTGCAGTGGGTGACACTGAGTGCTCTGGCAAGGCAGACACAGCAGCAGCAGCAGCTGCTGATCCATGGGTCCATCTCTCTCTTTTTTGGGTCTCTGTGCAAGGGCAGTGCCTTTCTTGCAGCTCCAAGGCATTTCCCAACAAGCCATGCATTCCTGCCAAAAGAGTTTGTTTTCTTGAATCAGCATTTGCAGACTGGGAAGAAGAAATTTCAATTGCTTCTGCTTGCTACAAATGGACAGATTGAGAGTCCCTGGGAGAGGGACTTTACCCATCACACCCAGTTCAACAGGGCCTGAGAAATACACAGTAACCAATTAGCTTAATGGAAATCCCCTGATATCTCAGTGCGGAGAAGAGCTGATACTTCTAAAACAATTGCATGTTTAAAAATACATGTTTCAGTCATCTCCAGCAGCCTCATGCTAACAGCATAGAGCTGTTCCAGCAGCATAAAAAGAGAAGGTTCCATTATCAGACACTTCAGCTATTTCCCCTGGCTAGTCTAGAAAGAGAATACCAAAATCACTGAAGTGCCCTGGGCAGACATTTTATAGCAGTACAGGCTATTTCATTGCTGGAAGCAAGTCTATAATAGCTTTTTAAGCATCATTCAGCCTGAATTATCTGCTTAAGACATGTACATAAATCTTGCTATATTACACGATATTTTTTGCCCCCTTTCTTGAATTTTCGTCCTCCAGCTTAAGTTCTAGAAAAGGAGCAAATTAGTATCCTTCAGTTACTCATCAAAGCCAGTGGGATGACTGACTTATGCCAGGAATTTTTGGCCCAGTTTATCACATTCAGAGGAGTGATATTCTATATAATGAAGTGGGAGAGGTGTTAGAAAAAGAGGAGGCAGTAACTGACTTATTATTACTCATTTCACCTTGCTTGATTTTATGTCATTTATCTGCATGTGCTTGACACTGTTGTAGTACCTGGATGATCCATTGGGACTCATCTTCACATTTTCTTCTGAGGGAGGCTCATGTCCTAATGATGGGCCATTAGGAAAAGGATTTTAACAGCATTAATTCCTAATTCCAGCTCTAATTTCCAGCTGTTTCACATAGGCACAGTGTTTGAAAGGGGATCAAACCCCACTGTGCCTGCTGGAGCACCTCCTATGAGTGGTGCAATTCCAGTGTTTGCATAGCAAAACCAGGATGAAATATGGAAAACATGCTCAAGGCAGGGAACAGAACCGAGACCCACCTGTCTGGATGAATGCCCCAAGCATCAGCCTGCAGGATTTACCCTGAGTGGCTGTCCTCTCTTGTTTTGTGAAGTCTCTCATTCTCATTCTTATGAGGACAGTGACTCAGGAAAAGGTATGGTCTCACCTGAAATTTCGAAGATAGCTGAAATCTTAGAAGTTGAGTGAAAATTGGCAGCTGTTGGAGGACAGACCTCTGAATTATAGCCCCACATAAAGACAGGGGGTGCCAGTTCCTAGCATGCACCTGGAGGGCAGCAGTCACCTGGCCAGGCAGCTCATGGCAGCTTGGAATTGCTGAGGATGGAGATTATGAGGAAGAAGTTGTCACTGCATGCACTAGAGGGCAGAGGACACAAACCCAAGGAAAACTGAGTCTTGTTAGTTCTGCAATGTAATGTTCTCTTTCTGGGTGCTGCCTGTAGGTTTTAGTCTCATTATAGTTGCTGCTGCTGCTGTCAGTTTTTCCAGGAGTTCTTTGTCCCTGTGCTGGTGCTAAGCCAAAGCAGGAGCCATCTATATTCACATATACACAGGCAGAGTTGTCCAGATTTGCTGTAGGAAAGTCTGGTGGATCTATTCCTAGCAAATTGTGAAGTATGAGAAGTGATATATTGGGAAATTTTGGCGTTGAGGCTGCGAGGCAGTGCTGCTTTCAGCCCCATTCCCACTGAAGCTGGTGCCTGTCTGTAGGAATGTGGATCCCTAATCTATTGCAGGAAAGAAGATGCTTCTTTTTACTGGTAGAATAGAGCTGAGAAGAGATGTAAGCCCATTGCCTGCCTGTTGAGCTGAGCTGTGACCTGATTGTGCACTAACTGGATCATGACAGACTAAATGGGTTCAAGTCCTACATGAGGGCCCTCAGGACATGAACCTGTCCATAATGTCCTGCTCAAGAGCTGCCCATGGCCTGTTAGTGTGCAAACTACTGAACTAATCTTCCTCCCTGGAGCCAGCACACATGAAGGTGTTCAGATGACATCTCTGGAGCCTGAAGGTCACTGCTGATGTCCTGCAGCATCGATGCTGGAGGGACACACTCTTCTAGTGATCCAACATCCCCATCAGCACTGGAAGGACATGTTCTTCAGCCACTTCACACCCTTCTGGATGTGAAGAGCAGCAGAAGATCCTGCTAGGAGTGAGGAGGCAAGTTTCTGTCCATGTATGATCGGACTGTCAACAGAAATCCCAAGCAATCTGTAGCAGGGTTTGCACGATGCTGAAAAATGCCCACTGGGAGCATGGCTGCCACCACCACCTCATTCTGCAGAGGCCATCGACAGCTGTCAGATAATAACAGCTTGGGATAATTAGTGTCCTGAAGGGCTTGAACTGAGGGCTCAGAAATGAAAAACTGCATTAGAGAGCAGCTATTGCCTCCTCACCCCTCGAGACTGGTTGTGTACGTCGAGCTCAACAATAACATTAATAAAAAGCAATCCTAAGAAAAGCAATATAGCAGGCTAAATTGCCTCTGCTGCGTCTTGGGCTTACATTTCATTACAAATGCCTTCTTACTCAGGGTATGGTCTTTTTAAGTCATTAAGACAAGTCCTGAAATCCTTTCTCAGTTTTCACTCATACCTCGGATTCTTTCTCATTAACTTCAGTGGATGACTCTTTGTCTGACCGGAAAGTGAAAGGGGGTCTTGGGATTTGAACTGCTGGGAATTTTGCTTGAGTAAGCAGCAAGAAATGTGGGCATGATAATAACCTTTTTCTTTTTTTTTCTTTTCCCCAATTTCTTCATGTTGCTTTTCTGACAGCTCTGAAAGAGTGGGAGGAAAGCTGTTAGGACTCACCACCTTTTTGGTTTGTTTTTGAGAATTTGTGAAATGTTTTTCTTTCGAATTTTTAAGCAGAAAGTCACTTCAACAGAAAAGCCATCATATCTCATTTAGAAAATGTCAATTAACACTGGTAAGGGTATTTTTCAACTAAACCAACATGAAGATATCAGGGTAACTACCAAAAAATTTAGGTCAACAAAAATCTAGCCTTTGTTTTTGATTATAAAGGCCACAGAAGTTTTAACTGAAATTTTTGCCCTGTTTTAAATTGAGAGTTTGGCTATATCATTCCCATAGAGACTGTGTGCAAACAAGATGTTTACATATCTGCCTCTGATCATACACGATAGTGCTGGATTATGGGATGTGCTGGCTTTCCAGCCCCTGAGAGTGGCGTGTGCTCCTCACAATCCTGTCTCTCACCAGAAACATGGACTAAGATAAGAGCAGCTTCACTCCTTTCCTGGCCTCAGGATAAAAAAGCTCTTTATTTTTTTCTCAAGGAGAAAGTGAGACCAAGGGCAAAACTGTATTTCAGCTCTTCTGGACACTGCAGAGAAGCTGCCCCAGTTTTATCAACAGAGGGTGAAGTGTTGCATGGGAAAACATTATCTGAAAAAGTTTACTTTAGTCTATTTTGAATTTGGTTTAGAAATCACCAAGAGGTTACTAAAAGTCAGCAAAACTGTGGACAGATTTATCTGAGATGAAATTAAGAGTGGCCAGCTCTGGAAATGAGTTATGCAGGTGTAGGGAAGGCAGTGAGCAATCACAGGTGTCTGGGACAGGAGATGCTCAGGGGAGAGCCACACTGCCTGGGGAAAAGCAGAAAGGTGACAAAAAGCTGTTGCAGGGCCATAACAGCTTAAAACTCACACAGCCACCTCTGGAATTAGCATCTGAAAATGCTTAACGTTCCCTCTCCTTCACCTGTGGCTTTCACCTCAAACCTCATTTATCCTATTCTGTGCAGCTCTTCTGCTGCTTCACAACCCCTCTGCTCTGCCAAAGGGGCTCAGAAGAAGCTGTGGCAGAAATGACCAGGCATCCTGGGAAGGTGCCCACGCCAATCTTCACAAAGTAAGTCCTTTTTCATACACCACGATGCAATAATGTGTAATAATGGACATCAGCCCTCGCTCAGCCTCATTTAATGACCCATAACTGAGTGAATAATTCATTCAGAGCCTAGAGATCTCTCGTGGAGACTTGTTTTACCACAGGGCCCTGGGGAATAAAAACAGCAATAAAGTTCCAGCTTTTAACCCATCCATTTACAAAGCCTCCTGATATTATTGCATCCATGATCAATTTAAATGAACTTGTTGGAGGCTTACTAGTGGCCTTCCTGTATTTCATGCCTCAGTACATATTTTTTCAGAGCATTTACAGCTTTTACTTATTGCTAGTTTGAAGGGAATAGAGAATTCTCACCACAAAATCACACTTCTATTTAAAGCTTTAATTGTCTCTAAGAAGAGCCCTTTTGGAATCACTGATGTCATTTATTATCCAGTAAACCCTTTTAGGCTTTGGGACAGGTTAATACTCCTCAGTACCAGTATAATTTTTCTTAGGCTGTGTTACTGTGTTTATATGAGAGTCTTCATTTTGCTTCGGCAGCAGAATTTCTTTTCTGCTCCTGCAAATTACAAAAAAAAAAAAAAAAGCAGCGCCTTCCTAAGCTGGATCGCTTTGCAGCTGTGAAAACCTATAATAACTTCAGTCGGATTACAACTACATCAAAGGTATTATATATCCCTGAGTAACATATTTACTGGGCTTTTCAACAGCTGTATAATTAGCTCTGGATGACTACTTTTTTCCTCCACATCTTTAAATATCCATATTCCAAATTCACAGATATTCAAAGGGAAGGTGGTTTTCCCTTTCACAGAAGGTGTGCAGCCCACCAGATTTTCCTTAGCCTTTTTTTTTTTTTTTTCCCAGAAGGAAAAATAGGCTTCAGCTTCCCTGTCCCCTGGTAACCAGACCCAACATGTTCATCACCCCTCCTGGCTCACTTCGGCTGCCTGATTGATGAGGGAAGTGGTTCAGGCAGGGGATGGGGACAGAGCCCTTTGTGGCATCCCCCAAGGAGGCAGCTCAGAGGCAGCAGCTGTCCCCAGAGCCGGTCGCAGCCCCCTCGGACAATAGGGGTGGCAGAAGGTGAGGAAAAGGCTCGTGCCTCCACAGGGAGGAATAAAAGCTCCATATGTCCCGGGTCCCAGCAGATGCTCCTGCGGGGCGGCCCCTTGGCCGTCCCCTCCCTCCCTCCCGCCTTCCACGGCAGCATCTCCATCAGCGGCACTGGCAGCTCCCACTCACAGGGACACCTCCAGCGAGGGACACAGCCCATGGGCACGGGGCAGCTCCCATCCACAGGGACACCCCCAGCGAGGGACACAGCCCACGGACACGGGGCAGCTCCCATCCATAGGGACATCCCGAGAGAAGGATGCAGCCCACAGGCACTGGCAGCTCCCATCCATAGGGACACCCCCAGCGAGGGATGCAGCCCACGGGCACGGGGCAGCTCCGGAGAAGGGCTTGGACCGGACAGCGCCTGNGGACATCCCGAGCGAGGGATGCAGCCCATGGGCACGGGGCAGCTCCCACTCACAGGGACATCCCGAGCGAGGGATGCAGCCCACGGGCACGGGGCAGCTCCGGGGAAAGGCTTGGACCGGACAGCGCCTGCCGCCAAAAACCCTCCTCCCACCACACACGTCCGCTGTCATTCCCTTGCAGACGCTTTTTTGTTATGCAATTACCTTTATTCTGGGAACAGGAGGGGAAAGAGGATTTAAAATTCTCTTTAAGGCTAGCTGAGTTTTCTTAACAGATTTTTTTTTTCTTTGCCCTGTGATGAGTAGCAGAAGGCAGTGCTTGAGTGTTGATGTGAAGTTTCTTCCTCCCATGAGAATACATCAAAACCTGCTGGTTTATGTCGTGCTGATTGCTCATTCCCATGGCCAGGGCGGCAAGGGAAGGCGTGAGAAATGCTTTTACACGTCCTCAGTAGAAATGCTGATTTCCTCTTTTAATTTTTTTTCTCCACTGATGGGACTTTGAACTCAGTCTTCTCCTTAGAAAAATTTCCTAACGTGAGCTCCTAGCCTGGAATTGTCTGGTCCCAGTGGCCTTGTGATGTGTTGGCTGGCTGGCTCTGATGTGCAGGAAAGACCCAGCTGGCTGAGCATTTTCAGGACAAACAGATAAGACAATTTACTATCTGATTTTATGAGAGCCATTTACACTTTGCAGAATTTTTTAAGCAGCAAGCCCTTAAGAAGAGTATTCTGAGCATGATACCTGGGAGAATTGCACAGACATTTCCTGTCAGCAGCCGGAGAATAGTGTCTAACACCTGCTATGAAGAGCTTGAAATATATTCTTAAATGGCTTGATTGCTCTGCATTTCCCCTGAGATGAGATGAGACGTTATGGAGCAGTTTCTTTTCCGTGAGGAGGCCGACTGCAGACACTTCTCCAGTGAAGCTTTGGAGCAGCCTGGCTGAGCCTGTGCTTGCTCGTGCTTATACCCCCTGGAATTGGAGCCTGTGCTTACAATCCAGCTTTTGCCCACAGGGACCCTCAAGACCAGCAGCTGGGAGGCAGCAGAAAGGGGCCAAGGGCAGTTCAGGGCAGGATCCAGCCATACAGGGGTATGAGCAGGTTGAGAGCAGGGATAAACACCAGTAGAGAACCCTCTCGAAGTGCCCTTGCTGTAGGCACACACCTGTGACTCTGCAGTGTCTGTTCCTCCTCTGCATCATCCCTGGCCACACTTGGGGAGCCAGCAGCGACAGAGACCTGTTTTGCAAGAGAAGTGAAAACACCCACCTCGGCTTCCTGGCTCAATCTACTTTTTTGGAGCATCCTGCTACTCCCATCCAGGTGTACTGCAGTGTCATCAGGAGGAAATCCTCCCACCCCTGGCCAGGTAAGAGCCAGCATCCATAGAGGGGATGGATGAACTCACCTTGCCCTGCATCCCCAGCCTCTGACACTACCAAAGCAGCTGTGGCACAGTGAATATTCAGCTACCCAAGCACTGGATGAGTAAACCAGTGCTTGCACCTCCCAAGAACTCAAGCCTTGGCCTCTTTGGTGCACAGCAGGTGGGAAGGAGGGGTACTGAGAGTGATACACACCTTTATAGGGGACCTTTTAATTTTGGCATCTTGAGTGGGGGCACATTTCCAACCAGTACCTTACAGTCTTTGCACTCCTCTGTGCCAGCTCACCCCACCACACACCCACTCCATGGGCTGTTTTTTGGTGTTCTTAGAGGAACAGCTGGCTCTTAGAGGTTTCAGCTGGACTTGGTGGGAGCTGGGAGTTTTCTGCCCCATAGAAAAGGTCCAATATCAATTTTATATGAAAAGAAAACCTCAGTGATTTTCTACTGCAGAGTGTTTGTGTTTTGAGACACCTGAATATATACCCTGCAAAGGAAAGAAGGAATATATTAGGTATGTAAATATTAATATTTATGAAATAAATCCTGAAGTTTCAGCTCTTCTTTGGTTGTGGATGTCTTGAAGCTTATTCCATGGAGGATAATGTTTTTCTGCTAATAGGTAAAATGGTGGAAAAACCAGGACAGGCAGAAACTCATTTAGCATTTCAATTAACAGGAAAAAGGGCCTAGAATTTGAGTAGCAGTTTTTTTGTAGCTTTCAATGAATATTTTCAAAGCTTTCTCAATAATGTAGTTTTCTTTGAACTTCCATTGCTGGAAGTTGCCCAGGAATTTCACACAGATAACAAGCCACTCTCCTCACTGCCACTCCTGTACCTGCAGGATGGTTCAACTGGGATTCCTCATCCCTGTCTCATGTTCCTTGTGATTTTGTGTGGACCCTTTTCTCCTTGCAAAGGCAGCTGGACCTGGGTGCTACAATGAGGCTGCTGGGATGCCAAGTTCCACAAACTCCAGGCTTAGGGAGCATATTTTGCTCTTGCAAATTAAAAGATGCAAACAAATAATGAAAAAGGGCAGGTATAAAGATGTGTTTATGGGACAGCTACAGACATTCTCTAATTGTTTTTGGTCTGTGGAGGAGTACAAACTGATCCTTGCATAAGCTTTTTGCAAAATGGAATTGAGCCAAAATGTCCAAATGTACTTAGGGGTCCCTCCATCTGGCAACAACAGGAAAATTTATCCTAGATTCTGTCAAAGTCTTCATGAGAAGGCTCTGTCAAACATATGTGATGATGACAAAACTGCACATTTCAGTTTTATCTATGCTTGCTGGTCAAATGCAGTAAATTTTATTGTCCCTTTGCCAAATTTCCTAGTTCTTAGAAAAATAACAGCGTTATTTGTAAAATAAGGTGGAAAAAGCCAGCTTGGGAACCAATTTTGGTTGATCACAGAGAGGCTCCCTTGCTGTCAGGCTTCTCTGACCACACCACACACTGTTGTTCATGCCCATCAATCCTGCATTTCAGAGCTGGGCAGAGGGGATGTGGCTGGTGGAATTCAAGGCCCATGATTTCTGATTTACAGCCACGAGGAACTGGATACCCCTCCTTGCTGCCCCTGAAATATCTCATTACCTGGCATAGACCAAGAAGTTTCCAGGGTGGTGTGAAGCCAGCTGTGACCCAGCAGAGCACAGCCCTTGATCAGGGAAACCAATCCCACTTCCTCATTTTGGTGATGCTGTGATCTTCAGAAGCTGTACAGAACTGAGATGCTGAAATGTTGGGTGGATACATCTGTTTTCAAGGAAGAGCCCAATTTTAAGCCTTTAAATTAATGGTCAACTTCTCTGTTGTGGTTTGGCAGGCAGGAGAGAGGAACAGGGCCATCCCTTCCTGCATGTGGCATGGTATCCCCAGGAAAAGGGCCTGTACATCAAAGCAACCCCCACGTGCTGAGCTGCTGGGATGCACAGTGCACATCCCTGGGGAAGGGTGCACATCCCCAGGGAATGGCTGTAGAGCACATCCCCAGGGAAGGGTGCACATCCCCAGGGAATGGCCATGGAGCACTCCCCAGGGAAGGGCTGTGGAGCACATCCCTGGGTAAGGGTGCACATCCCCAGGGAAGGGTGCACATCCCCAGGGAAGGGCTGCGGAGCACTCCCCAGGGAAGGGATGTGGAGCACATCCTCGGGGAAAGGCCACGTCCCCCCTCTCTGCCAGCCCTGCACACATGGCCATGGCACAGCCTATCCTCTCTGGGGTTCCTGCCCCTCACACCCCACAGCACATGTGCTGCAGCTGAAGTGGGAGGGAGTGCTCAGCAGGCAAAATTCCAAAGGGAAATCTGCAAAGGGCACCCACTGGGCTTCTTCAGCTGCCATGGATGGGTGNGGGAAGGGTGCACATCCCCAGGGAATGGCTGTGGAGCACATCCCCAGGGAATGGCTGTGGAGCACATCCCCAGGGAAGGGCCGTGGAGCACTCCCCAGGGAAGGGCCGTGGAGCACATCCCTGGGTAAGGGTGCACATCCCCAGGGAAGGGCCGTGGAGCACTCCCCAGGGAAGGGCTGCGGAGCACTCCCCAGGGAAGGGATGTGGAGCACTCCCCAGGGAAGGAGCACGTTCCCCCTCTCTGCCAGCTCTGCACACGTGGCCATGGCACTGCTTATCCTCTCTGGGGCTCCTGCTCCACACACCCCACAGCACATGTACTGCAGCTGAAGTGGGAGGGAGTGCTCAGCAGGCAAAATTCCAAAGGGAAATCTGCAAAGGGCACCCACTGGGCTTCTTCAGCTGCCATGGATGGGTGTAGTCCTGCTGGTTATCCCAGAGTGATGCCACCTTGCCCCAGGTGAGGGAATGGCCCATCAGAATCTGATTTTCAGCTGATGGACTGACCCCAGGTGAGGGAATGGCCCATCAGAATCTGATTTTCAGCTGATGGACTGATGGAATGGTGTGGGTTGGAAGGAACCTCATTGGTCATCTCATTGCAATCCCCCTGCCATGGGCAGGGACACCTTCCACCAGACCAGATTACTCCAAGCCCCATCCAACCTTGCTTTGAACACTCTCAGGGATGGAGCATCCATCTTCTCTGGACAACGTGTGCCAGGGCCTCGCAGGGAAGAATTTCTTCCTGATATCTAATCTAAACTGTCCTCTGCTTAAGCCATTATCCTGTCACTCTGTGTCCTTGTAAAATGTCCCTCTCCAGCTCTCCTGCGGACCCTCCAGGTACTGGAGGATGCTGTAAGAACTCCCCAGGACACACAATATGTTGTTGTGGCTCCCCTGACCATGGCCCATGTTAGAGTCCCTGAGTCACCTTCGCTTCCATCAAGCAGCATATTCAGAGCGAGAAGCTCTGAGTTTTATCTTCTGTTTCACAGTGACATTTCCAGCTTCAGGCTTCTGTAGGGTGAGGCAATGAGGAGGTTCCCAGTTACTTGCAAAATACCTTTTAATGGAAACATATTGCACATCCCAGTTAAGGGATTCAGTCCCCTTATCCATATGGAAGTGTAAATGACCATATAGAAAGGTAAGAATAAGGGCAAGTATGCTAATTCTGTGTCCTCAAGCTGTTGAAGAGAAAACACATGAGCTTTGGGTTGGTATCCCTACATAAAAATAGATTATAATATCATACAATCACTTAAAAAAAAAAAAAGAATATTAGAGGAAAAAAACCAATTCAGAAATTCTGCATGGCAGTTTGTAATGGCTCTGACAATCTAGTGGCTACTTCAGTAGCATAAACACATTCCAGGATGCATTATGTTTTATATTATATGTGTTAAAATATTTAGTAACTACATTGCAATAAACATTGTTTTGATCTCAAAGTGCACTATATTTTAAAGTCTGTTGTACTCCAGGAAGAATTATATTCTCCAGCCTCCTTAATAAAAGCCACAATCTATGATGCTCTTGATGTGCACAGACTACACAGTATGATGGCATTCTTCAAGAGGCCTTTAATGAATTAATGCCTCTCCAAATGGTTTTAAGCTCACAAAAGAAGATGTGTGCATGGTCCTAAACCATTTGGAGCCATTTTATTCAGTGCCTATTGATTTTAGTGCCAGTAAACCTCCCTGCTGCCTGCCTCTGATGAGTATTACATTATATCCTCCGTAGCACACAATGGGATTTAGCGGCGCCAAAAATGTAATTTCAGCACAAAATACAGAAATCATTATAACATCAACTCTCCTTTTTCTTCCAAACTTTAGGTACCTGAGGATCTAACTTCTGAAGAAACTGGTGCTATTTCTCTGAAGTGATTTCAAAGGACTTTCTCCTCCATCTTTAAACTAATCAGTGAGGCTGAAATGGGCTTAAAAATAAGGAACTGCAAAATTGGTGGGGTTTTTTCTTTCAAACAGCTTTTATATGGAGTCATCACTCTAATATTGGTAGTGGCACACAAGGATGTTTGTCTCTGTGCTTGTTATATGTTTTTAGTAAGGAATTCTCTCTCTTCTCCCCTCAAGGCAAGTCAGACAAGCTACTCTGGTCAACAGAGCCCAAAATGGCTTTCCTCTTCCCCTTTCCCTTTCCTTTCCTCCCAACCCACAGAGATATTAATGCTATTCTAGAACTTTCCCAGTGCATTCCAGCAGAAGCCTTTTCCCTTCCCTTTAGTTGCTGCTGAAGGTGAGGATGCACCTCATTTCCTCAATTAATGATGCATCTTCTTCAGCTGTGGCTAAGCAGAAGGAGGACAGCCAGCATCCAACCTCCCAAAAAGTGCTGCTGTGGGGCTGGGGTGTCCCCAGCTCTGAAATTCCATGGTTTTCCCACTGTGTCAGCCCTCATGGAAAATACTTTGATCATTTCCAGCAGTAAGAAGAGATAAAAAGAGGGATCTCAAAAACAGAAGCCACAGGCAAAGTAGTTCTGTGCCATGGGAATAGACATGGATGTAAGACCTGTGGAGATAAGGGGTCTGTGGGAAATGGAAATATCCCCCCCTTGATCTGCTCTCCTGATGCAGTACCTGACCAGGGAGCAGAGCTGGGGCCAGGCAGAGCCTCCCCAGTGACAGACTGATCTCTGTGGCTGAGTTTCATCCCCACTCAGCATCCCAGGATGGAAGTGAGCAGGGGATTTGCCCACCACCTGGCTCACTGGGCTCCTGCCTTCCGGTGATGCAAAGCTGAGAGAGGCAGGGGTAAGAGCCTTTCAGCAGGCAATTAAAGCAGAATGTTTTCTGTAATATATAAACAAGCCCATTAAGCCTGACTTTAATGGGGCTGAGATTCTATGATAAATAATTGAAAAGAAAGCTTAAAGTGAATTTCAAAGATTTTTTCCCCCCCTTAAAAAGTATTTACAATGCTTCAGTACTTTATATAGCTTGAATGTTTAATCAATTGTCATTTATAGAGAGTTCAGTTCCTGGGGTTTTGTGATATATATGTGCTAAACAAGCCACTTGAATGTCAAAGCCATGGAGCAGCAGCTCTTGGGTTGAGACAGATTTGACACAGTTTCTAGAGGGCTGTGCATGGGAAAAGCTTGTTCTCTGTAGTTTAAAAGGTTCTTGAGCCAACTTGAATTCCTCCAGGTGCAGCACATATAGGATGACTGGAGAGGGACCTGCTAATTGCTCACCTGGTCCCCGGGCCCAGCCAGCAGCTGGCAAAAGCTCTGGTTTCTTTATCAGCACAGAGGCAAAATCCCAGCCCTGCTTCAACAAGACCAGGGGAACAGGGAGGCAGAACAAATGAAAGGAGCAGCTGATGTTTATTGTGCACTAAACATACTTGTCAGGTGCCTGTTGTAGGTATTTTTCCAGGGCTGGTGGTGATTAAGGGAATCAGGGATGATGTGCTGTTCCCTTCTCAGAGCCAGCATTTATCCAGCACCACTAACACAAGGCCTGACAAGATGGGAATGTCCCTCAGTGCCTTTCAACACACACATTTAAAATGTCTTGTAAATTAGGCTCTGGACTTCCCATCCACTGTGCTGAGGCTAAACTGGCACTGCCTCAGAGACATCACTGGAGTTTCACTGCAGCCCCCACCACGTTGTTCAAAACCCCCAATCCCTCTTCTTGGTACTTATTAATCTCCCCTGACGTGCACTCAGATCAAAAAGACACACGTCTCTATTTTGCAGAGAAAAAGTTGTCTCTCTCTAAACTTCAGACGTCAAGAGCATCTTTAAGCCCTAGAAGATTCTTTTAATAGGAGATGTTTTGTGAAAGCTTTCACACGTTTTAAGGTGCTGCCAAAGTGCTTTGGGACCTTGGACATTCAGAAGCTCATTGATGTCCTCCCTCAGGCTTCACCTCCGACTGAAACGGGACTCAGGGGAGAACTTTCAATGTTTTTTACCATCACATGTCCTTTAAATGATTTTGTTTCTGTCCTGCAGTGTTTTTGCTGACTGGGAGGATGCTTGTTCCCTGCCTTTACTGGGCTGTAATCAGCAGTGACCTGCCCATGACATAGTGGGAATTGAATTAGCACAAGAAGAGTTAATCAGAAATAGAGGCTGTCTGAGATGTGACCAGACTGGCACAGAATTCTATTTGCTCAGAAACGCAGCAATAAACACCCAGATGGCTTTTAAAATAATATACATGGATATTTAAAATTATAAAAGCAAGCAAAGTAGGATTCAAATAACTAGATACTCATGGTAAAAGGGATTAAATCCTGCTCTGAGCAGCTGTGCTGGAAATGGTGCAGCGTAGTCCCAGCTTTGCACCAGTGTGCATGAAATCACAGCTCGTTCCCACAGAATCCCCTAATCATCTTTCCATTAACTCATATAACTGTGTGGGACTAGAGCAGATTTCTCAATAAAAATGATGGATAAGTAAATTGGGAGAAGCACTCTATCACTTAGCAGGTGTGAGAAGATTGACAGTCCCAGATCTGCTGAGGGAGGATGGTGTGCAGTGACTCAAGGGTGTCGCTGTGTGGAAACGCGCGCGTGTGGCTGGGGAAAAACTGGGGAAAAATTATGTAGCTCTTTCATGAATGAGAAATGGTGGTGCTAGAAGAGGTGATGCTGGAACAGGATGCAGGAGAGCTGCGAACACCCTGTGAGCAAACTGTGCAGAACAGAATGGGCAGCAGGCATGCAAGGAAGGACCAGGAGCATCCAGATGTTAAGAGAGAAGTTGTTGGAACAGGCTTCACAGAAGAGCTGTGGATTCCCCATCCCTGGCAATGTTCAAGGCCAGGCTGGTTGGAGCTTTGAGCAGCCTGGTCTGGTGGAAGGCAGAGGACTGTAATGAGATAATCTATAAGGTTCCTTCCAGTCCCAGCCATTCTGTGATTCTCTGTGTCCCAGAGGATGAGCAGGGATGCTGGGATGAAGACAGTGCAGCAGTGTGGGAAATGGCACCAGGGATGATACTTTTGTCTGTGGCAGTGAGATTACATTGACCCTTGGAGAACCAGCAGGAATTTTGCAGCAGCAGGCTCAATTGAACGGATAATGTAGTAAAGTAATGGGAGAAATCCAAAGGTCTGCTCCTCTCTCCTGGTTAAAACTCAGTCTGAGCTCCTGCCTTCTCAGAGTGGGACCTGGGGAGAAGGCACAGCTTCTCTGCTTCCCCCGAGGACTGGCACCCTACAGGAATGGGAGGAGATGCCCGAGGTCCCACAGCACACCTGGGTTTGACTCTGCTCACACGGGGCTCCTGCTAAAAGCCTGTTTAGAGACAGGTCCCTTTGGCTCACAGGATCCCCCTGCACTGGTATTGCAACCTGCAGCTCCTCTTCGTGCAGCACTTCTCAGAGAGCCTCGAAATCCTCCTGGTACTGAAATTCCCGCCTGGCTCTCCCATTCAGCATTTCGGAGCGCTTATAACACGCTCAGCAGCGAATTAGCAAACGTCAGTGACATCACTCAGAGACGAAAACAGCCTTGCCGTCTTCTTAATGAATCCAGAGAGGCAGAGACGACAAGCCCTGGGTCTCTGGAGGGGCACAGCCACTGTCCCCTGGCTGTCCCCACCTGCCCAGCTCACCGGCACCTTCCCCTGCCCTGTCATCACAGCCTCGGGCTGGGGGAGCAGCGGCAGGGAAACACCCCTGCTGGTGAGAAAAAAGAAATGGGGGATCGGGATTAATTTTCATGCACGGTGCCTGGAGAATTAAGCGTTTGTTGTAAAGATTTATTGAGTGAGAAACAATGCTTTGCCTAATCCCTTGGCAGGGGGAGCCGCTCTGGCTGCTGACTGCTCGATAATTAGCGCTGGGAAATTCCCTGCTCCCCGCTCTGCTCTGCCTCCCAGGTATCTCAGGCGCTATCAAATCTTACACCAAATCGTACCCCAGCGTGTTGAGCAGGTCTCGCCCTCCTGCAAGCCTGTCAGGGCACTCTGCCAGCTCCAGAAATAGGAATTTGGGGCAGGGAGGTTGGCTACTGCCCATCCCCTTGGCCACTCTTCAGCTGCACTTTCTGACAGCGGCAGAGGAGCGCTGACAGCCCCAGGACACACGGACAGGCTTTTTGGGATGCCACGGACTTCCCTGAGCCTGTATCCTCTGGCTTTTGCTGTATTTTGCTGTCTGGCAATGTTTTAAACACAAAGATGGGGTTGTTTGCCACAGGCACCCCATGGGTGGGGGCATCTCCACCTGGGCAGAGTAGAAAAGGGAAAATGCATTTCGCAAGTTCAAGCACTGGAAAAAAAAAGAAAAAAGAAAAAAGACTGTTACATGGCTCTGAACTGCTCTCATCCTGAGTGATAAAGGTGTGAAACAGGGAGTGTGTCCCTGTATGATGGCCACAGCATTGCTGGAGTCACATCTGCGGGGAGGGAGGTGACACTCGTGTCCCAAGCCTGCACGAAATGCAGTGATATGTAGGGAAAGGCAGTGGTCAGACCAAAAAGAGACAGGTGGAAGGACTGTGTCAGGCAATGCAGGCAGCTGGAAACCACTGTGATCACACCGTATCATCTGCTGGGTCCCTATAAGTGTCACTCATCTGCTGCAGTGAGCAGTTCCCTTACACATCCTGAGGCAAGAGCCAGCAGAGAAACCCAAGATGTGCTCTGAGGTGCACAAGAATCAGGCAGAGTCCTGCTGAAAAATGCCCCGAGGCTGGGCTTCGTTGCAGGGCTGATGTGCAGCAGTAAGAAGCAGTGATGGCCATATGGTGTGTCAGCAGCACACATTTCCCCTCTGCAGGTGTCCAGGAATGGGCAGCCGGGAAGGTTTTCAAGGAAAATGACATTTGCAGAGTAATTCTCCAGTGTTGATGCTGAGTGAAAAACACGAATCACTTGGAGAAGTGAAGGTTATATCTGACTCTGGGAATTTGCCCTGCACCTTTCACTTTTGGAACCTCAGCAGTTCTCACTGCAGAGCAGCACAGATTATCCCAGAGAAGCAGCACCCCATCAGTCTTACTTAAGACTAAGGTGGGTGTCTATAAGCTATTCCCAAAATACATTTGTACGGATTTTTTTCTTTCTCTGTCTTTTTAAATGGCAATGCTCTGACAAAACCATCCCCACGAGCCAAGATTTTCAGAAGTGACTAATGGTTTGGATGGCACTGGTTGAGTATTTGTGAGAGTGACCTGTTGAGGGTATTACTGTTCAGATCTTCTGAGACCACTCACACTTGGGAGAAGCCTTGACCATAATCTCATTATTATGTTGGTTTAAAAGTCACACATCCATAACAAGCACAAGAGACTACTCTCCCAGATAAAGAATGAACCTGAGGAAGGATTCAAGAGAGGAGATTTGTCTTGGGACAAGTTTCACGAGCACCTAAACATAAATCCTCCCATCTGACCCTCATTTTCTTCTGACATGAAAATGTCCCCATGCTTTTCAAATGATGCAAAGCAGCTCTCCTAGACCACACTGTGCAGCTCACCAGGTGCATGACAGGGATTGGACACTTACAACACAGTTTTTCAACAAGACTGCCTGCTTATAACATTTTCCATGCACTTCCTAGTATTTCTGGCAAGCTTTTCAGCTCACTTGATATATTATTAAGAGTAGCTATGAAACTAATTAACTGAGGAGAATGCTATTTAACTGTCAATAAACCTTTGGATCTCTGCCCTCTTTCCTCCAAATTTAGATATTCATTCTGCAAAGCCTTGTCTGTTCCCTACCCCACAGCTTCTCTCCCTTTTCACAGCTCCATGGTGGCACCTTTTTGCTTCATCTGGCCCAAGCTGTTTGTCCTTTGCACTGCTCCAAAGCCTGCTGGCTGCCTGCTCTCCATCACAGTTTGTCAGGATACTGCTGCTGTTCCTCCTCCATCCTCCCATCACCAAAAACCTCCATGAGGCTTTCTCCCAGGCTGGAGTCTGTCCCTGATGCATCCTCAGCCTTGCTCCTAACAGGATTCTGCTGTGAATTACAGTAGTGGTACAATGTAAAGGTTGAGAGATGCAAATGGAAAGAGTAGAGGGGTGAATTCACCATCCATGCACCAGTGAGCTCCCCTACAGCTGCTCTTGCTGGACTGTGTAAGTTTAAACCCCTTTAAAATACAGTTGCCTTTATTCTCCTGACTCAGAGGGCAACAGTTCCTTTCATTCCTCCTTAGAACATGTCTTCCAGCAAAATTCATCACCACTGATGCTTATTTCCTTCCCTGCTGGACAAACACCTCCTGGACCTGCTGCTGTGGTGGTACCATTGCAGAAGGAGCCCCAAGGATTCTGTAGCTCCCTGGAATGGTGCAGAAATCACTCCTGACACACAAATAATGCCCCATTTCTCTGCACAATGGCTCCATGCATACAGTGGCCTCACAGAGAACAACAGATGACTGTAGCTTCAGAGCAGATGTGCATGCTGCCCATGTCAGGGGTTTTGCGATGGAGATCTGGAAAGGGAGGGGGAAAGGCAGATCTTTTGTGAGAAAGTATGAGGAGCCTGGTGAAAAAAATACCCACAATGTAGAGAAGAAAATAGCTCTGGTATCTTCATGTGGCAGGCTTTGAGAACCTTGCTGATTCAGGGCTGTCTGAAATCTGTTTTCCCTTGAAAATAACCCTTTCTGTATTTGAAAGGCAGAGCAGAGCCTGACTTTAAGGTACAAAATTGCTACTGGATTTGCAAAGAAGACAGTAAGGAACAATTTCTATTGCCTCTGGGAGAAAGTAGCAAAGGCTTTGCTCCCCTTGCACAGCTCCTCAAAGCCTGGAAAATGAGATAGTGACCTGAACTCTTCTGGTTTAGTTCTGTATGAACTATATTAAATCTTGGCACTGTGGATCTGGACTGTCCTGAATGACAGCAACCCAAGTAGGTACCTGGGAATGGACTTCTTTCACACTTGAATCCTGTGCTGGTGTTTTCCTGCTGGGTCCTGAGGTTGGTACATCTGAGTTTAGGATCAATAGCCCAGCTTTCTTGGACACACTGCAAGAGACAATATGGAAGAAGCAGCAGCCAAAATAGCAACAACAGAAGTTGCAGCAGGCAGATTAGTGGCTGCAGCAGGCTCTGATCAAGCTGTTCTCCTTCTGTCACCATTTTGAGTGTTTATTGTTCAACACTCCAAACTGCTGCTGGTTACAGGGCTCTACCAGCGAGGAGGGATAAAGGACAGTACAAATCCCCTGTAGGAATGAAGGAAAGCCCCCTGGCTGCTCCATGCCAGAGCTGGATGCCCTCTCTACCCTTCATTTGCAGCGTGGCCAGGCCCACCTGACTCCTGTCCAAGTCACACATCCTGGGGAAACAGTTGATTTTTCTCTTAGTTTGGTTAAAAGCCCAAGGCCTGGAGACAACAAAGGTTCTGCCACTGAACTGCCTGTCTGCCCGTGCCCCCTGCCCTTCTCAATCTGTTGGCCAATATCAACAAGCTCTGTCAGGGATCTTATGAAATTCCTGCAAGTTTCATAGAAACAGGGGACTGCATTGAGGATGGCGAGCTGAATCAATGCCCACGCATGCCCCCACACAGCTCCTGGCTGCTGCATGTCCTCAGCTTTGTCCAAAAAAGCAGAGGCAGAGCACATGATCAGAGCATCACCATGGAATGCTGAAGGGGAAAAAGTACAGAGGACATGAAGGTGATCAGGAGAGACCCTTGGGAAGGGGGTTCTGTGTAGGAGATGCTGCAGGAGGAGATCTGACGGCTTTCTGTGGGAGGCTCCAGAGGCAAATCTGCAGGAATCCAGGTTTAATTGTTTTTGCTGCTGACAGAACAACTTAATTATGCACCAAGGGTCTCATTTGGTTTGGCCTCCCTGTGCAAGTCCAGATAAGGAGGAGCACAGCTGAATGCCCTTTAGCTCCCCGGTTATCTTCAGGCAGGTTTCACTCTGATGTGCTGATAGGGGATTTGGGGGAGGAGCTGCAGTTCCTGTTGGGAGATGATCCTACCCCAGAGCAGCCTAAAGCAAGCCAGAGATGCATGAGTCCCAGGATATTTGGCTGTGCTGGAGTGCTGCGAGCCCCCTGTGCTCCCCACTGACAGAGGAACGTGATCCCCCCTCCTCCCACTGCTGTCAGAGCTCCTGTGGCCTAGAGTGCTGCCTTCCTATTTTAAATAAAAATCTGCATTTGTGAGAGCTGATAAGTCTTTTCAGGGTCTGCAGCTGGACTGTGAATAGGCTGTGAAGCCCTAATTTGAGTTCAGATGAGAGCCATGTTTGGCTTTTCCCCCCAAGCCCACTGTGGCTCCCTTGGGGACACCCCAGCAGGCTCTGCAGGAGCTCAGCTGAGCTGGGAATGGAGTGTAGGTCTGAAAGGGAAGATTTATTTTTTTTTCTTCCTCTCAACTTTGGAAAACAAAATAGAAGACTAAAAGGCTGTAAAACATCCAGTCTGCTACCAAATTGCTTTTTTAAATGTCTCCAGCTTTACAAAAGTTGCACGTATTGCCATTAGACATCCCTTTCTCTGCTACCTACTTATACCTCTTCAAAGTTGAATGGAAAAATTAATGCTGAGCCTCCTTCCCCTCATAATCAAACATTACAACACTGAGAAATTCAGAGTGAAGTTTACAGTCATTCCATAACAATACAATTATGATGAAATAATTTTAGCATCTTTGGTCTGAGATGAGATTAAATCTGTTTTAATGAGACATTAGATGGGCTTTTTTCTCCCATGTTTTTTTCCTCATGGCGCCATTATTATGCAGAGGGATTTTTTTTTTAATTCTTTTTTTTAGTTGCCTCAGTTTGTGATTTTTTTTCTTTGCAAGAAATCAATATTCCGTGCAAGGAAAATAAACTGAGAGTATTGCAAAACTCCTTTGTGTACCTAAATTACAGATACACTCCCTCCATCTCAGCTTCATGCTGACAGATTCTTTTTCCTGAGAATTTCAGCTTTTCAGGTTTCTTCCCCTAAAAAGTATTTCACATTTCCTGTATCAGCAAGGTTACTGAAGAGTTGATTCACCAGGCTTCTGAGGCTGCCGGGGAGCTCCATCTTGCTGAGCTGTATTTATAGCAGCTCTGAGTCACAGAGGCAGCACAGGGTGGCTCAGAGGCCTGGCAATGCTGGCTCTGAGCGTGGTGCTCTGGAGGGCTGTGCCCCTGCAGGGTGTGGGAATGGCACTGCCTGCAGCTCAGTGCCCAAGCTGCCCCTCCAGCCCTGCCTCAGTTTCCCAGGACTCTGCATGGTTTTCAGGGTGGCCATCACAAAGCCATATATCCACAGGATGTTTGTTTAAAAGGTCTTGGGCCAGGTAATATTCACAAAGTATTTACTCTCAAGTGAGCTAGAAGGTTTGGTTGCTTTTTCTTTTTCTTTTAAGCAAGCCTGATTCTGATGGTAAAGTCTGGGCTGTTCTCAGATATCAAAGTGAACCTAAGGCTCTTTAGGGAATGATATAGTTTAAAAAGGTGTGGGCTGTCTCCATCTCTCAGCTGCAGAGGGCTTTTCTGTCTTTGCTTCATTTACCACAGCTTTTTCCCAAAGGCAACCTCCTTCCCTTGATCCAGAATAAACTCTGGGAAACTGTTCACTCATGGATCGCCTTCTGCAGCATCCTCGGTGATTTATCTGGCCAGCATCACATTGGGAGGGGTGAGCAGCTGCCTGCTCTTCCTTCTTCTGTTTTGAAGAATCAGGTGGACAGATGGAAAAGATCTTCCCAGGGAGCAAATTGGTCCCTTCAATAAACTGCTCAACTGTGGGGGCAGCTGGAGGCTTTAACTTGGGTACCTCTGCTAGAGATGGGTTCAGACACCCCTTATCATCTCTCAAGCCTACAGCATAAGGTGCTCCTAAGGCAACAAAATTGTTGATAACTTGCTCTGCTTGAAAACAAAAAAAATTAGATAAAAGAGAGCTACAGTCTTTGATCAAAGCAATGGGAAAGGGGGTGGAGCTGATGTTATGGATCATCAGCCAGCTGCCTGAGTTGGAAAAAGAGTTGTCATGTTTTTTGCCTTTAGAGAAAGAAGGTCTAATCAAACACGTGCCAAAGAAAGGGAAAGCCCCAGTCTCCATCTGAAGGCAGAAAGGAGTTCCATGGACTCTCTCAGAGCCCTTGAGTTAAATGCATGTTGAGAGGAAACTGATATAGATAAAACACAGCAGTGGAAACCTGCCTCAGAAAGAGCAGGTAGGTCCCAACTGTCAACAGTAATCTGAACCTATAACAAGCACTCCTGTTTGAAAATGAATCCAACTGAAAATGAAAGATTAAACAAGTACAACAACGTAAGAATAAATTGCACATAAATCTCTCTGGTATTCAGGATCAAAGGAAGATTAAAGAACAAGTTATGGAAATGTGGTAGAGGCAAAGAGAACCTATTAAGTGATATCATTTAGAGAGTATATGAGTAATAGAGGGTTCACATCTAAGTTTAGAGGAAAGGGAATGAACCTGTAGCTGTTGAAAGAGACTTTAAATGATATGTGGCATGAATGATACATGATGAAGAAGATTCTGTAGCCCAAACCCAAGAAAAATATGACCCAGGATCAGAGTATGAGAAAATTCACTTACAGTTGTGTTTTAAGGATGATGGAGAAGGACCAAATTATTCCAGTCCACCTTGCAATTTTGAGGATGTGAGGGTGGACACCAGCTACATGAATTCCTGTTGTAGGAATGACATCCAAGTAGGGATGCAGGTGAGTCACCAGGGCAGGGATCAGCAGGGTCCATCATCTTCTCCTAGAAGCTCTTCTTTCCCTGTTTTCCTCTGTGCTGGGTTGAGGTCACAGCCTATTCTCCAGTGATGATGCTTAGCATGGACTTCTTTCAGGAAACCACAGTGAAGTAGTTGTCTGTGTGTGTAAGACTACACATTTATGCAAGCATGCTTTTACAGTGACAATATTAACACCAAAAGGCCCCAGGTCAGGCACTTTACCCTGATGTTTAATGTCTTCTGACTCTAAGGATGTAAATAAATAAAAATGGAAAAAGAAGAGACCCTCTTCTCCCCACTAAGACAAGTGAGAGTGCTTAGAAGACGCATCTTGTCCCAGGTCATGCAGAATTTAGAGCAAAATCAAACTTGAACCCATCACAGAGTCATCAGTGCTTTTTTATTGTGGGAAACACTGTCTCTATCATTGGGGAAAGAAGAAGCTACAGTCAGGACAGAGGGCAAAAGGTGCTGGGTCAGCTGGGGGGATTAAGGGACTTCACCTTTATCCCATTTGGATGCTTGACACCTACCATCACTACATTCAAGAGATAATCAATAAATACATTGATAATCCTATGTTTGTGCTAATTTCAACCATTTAATTCAATATGAAATCTTTTTTTCAAGATTATTTTTTTTTCTGTGTAGTCTGTAGTTTTCTTTATAAAAATTTGTCAGGAGAGTTTAGGAAAGGAAGAAAACGCAACAAGCCTTTGTCAGTATTTTCCCATAGTGAAACCAGCTGGAAATTGAAAGAGACCGAGGTGGGGAAGGTATTTGCATGTGCAAAGGATGATATAAGTGCAGCTGAGATGATATCAAAGTAAAGACAGTCAGAGGGAAGGTTTTGCCTTCACTTGGCCTCCCAACCCAAGCAAACAGCAGCCTTTGATAGCTTTGAAGGTTTGCTCACACTTCAGATGGGTGTGCGTTTGCTAAGTGCATCGCCCGCGGGCAATCTGATTTATGTTCAAATGTTTGTGGTACATGAGGTGCACACAAATCTATTTTTATGTATGTATTTATTGTCAAGGCATGCACAGCACAGACTTCTCAACCTACACTACATAAAACAGCTCAAAGCTGTGCTGACAGCAAAAAAGCTTTGTGGAGGTCTGACCCGAGACATTGCATAAGCCACCCTACACAAACCCAAACCCGAGCAACAAATGCCTGGATGTAGATGCTCACATCAGTGTCTCCACCTGTTGAACCAGTGAGCCAGGGGAGGGAGCAGGAACTGGGTGAGGTCCCAGTCTGGGGGCACAGGTGAAGTGTAATCATCTCACATCACACACAGAGACAGTGACAGAGCTTGGAGCTATCACTGCCCCTGGCACCTGATCCCACGGCCAGCATTGACCCCACCAAGCTTAACCCACCCTGAGGCACTGAGCACTGCTCCCAGAGAGGAAGGCTGTTCATTTAGTGGACCCAGTGCATGTTTCATGAGACAAATTCTCCATTGCAGTGTTTGTCTCTTCATCTTTGTTTGGACTTGCATTTTTTTGGCTGTTATGTAGTCAAACTGCATAAATAAAATATATCCAACATTTTTCATCATTAACAGACTTCTCACAGAGCTTTTCATTTTTAGACACTTCACCTTTTCAAATTGCTCATTAAATATTAATAAATTAATCCCTCTCACACTCTTCTGACGCATTCAAGACATTTTCATGATGATCGTCTTATGCTCTGTTTTTTATTTGAATATGAAATACATCAAGTAGATGTATCATTCAGTACAATTAGCTGGCAGTTATAAACAGTGCCAGAAACCAAGCATGGCAGGCTGATTTTTCCTACATGTGTTCAATTGGCACTTAAATACAGGAAGTGAAAAAATGAAGAGCTAATGGCATGAATGACTTTTTGAAAGTTTGTATTCTTCAACAGATTGTTTATTTGCTTCCTTTCATTTCCATGAGTCCTTTTTATGGTTATTAAAACCACCAATAAGATCAGCAATTTTTGCTGGGCTGGATGCTTTTATTGGGATTGCATGGCAAGGTTTTGGTACAGGGGGTTACAGGGGTGGCTTCTGTGAGAAGCTGCTGGAAGCTTCCCCCATGTCCAACAGAGCCAATCCCACCTGGCTCCAGGATAGTCCCACTGCAGGACAAAGCTGAGCCCATCAGTGACTGTGGCAGCACTTCTGGGATAATATATTTAAGGTGGAAAAAAAACCCCAAACAACAACTGGAAACTGCAGCTGGAGAGAGGACTGAGAACAAGAGAAACAATTCTGCAGATCCCAAGGTCAGTGCAGAGGGAGAGGAGGGAGTGCTGGAGCAGAGATTCCCCTGCAGCCAGCCCACGATGCAGCCCATGGTGAGGCAGCTGCGCCCTGCAGAGACCCATGGGGATGCAGAGATCCACCCACAGCCCCTGGAGGAGACCCAGGCTGCAGCAGGAGGATGCCCAAAGAAGGTTTTTACCCCATGGCAAACCCGTGCTGAAGCAGGTTTGCTGGTAGGGCTCGTGACCCCATGGAAGGAGCCCACACTGGAGCAATTTGTGAGTAACTGCAGCCTGTGAGAAGGACTCAGCTTGGAGAAGTTCATGGAGGACTGTCTCCCTTGGAGAGACCTTACCCTGCTGCTAGGAAGAGCGCAAGAATTCCTCTCTCTGAGGAGGAAGGAGCATCAGAGAAAGTGTGTGATAAACTGAGTGCAGCCCCCACTCCCTCTCCTCCTGGGCTGCTGTGGGGGAGGAGATAGAGAATTTGGAAGTGAAGTCTGAATTAAGAAGGAGACAGGGAGAAAAGTGTTTTAAATTTAGTTTTTATTTCTCATTATCCTACACTGATTTGGCTGGCACTAAATTAAACTAATTTTTCCCCAATTCGGGTCTGTTTTGTCCCTGATGGTAACTGGTGAGTGATTTCCCTGCTCTTATTTCTACCTGTCTTTTGTTATATTTCTTCTCCCCTGATGAGTAGGGGAGTGACAGAGGAGCTTTGATGGACACCTGGCCTCCAGCCAGGCTCAACCCATCACACTGCTCACCTATGTCTGGGTAAGATGCTGCAGCCACAGCAGCATCTCTGGCCTAAGCAAATGTCTGTGTGATGTTCCTGGGAAAGGGACTGTGCCACCACCCCCTGCATGTGGGAGCAGAGCCTCTGAGCAGAAAGCTCCTTTAGACCTCATCATACACAGTATTTGTAATGGCCAGTGTGGAAAACCATGCTATCCAGTGTCATTTGCAGGAAATGTACTTCCAGGCTCTACTCCAGGGACTGGTGGCCAAGGTTTGGATGCTGAGAAGGTGAGGACACTGCTGGTCCTGAGCAAAGCACACCTTGCCAGCTGACAGTGCTGTGTCTGCACTCAGGAGATTGTTTCCTGCAGGACAGGATCAGTGATGGGCTTCAGACAAACCTGAACTCTTTAGCTTTAATGTTAAACATCTCAGGACTTCAAAATGGGGCAGCATAATTGGGAAAAGATACCCCGACTTTCAGAATGGGGCCCCTAGCAGGGGTTCAAATCAGTTCACGTGAAGCACAGCCTTCCCTGACCCTGATGTCTCACTCTCAGACAATGACGAAATCTGCTTGTGTGTCCTGGCAAAACCCTGGCTTGTGAGAAAATGCTGAATATGTGGAGTGACAGGCCGGCGGTGGCTTCCCAGGGAAGTGTCAGCACTGCTGCCCATCCGACCCTTCAGATCTACACAGCAGCCTGAGGCCCGTGATTCAGCTGGAAGCCAGGTTTCTACCATGTTCTCTGTTGTTTTTTTGCCACATTGTTTAGCCATTCCTTGGGAAGGTGAAATCCCTCTGGTGGTGCTCATTCGCAGGCTGCTGGGCAGGCAGGATTTCAACAGTGACAAAAATCCCAGACAGCCCTATGGCAGGATGATTCCACTGGCATCACACAGCCCTGCCACCAGGTAGCCAGGACTCCTTCAGCTGGGAGTGGGGCTGTCACTGCTACAGGCACTGCAGCCCCTGTGGAGGCACTTTGCTGGGCTGGATCATCTCTGTGTATTGCTCAGACTGGGTCCTGCCATTTTCCTGGTCTCCCCTCACCCTGTTGGACTCATCCCTGCGACCTGAGGGCAGAGTGCTGCTGGGAACAGGAGCAGGAACATGCTAATGTGAACTGATGGGGTGATATCGATCCTTCCGGAGCAGAGATCAGGGATCTGGGCTGCCTGTGGGTGCCCCTGGGTCAGGCTGAGCCACCTGGCTCCAAAGCCTCTCCCTGGGATGAGCTGTCACGTTGCTTTCACACTGAAAGGAAAGCAGGCACGTCCGAGGTGTGATACACCTGATCTCCTTCTGACATCTGCTCTGGAGCGAGACGGATCAGCCTCTGCTGGTCTCCCTTCACTAACTACGGGGGGAGAGAGGGTGACTTGCTCCAGGTTAGGTGAGGTGAATCCCAAACTAGGTGGGCAACACCTGTGTCCTGCTTTTGGTCATCCTGCTGCACCAGAGGCCTGCTGGCTGTGGCAGCTGCATGCTGGGCTGGCAGAAAGGTGCTGCTTCTGGAAACCACAGCTGAAAGTGAAGAGGCTGTGGAGGATGTTTACACATGGGGATGCAGGGAATGGAGGGCAAAAGCTTTGTTAAAACTGCACCCAGGCCCCACCTCAGGCTCTTTGGAAGGACCAGCTCCTCGAGAATTTTATTTTGATAAGGCAAAATATAGGATAAACATGTTAAAGTTGTTCTCTCAGCAATGTGGTGTTCAGGAATCACTCACAGCCAAAAAATACTTGTTGAAAATGGCATCATCTATTGTCTGAATTTCTACCTGGTCCACATCATGCAAGACCATGTCTGCACAATGCAGCACCTTGATGCAGCCAGTTTTTGAAGAAGTCACTCTGTGTGCAGCTCCTCTCATCCCCATTTCCAGCCAGGCACACCACAACTCACAGGCACTTTGCATTAGCAGAATATGTGAATATATGAAGTTCTTACATGTTTTACAACTCACTGGGCACCCCATCTCATGACTGTCAGACAGTCCTGTTGGTGTCCTTTGGACATCACCACCTCAGACCATCACCCATTTGCCTCTCCCAGCTTTTGTGTGTAGTGCCACCGTGGCTTTCTGTAATGATCTTCTGCTGTTAATTGTTCTGCTGCAGCATCCCCCCCTTTCATCCCCATTCAAAACAACACTCCAGCACCAGGGAAGTTTTTGCTCTGCCACTCTGAAGCTGGGAAGTACAGAGCAAAGCCAAAAGGGAAAGCACTTAAATAGGAGGAGGTTTGCCAAGCTATGATGTTACAAACAGCTGCTTTGTTGACAGCTCTGTCACAAGGAAATTACCTCCCCCCGTGCTCAGTGCTTCTAGAAATGGTGTTGTTGGACCAGATTGTGTCTTTTTGCTTTTGAAAAGCTGTTGGGTGCTATACTTTAGGATAATATGAACTGGAAAAATCTTGAAACCCTACCAATATTGTAAGAGAAAGGAGAGATCTGTTCTTGCTTTATGCTTCTTGCCCCTTTCCCCCTCCTTCAGGGCTCTCACACACTGACACTTGGTTCCTATTAGAGCCAAATGCTGTTTCCTCATATAGGTATTCACTCTGTTTAGTAATTATTAATATAATCCTGAGCCAGAGAAACAACATGAAACACTATCTGCCCTGTGGTGGAAGCACTGGTGAGCAGCAGCACTAAGATAAAGAGGAGGCTGGAGACTTAAAAGTTTGCAACATGGCTAAAAAAAGTCATTATGATGCATTTCAGCTGCTTGGAGCAGATGTTTGGCCTGCCCACTGCTTAAAAGGGAGGCACAGCTTGAAGAGAGCACAATCTTGGTCGCAGATGATTAACACAGAAAGCAATAGCCTTGAGTATCTAAACATTTACAGTGAGACAAAGGGATCAAGGGCTTTGTCCTTCTGCCTGCACTGTCCTACAGTGCCTGCCCTGGCTACACATCAGGTGTACACAGGTGGGATGTACCCAATTTTGGCATCAAGTTGTTAGGAGAGAGAGCTCAGAATGACTTCGTGAATTCAGGTCCCCAAACTTATTTTACTGCCCTAAATCACCCACTTACCTGGCTCTGTCCAGAAACCACTGCAGCCAGGCTTGAAGGAGTTGAGAGGCAGGAGGAGCTTTTCTTCATCTGCTGTTTGATCTGCAGTCACCTGACACCATCGGCAGCCCTTCACTGCTCTTCTTTGCTGCAAGTAGCCCAGGTGTTCAGGGTAACAAACCAGCTGAGCTGCCCTGGGGAGGCTGAGGGCTGGTGGATTGTTGAGGGTTACAGCTTGAACTGAGCAACAGGCTCGGTCTGCTCTTGTACAAGGCAAAGTTAAGCGAAAGGATGTTGACACAAACCTAATTATAGGTGTTGGGAAGTTTCAAGTCTCTCTGTATTGGAAACACTTTTACAGCTCAGCTCTTTTGTAGTAGTTCTGGATAGCTTAATTAGTGTGTCCTCTCACTCATGAGGATAATTTCAGTTGCACAGTAGCTGTTGCCACTTTCTGTTTAGTGGATTTTACTTCCTAGATCCTAGCTGGTTTTTTATTCCTCATATAGCTGTCCTCCTGTATCCATATCTACATATTTATATGTACATCTGTAGCTAGGAAAGGAGGAGAGGCCAGGAGTCCATGAGGAGATGTGCAGGCTCTGCACAAGGGCTGCAATAACCCCAGTTGTGGGTACAAACTGTGGCATGTCCCTGGGCCAGCAGCTCTCCAAAGATGACTGAGGTTGCCACATCAGAGTCCAGCCAGCCCCATGCTGCCATCTCAGATAAGGCAAACCAGGTACCAGGCTATGTTAGCTGGAATGTGGCCACCAGCTGTGAAGCTTCCTCCCTCCTCTCCTATGGAATTCATATGGAATATTATGCCCAGTTCCAGAGTCCTGGTTCAAGGTGGTGTAGAGAAGCTTGAGAGGGTCCTGTGGAGATGGACCTGAGTCCCCATGAGGAGATGCAAGGCAACTGGACTTAGTTTTCCTGACCAAGAAGCAGCTAAGTACTAAGTTGATAGCAGCCTGCAGAAAACATGGCTACAGGAACAAAGGAACCAAGCTATTCTCTAGCACAGGGCAATGGCCTTGGCTGTGGTTTGGGAAGCTCAGGGTGGACAGAGGGAGAAAACGCTTTGCAAGGAAGATTCTTCAGCCCTGGAGCAGCCTGCTCCAGCCTCTGACCCTGGAGATTTTCATAGCTCTGCTAGAAGAAACCATGGCTAACTTGATCCAGCGCTGGCCACAGGTGGGAGGTTGGACCAGAGACCTTGGGAGGTCCCTTCTGGCCAAGACCGTTGTGAACACGCACAGAGTACCAGCACAGACACACCACACTGGCTGTGCTTTCCCTGAATTTCCACCAACAGCTGGCTGTAAATATTTTTCTCTGGTTTTCCTTGCCTGGCTATGGTCCTGTCTGTGTGGATAAGGAGATCTCTGGGACACAGGTAATTTTTAGATCTGTGTCTACTATGATCCACAGCATAGTGAGGTACTGTGTAAATTCAAAAACAAATAAATCCTGCAAAGGAACATGGCTGCAGTTACTTTCCACTGCATGAGTAACTCAGCAGAAAACAGAATTAGGACTTCACCTGCGGCAAGATTTGCTGTAACTGCTCATCAGCTGTGTTTTCAGGTGTGCTTTCCCTGCAGCAGGGCACCTGCAGCCATTTCCCCATCAGTGAAAGTCTTTTCCAGCCAATCAATCTTCTATTTATCCGCCAAATCATGTGTTGATTCTTTAGCAGAGCCTGACCCTTAAATATGTTTGAAATGAGAGGCTAACTCATGTGGGCAGGTGTGTACGTGTGTGCATCTTTGTCTGGATGTGTGCGTGCTGGAAGGGAAAGGTCTGACCAGAATCAAACAAAAATAGAATCCTAATATCTTTTCTGTGTAGAGCAAATTGGAGCAGATAGTTTCCAAATGAAATCTGAGATCATGCCAGCTGCCTGCAAACTGTACCTCCTTTAAAAATAAAATCCCACTGCCTGCAAGTCATCCTCATCTATGTCTTCTCAAGTACAATCTTTTACCCAGACTGTCCCATAAGATGTGGGTATTAAAAACCACCATTTTGAATTGAACAGGGCTAATTTTAACCACTGGCTGGGGGCTGTAGCCCCTTTGTGTCCTGCTTCCTTCAAGGATGATCCCCTTCATCCCCAGGAAAACTGCTCTCCTGCAAAGAGAAATTAGACAAGTATCAAATAAGGGCTGCCTTTCACACATCTTGAAAAAGCCCCTAAGTGCCACCAAAAGACCCCAAGCAGCAGAACAACTTATGTGAGCAATGAACAGTGAAAATGTAAAAGTAACTTTACAGGAGCAGTAGAAGAAACGAACAAGCCATGAAGCTCAAGCATATTGAATAAATGCTTTGCACATTGTTGTAATGAGATTCAGCTGACCGAGACATTTATATGGGGAAGAAATCACGGCCTCGTTGCAATCAATAGACAAGTTGCCACCGACTAATGGAGCTCTGCTTTCATGATGTTTGTATTGCAACATAAGCCAAGATGCCTGTGAGCTGTCAAAACCCTTTAGAGCCATTTGTCCCAACAACCCCACAGTATCATCCCCTAATACTCTATTATGCAAAGAGACCCCTTTTATTTTTATTAGAGCTAATTCACCAGATGGCTTCTCCCCCCCTCCCCTCCCTTTATTGATGTAGCAAATGCAAGCAAGTGATTTTGCTGACTACAGATCAAGGCACAGATCAGTGCTATTTGCCATGCACAGAACATGAAAAGCAGAGCAGGGACTGTCGGGCGAATCTAACATGTTTGTAAACAGCCAAGAAACCTTTGCAGACACGTGGGAGGTGAAGCAGCCCCGCTCCCCTGGTGAGGGTGGGCTGCAGGTACTGCTCCTATGGCCCTGCAGGAAATCGAGAGTGGAAGGGGGTGAATTTCAGCATATTGATGAAAGATTAGACCCGCTGGTGACTCTGAAAGAAAATTAATGAGGGAGAGGAGAGGCGCCTTCAAAGAGGAAGGAGTAGAAATAACGCAAATGGGTGACTCTGTCCTAGAGAAATGCTGATGGGCATGGACAGACAGATGGGTGTGTTCCAGTGACCCACCCCAGGTTACAGTGCCGGAATCATGGCTTTCTTCTCACGTAAAAAGGCTCTTAATTGCAAGTTTTAACAGAAATAACACCAGAAAGCAAATAACGGAGCTTGGAAGTCCAGCAGCCAGAAAGAACACCATGAAGAAGTAAAAATTCAAACTCCCTACCACCGTGAACACAGCCTCAGCAATCCTCACAGAAACCGTGTCCTTTGCTGCAAAAATCTGTTAAAAACAGAAGAGCAAAAACAACAGTACTCAAACCTTCTGTGGGTTGTATGCAAAAGAAAGCCCCCAAAAGCAAGTAAAATTAACACAAAATAACCACAGCTTTCTCCAGGTTGCAATGCCATGCACTGAGGTGAGAATCCTCCCTGGGAACAGCGTGCTCCACTACTGAAGATGTGGCCCAGTTTGTAACAAACTTCCCAGCCCTGTATGAGGAGCTGCATTGGCAGGAGGTGAAACCCAGGTGCCTACAGACATCAGGGTCTCTCCAGAGTCATTTTCCCTGCCTGCAGCAAAGGGTGTAGCAAGGACAGCTGGAGTCAGAAGTGGGACCTGTGTTAGCTCTGTTCAGTGTCTGTAACCAGGAATGGTGCATATCACCTTGTGCCACACATGTGGTGTGACAAACACCCTCGGTAAAGGATGGGCACATGTTTTTAGAGCATATTACAGTGACTGACCCAACTTTAAAAATATATGTGCTTTTAACCCAGGACCTTAATTTCATGCAATGCTGAAGGCAGCTGGGCTGGGCTGTAGTACCAGTAGATGCTTGAGCAAAGCACAACAAACTGCATCCTGCTCATTTGTGCATGTCTGCCTCCTGCACGGACTCTCTGCTGTCTAATAAGGCTACAAGCCACAAGACAAGGTTTTCCAGCTGTTGGGATGTGTTTGCTGGTACAAACTCCCCTGTGTCTAATTAAACTCATGGCTCATACTCCCCTTTGGTGATGGTGCTAACAGGTTCTCCTCTCCTGCAGTGGCTGCTTATTTTCATGAGAAATGGAGCGTAAAATCACTGGGACCTCTGCTGCTCTGGGAGATCTGATTAAAATCCTGGGTTTCAGGATTTATTAGGAAGAGGGAACTGGCTGGCAGACATAACTAGCAAGGCATTGACTTTGCCAACAATCATGTTGCTCTTGTCAGGAATCAGGCTGGGGGAATCCTGATGCAGCTCAGGCTCAGGAGAAGAGCCAGAGCTAAGAGCACAACCATCTCAAACAACCATCCTCAAAGAACAGAAAGAAGTCCTTGGCTTTAAACAGGGTGAAATCATCCCTAGACATATATGCCTTGTTTACTGCCTTGCTTGGGAACTGTCTGCCACATAGTAAAGTCTATTTCAATGAATCCCCTGAAGATTGGATTCCCTAACAAATTGCTTTATGTGCACCTTGTAAATTCAGGCAAATAGGTAACATTTTCTAGCTCCACCATGAAGTGAGTTCCTTCCTGGAGAGGGAGATGTGGAAGATCTCTGGACAAAGAGACATGGTACATGGACCAGGGAGATCTGATGCTGATCTGATCAAGAGCACTTGGCTTGATTTTTTTTCTAAGCAGTATTTGCACTGCCATAGAGGGTAAAGGGATTTGTGGACCTAGGAACCTGCTTAAGGTCCATGGGAAGACTTTTCATTTTGCATTGCTCTGTAAAGCAGCACAGGAGTGGGAGCTCAGAGCCCTCTTTCTGGGAGGCAGGACAGCCTCCCCACCACTGCCCATATCTGGGGAGCCATGGAGGAGCCCTCTGAAACCCATAAGTCATTCTCTGAAGAAAGAGAGACCTCCACTCTGAAGAGACCAGGGAGTCTCATTTAATCAGTAAAAATTCTCTTTCGCCCCCAGCAGATGAAACTGTGGAAAACATTTCTGCACTGCTCTTGAACTTGCCCCATCAGAAAGCCCCAAGTTCTTTTTCCCAGTAACACCAACAGATTTGAAAGGGAGTTGCTGTTTTTTCTGTTTCTTTCTCACAGATTTTTTTTTTCCTGGCAACACCTCTCCAGAGCAGCACGTTTTCACAAACAAAGTTAAACTGCCTGGTTTCCATTAGTAACATGAGCAGTAAAAATAGAGGACAGGTGTTTCTTAGGAGGTGTGAAAGATTAACGGGATTTTCTTGGATTGTGGATGATGCTGTCACTGTAGGCTATCTGCTTTTTCTTTCCTCCACCAAAGAATACAGGAAAATTTTCAATAGCATTTACTGGTGCTTAGTGAAGCTCAGGCAGGTTTGTGCCTGCTGTGCCTGCACTCCCTGCAGGCAAAGAGGAATTGCAGCAAATAACCCTCTCTGTTGCCCATGTGGATCCAGATTCTCCTTTCAGAGACATCTTTGCAAACTCTCAGGAGCAATTAGCACAGGACCTCTGCAAAGGGAATTGCATGGGGGATGAAAGACCTCAGCACGAGCAACTGAACCCTGGCAGAACAAATAAACAGGAAAATATCCAAAGAGTCCTGTGTGAGTTCAGGCCTTCATCCAGGATCCCCAAAAGAGTTTTTAGTCATCCTTAGAAAAAGGTGATGCTCTGTGTGACAAAACATGTCTGTAAGACATGATAAAGATGCATTTTCCCAGGTCTCACCCTCGAGACTCCCTGAACTAGAAGTCCGGAAGTCTTTTCCATGCACTTTTCTGTGAGCATCTTCTCCCAATATCTTTCACTGAGGGTTTGCCACAGTGGGTAGCAAGTGGGAAGGCCAAGGAGACCATGACTTCAGCCCTTGTGAGTTTACTTTTCCCTCTGTGCCAGAAAAGCTGTGCCTGTGCACTCCATGGGCTCTGCAGAACGGCATTTTCTGTAATGTCAACCAGCAAATGCCATTAAATACCCCGGATATCAAATGCTCAAACAGTCTGAATGAAGCGACTGGAGCCCATAGTTATGTAGAAATCTTAAATATCCTTCTAAACTAGTAGAAACACCACTGTGCAAAACCCAGCCAGGCTTCTCCCCCCTTCCTTTGCTTTGTTTACCTTCTGCTCACGTCAAATGGTGTATTAGGGCTGTAGTGTAATATACAGCATTTGAACTTCTCCTTTGTAGTGAACAATGTCAACAGACTGCTTTTCCTGAGGAAAAAAATCCCGAGCCCATAAATATCACCCTGGCGTGCTGTACGCCGCTCCCATTGTATAAATCTCCCCACAGTGCTCACCTCTGCTCCTGTATCATAGCGAGATAAATGTGGTGCTTAAGGGCTGATTTATTTCAGTCAAAGGACAAATAGTTTGATATCAAAAGGAGCTTCACAACAATTAACATGACAGGCAAGGAGGATTAGCTGTTGTGATTTTCGGTGTGGCATAAGCAGGCAGGTGCTGTTATTTGGGCTGCATCCCTCCCCCACACCCCTTCTCATTAAAGAGATAGTTATTGTACTGCTGTGAAAAGAGCAGCTGCTGTGCCTGAATTTCCCTATCAGCCACTGTTTCTAGTGTCGGTATGAATTGGGGACACATTGTTGGGCTTTAATTAGCCCTGAGTCCCACCACCACAGGACTGCCCTGCTCTGACACACACCCCATGATGCTTGTGTTGAATGTGCATTAATCTCCTCGCTCCTGATGGCTGGGACACAACCTCTCCCAGAAAAAA